>OY757941.1:605434-620434 GCA_963585895.1 Sepioteuthis lessoniana | reverse complement strand
GCAGGACGAAATTTACGCGCGGACGTAGTTTTACGCAGGTCACGTGGTTCTCCTGGCCAATGGTTCCCCGAGACTGAATATGTGAGCGTCCGCCATCTTTGTTGTGGGAACAAGTGGCATACTGCCCAAATTAAATTATAGGAGTGTAAAGTCCTATAAATGACTCATGTTGAATCGATTTATTAGTGTTGAATAGCAATTTTTGAAAGACCTGAACTGTATGCCTAAATTGAATTATTGGTATTACAAAGCAATAATTGGAACCATTTAACTTTATGCAAATGAATGAATCGTATTTAATAGAATTATTAGTGTTAAATAGCAATGCTTGAAACAATTTCACTGTGTGTAAACAGAAAATTAATATCAAATAGAATGTTAGATAGAAATACTTGAAACCATTCAACTGTGAGCAAACAATATCAATACTTAATTTTGTGCAAATAAATAAGTTCTAATTTTTAAAATGGAATTATCTACAAACTATTCACTTACAGATCAAATGTATAACCATTTAACTATGCGCAAACAAATGAATGATGTTAAATTAAATTGTTTATGTTAGATAGCAAAACTTGAAACCGTTTAACTGTGTGCAAACAAATGAGCTTCAGGCTCGTTTAATTGGCCCAGTCGGCTGGGGCTGCGGTATACATTGACTGCATTTCTGCGGAGAGGTAATACCCCACTCAACGAGTGTCCTGTAATGACACTAAACAAACTTATGATGAGGCTCCAATAATGCTGGAGCTTTGGGGAATGCTAGGTACCCCTTTATTGCCATCACTCCCAGGGCCACTCTGGCCTGGAGGGGGTGCACCTGATAGGGTCCTCTCTATGGGTCAAATAGAATTAAACAGCGTTGTTGCGTTAAACTGAATTGCTTGAAATAGAAATGTTATTACATTTAACTATGTGTAAACAAAAAACTGTACTTATGCTAAACTGAATTATTTGAAATTGAACTGTCTATATGCATAAAATGGATTTGGCTTTAAATAACCTACAATGGTTGATATGCCATAAAACCAAACCAAACAAACAAACAGGTTTGTTTAAGAATATTATCTACCAACTATTCGTTTACAAATTATGTGTGTGGGGGGGGCAGAATTTGGCATTTAATAACCTCCAAGGATTAATATGCCATAAAACCCAACCAACTTTTTATAGTAAACAATAAATTCAATAAGGTCTTTAAAGTTTCCCTAAAAGTCTACGCCAGGTTATTCATTTTTTGGTAGAGCCAAGAACTTTACCGCGCGCTTTCGTATATGTCCATTGACTGTATTGGTGCGAAAAGTAATATTCAACCGAACCTCCACTTACTAAGAACAATATTAGCATTAATATATCAGCAAGACACTATTAACAGAAATTATGACAAGATAAACTTATAGAAAAATAGAATAATATTTAACTTTTAATATAAACAATATACCGTATTTAGTTACGTATAACACGCATTTGTGTATAATACGCATCCCTTACTTTCGAGCCACGAATTTCTGGAAAAAACAGTCACGCTAATAGCACACACACACACACACACACACACACTCTCTCTCTCTCTCTCTCTCTCTCTCTCTCTCTCTCTCTCTCTCTCTCTCTCTCCCTGGTCATCCGTCACTCTTAGCAGGTCTTCTAGACAGCATCTAGTGTCTACACAGAGCTGATGTATATAAGTCCTTGTTGGTCGGCCAATGTATAAGAGTCCATAGGAGAATGTCACTTATGAGTTCATAAATAATATTACGACACATACAAGAACCGGTTCATCACAATATCTAGACGTTCCATTTTAATAAAGCCAGAATATTCCAGCTGCCAATACAAGGGGATAGAATGAAAAAGACCAAACCTTGCCCAGGTCAATCTCTGGTTATTCTTTTAAAGCCCGGTAACCATAATTACAAGAGAAATACTTTAAAGAGCATCTTCATATCTCTAACAATAATTATTTCAAATTATCATATATATATATATATATATATATATAAGCAAAGTTGGTGACCGTACTCGAGTGCGACCCAAAGGCTCCCTTTTCAAGAGCTACTACACTGAGGTATTGGAGAGGGTGCTACTCCTCTACCTGGATAGTTCCACTTTACCCTTGATACGTCCCTTATAATGCTGAATGTTAATCTATCCACTTGACCAATGGGCCGTGATTGCCCAACTCGGCAGAGTGTTCGCCAATGGCCCATGAGACTGGAGTTCAATTCCAGGTCGAGTCATACCAAAGACTCATAAAAATGGTACTTGTTACCTCCTTGCTTAAAACTCAGCATTAGAAAGTAGGTATCAAGGGTAAAGTAGAGCAATCTTGAGAAAAAAGTAGCGCTCTCCCCAATACCTCGGTGGAATAGCTATTAAAAAGGGAGCCATCGGGTCGCCCTCGGCTACGGTCGCCAACTTTACTTTTCATTTCGGGTCCATATATATATATATATAGTTCATCAAATCTCTCTTCCTCTAAAAGTTTGCACGGGAACAAAGATTTGATGAACTGCATTTATAAAGACATGTAGTTGAATACTATAGTTTTTCTTATATACTAAATAGTAAATTATTTAAAAATTTGAGCTTTAGTAACATTTATGACCTAGAACCGGGCGTGATATATATATATATATATACGAGGATCATTAAATAAGTTTCCAAACTTTTTTCGTATGGGCACTTTTATTGATAGTACACACATGAAACTCTAGTCCCCTTCGAAGTACTCTCCTCCGGATGTAATGCACTTGTTGTACCGTTCCAAATACTTCTGGAAGGCCCCATAGAAGTCCTCTTGTTTGAGCGTGTCAATGACCTTTGTCACAGCCTCTTTCATCTCTTCAATTGTCTCATAACGACAGCCTCTGAGCTTAGGGAATAACCAAAAGTCCTTGGGAGCAAGGTCTGGACTATGGGGAGGCTGAGGAAATGTGTTGATGCGCATCTTGGTCAAATAGTCTGTGACAAGGATGGAGTTGTGGACTGGTGCATTGTCCTGGTTCGACACAAACCCTCAAAGTGATTTTGTGACAAGCAACCCTGTTATAATATATATATATATATATATATATATACAAGCATGTATATGTATGCGTATATAAATATGTATACATACACACCCACATACACACATATGAATATATATACATACACATACACACATATATACATAATCCAAGGAAAGAAGGACAATGAAAGGACATTTCCCAAAATTGGCCCGGTAGTTTAGACGATGCATTAACTAGTAAACAAATTTAAAAGAACGTTTAAATCCATAAATGAAAGAAGTCAACGACCACATGTGTTAAAGATAAACATGAAATTAGGTTATTTTGTTTCATGGTATATCAACCCTTGATGGGTATTTAATGCCAAATTCCGTTTATGCTAATGATTTTTAAGGGGATAGTTTGTTGATGACATTTTCTAAAACGAGAAAGTGCTCATTTGTTTTCACACGGTTAAATGGTTTCAAGTATTGCTATCAACCATCAATAATTCAATTTAGTTTTGAATACGAGGTGCATACGATAAGTTTCCAGACTTTTTTCGTATGGGCACTTTTATTGATAGTACACACATGAAACTCTAGTCCCCTTCGAAGTAAGCTCCTCCGGCTGCAATGCACTTGTGGTACAATTCCAGTAACTTCTAAAACGCCCCATGGCAGTCCTCTTGTGTGAGCGTGTCAATGACCATCGTCACAGCTTCTTTCATCTCCTCAATTGTCTCATAACGACAGCCTCTGAGCTTAGGGAATAACCAAAAGTCACAGGGACCAACGTCTGGACTATAGGGAGGGTGAGGAACTGTCTTGATGCCCATCTTGGTCAAATAGTGTGTGACAAGGATGGAGTTGTGGACTGGTGCATTGTCCTGCCACTGACCCGATTTGAAGAGTGCTGGCCTCTTCTGACAGAATCTCTTCCTGAACTCCCTTAAAACCTCAACATAGTAACCCTAACCCTAACCCTTTGCCTAATCAACTCTGGTGTATTGACTTTCTTACTCCTCCTACACCTCTCATCATCCCTCACAGACTGCCTGGCTTCCTTGAATCTCTTATGCCACTCAAAAACTGATGCTCGATTCATGCAACATGGTCGAAAAGCAGTCTGAAGCATTTCATACATTTCTATGGCATTTTTTCCAAGTTTAAAACACAATTTTATTGCATATCGTTCTTCTAAAGTGTCATCACGTCCAGATTGCATTTTTGAAATTCACCAACTGAGACAATAAGGCTTTAGTAGGGTGTATTCCAATTGCTGCTGTAGTTATTCATTTGAACCTGAAATCATAAAAATTAGTCAGTCATCCCATAAGATGTATAGCAGTAACATAGTGAATTTTCATGAGTGTACGACAATTTTAAATGCCAGTACAAAAAAGTCTGTAAACTTATTGAATGCATCACGTATATATATATATATATATATATATATATATATATATATATATATGCCCAGTCAGCTGGGGCTGTAGAATACACTGACTGCAAAAAAAGGGGTAAAAAAACCAATGAGTGTCCTGATTATGACACTAAACAATCTGATGGTGAGGTTCCAGTAACGTTGGGGCTTTTAGAAATGCGGAGTAGCCCTTCATTGCCATCGCTCCCAGGTCCACTTTGGCCCAGCGCGGTAGCACATGATAGCGCCTTATCGAAGGGGTTAAATAGAAATAGCGGCATACTTATGCTAAACTGAATAGCTGGAAACAAAGATGTTTTTGACAATTAAACCGTACTTACATTTAAACTGCGTGCTTATGCTAAACTGAATTATTTGAAATAGAACTGTTTTTGACATTGAAACTGTATTTACACTAAACTGAATTGTTATATATAAAACTGTTTTGATATCTTACTATGTAAACAAAATCTGTACTTACGCTAAACTGAATTAGCTGAATAGTTTGAAATAGAAATGTTTTAGACAACTAAACTGTGTACTCATGCTAAACTGAATTGTTTGATATAGAACTGACTATTTACATAAAAAATGTATTTGGCGTTGAATAACCTACAAAGGTTGACATGCCATAAAATCCAACCAACAAACCAACCAACAATATATATATATATATATATATATATATGATAACTTGAAATTATTCTTGTTATAGATATGAAGATGCAATTTAAAGTATTTCTCATGTAAGTCAGGCAATGAGGTTTTAAAGGAGTGACTACTGATTGAATGAGGGGAGATTTTAGACTCGACAACTGACCATTCAAAAAGCAGAACGATCTTTTTTTCTTTGTTGTGTTTTTCAAAACAAATGCTTTGACCCAGGTTAAGCACTTGTCTCAGTCGCCACTAAAATCTTTAATGTTAACCCCTGAATATCTGAGTCAAAGATTAAATCACTGACCTACATACGCACAGAAAACTAGACACAGACGCGCGCATGCACGCTCGAATAATTTGGGTCCGAGGTGGTATTATTTCAATTTTTCACACATGATATTATAATAAGCAGAAAAAATGATTTACAAAAGATTTATCGAGCTTTGAACACACACACACACACGCGCGCTAAATTTTGCCAATCGATTACGTCCTCTTATTGCATGACAATGCTCAACCACACATAAAGCATCAAGATACATGAGACAATCACTTCATTTGGGTGGACAACTTTACGGTATCATCCACACTCACCAGATTTAGCGCCTTCAGACTATTATCTCTTCGGGCTCATGAAAGAGCGTTTACTAAAGAAAAAGGTATTACTTTTGACTCCCCATCACGTATATATATATATATATATACTTATTGTATAGTGTTCTGCTAGAAATTATGAAATACTTGTACGTTTTATTCATAAGAAATTCAGTGTTTTATTGAAAAAATTTAAAGAGGTGCATTTATTCGTGATCAATTATATATATATATATATATATATTGGATAAATGTGTAAGTGAATGAATAAAAATCCAATCTACAAATTTTTGGTTTTTATTTCTTAAATAGAGTGAAAAACTTGCCAAAAAAAATGAGCACAATCTTTTCTTGTAAGCAAAAAGGAAATGAGTCAGAGCGTTAATATTTTTAACAGATATAGTTAAGATTCGTGCCATGAGGTATAGCAGTAATTGTTTGCTTAAGATAAAGGAACATATTCATGAGTGTGTAAAATTCTTTGTATCAGCTTGTCATTATTTGAGAGAGAAAATGTATTTATGCCTTAACGTGTATATGTAAACAACTTATTATATAAACAGGGGAAAGATTAATTGTTTGAAAGCAAATAAAAATGTAAACTAACATTCATTTAATTCAAATACAGTGTAACCCGGATATAAGAGAGGTTTTCTCTGGTCCCAAATTAGAGCCTGTATTAATGTAACAAAATAGACGAAACCCTGATATAAGAGACCCGGATATAAGAGAGATTTATATATGCTGACCGTTCTTCCATCGTCAGCTCTCAAATCACTGACCCAACAAACGCGCGTGCGCGCACCCCGCAGTCTACAAACTGGCCTCGCCCAGGTCCAAAAAATCAACTCGCTTCGTCGAAGTTCAAATCTCAAATCCCTGTTTTTATTCAAAATCACTAAGAATCCCAGCCCATCGCTTCCGGGCATGACCTCATTCACATCCCCAGTCTTATTTCCTATCTGGGGTTTTCATGGGGACATCTGTGATTGTCACATCCTCCCCGCGCGCGCATGAACACCTGCGTTAATGTCTGCACCTATCCATGCACTAAGCCGAAAGGTTCTAAGCCTAACTAAAACGAAAGATAAGATCTATAAAATGAGAAATGATAATATCAAAAAATCCTTCCGCAATTATACAACAGGTTGAGTAAGTATAGACATTTATTTCTTTGCTTGAGTATGCTAATTAAGTAGGCTCGAAATTGTTGATAATTTATCTAAAAATCTAACCGGCTAAGAAATTTTATTTTCATATTTTTGGAGGAAAACGATTTCTAAAATCATTTTGAGTTTTGACTCTTCAAAATTTTCACGGCAAGTCAAATATTGTCGTCAACAAAGTATCTTAAAATTTAAAAACTAGCGTGAATGTTCCAGTTGGTCCATAAATTCAAATATGTAGGTACAAAAATTGCTGTTTCTCGAGCCGATGTTTTGTACAAAAATTGGCCCTTTTTTAGTATAGAAATCGGTCGAATTCCCAGATAGATAGATTGATAGATGATTAACCTGTACGGAGAACTCTCCACTGGTCATCGCAATAGAGGGGCACCCAAAGAATCGGTACAAGGACTGTTTGGAAAAAATCACTTGATAACTGTGTCTCGTCGACAATCGCCGGGGTCGTCCACTACAGTTGAGGATCATCATGCCTAGTGTCTCACCATCAATCATACTGGACCACGCTCAAGGACAAAAGATACAGAAGGAAGAAACACAACCTTACGACATCAAACCTTGATAAGATCTTTAGATGCATCCGCTACGACTATGTTTGCCTGTCCATTATTGACCTTGTCAGCCACAAACATACCAGCTGTCAATATGAACTCACACTTTCAGAATTTTTGCTCACAAAGCCATGATGAAACTTGGTTAAACTTAATGCTAATAATCTGAAGTGAATACATAAAGATTCGACCAGAATTTGAACTCCTCATGCTGGTTTCGTTTGGCCAATCCCGCCACCGCTATCAATAAGTAATGTAAAGTTGTCTCCCTTTAGTCGAGATTGACCCAAAGGCTACCTTTTCAATTACCACAACACTAAGGTGTAGGGGAAGGGCGCCACTCCATTTCCTGGATTGCTCCACTTTACCCTTGATCCTTACCTCATAATGCTGAGTGTTAAGCAAGGCAGAATCAAGTACCATTTTTAGAGTCTTTGTTTGACTCGACCTGGGATTGAAACCCGGTCTACCGGACCACTGGCGAACACTCTAAAGAACAGTTGAGAGGGGAAAAAATAGTTTCTCTGGATAATTTCAATCTTTTTGATTAACATATTCACACCGATTCTGTATTAAATCAGTTGAAACGGCTAATTAGTCTTGTTACATAAGAGTCGAAATAATTTTTTTTTAAAGTAGGTACGGATTGTTATATCAACGTATAGTTGCAAGGAAAGAATGAAACACTGTTGCAAAACAAAGAGCACGAAGGCATATAAAAAGTTTAACAATTGTATTGAAAACAAAGAAGTAAAAAGTTCAAATAACTGGGTTTGAATAAACGTGTTGATATGAAATTAAAGAAAGTAAAAAAAATCTCATGCTTAATGGTGATAGGATTATTAGACTTACGCGCACGCGGTCAATCAGATGTTACGGGTGCGGAGAGGACAGGGGTGTTTGGTGATTTACGACTTAGTCGCTTCCTTCAAAGCGGGGAAGAAGTCAATGTGGGAGATGCGTGGTTTCGACTTTCGCCTCTCTCTCTCTCTCTCTCTCTCTCTCTCTCTCTCTCTCTCTCTCTCTCTCTCTCTCAGAGTTGGACTTCTGGTCTGTGGGTGTCGTTTACCTTCTCTTTGATCTGGCTCTGCTGTCGAGAATTTTTGTCTTTTATTGCCTTTTTGTCTCCCGATCGAATCAAATTGGGTTTTTTTAAATTACTTTTAATTATCTTTATTTTTTAACAAATTTCATCGACATTTCGCTATGCGCTGATTCAATGCGCAAAAGTCCCTTTTTCTATTTTGAAGAAAGTCTCAGCACCGATAACATTCGCTGGATGCTCTCGGGGATGCTTGTTGGAATTATCATTTTGTGTGTCCGATCTTTCAGAAGAGATCTCTTTCGGTCATATAACAAAGCCTCCTCAGATCTCGTTCTGATTAATGTGTGTGTGTGTGTTTGTGTGTTCTGAGCGACAAGTGCATTATAAAGTCCTTGTAGCGCGCTGGGATTTGGCCGCGATTTTGTCTAACTGGAATTGATCTTGGGTTTTGGTGTTGGTTTGTTGTGTCGATTCGTGCAGAAGGTTGTGCTGGTTTTTGCGAGGTGTGGGGATCCATGATCTTGTTGGTGAGCGTGGGATGGCAGGGTGGGTAATCAGTTGTGTGACAGGTGTTTTGGCCGGGGTACAAAGCGACGAATGTAGGCTCGGTGAATCCTGTCAGTTTCGCCTTTTTCATTTCTTACCTGAATCACCATGTCGTTTGTTTTGACGACTTCGAATGGGCCGATCCAATCCAAGTGGGATGAGTGTGCAGTAGTAGATTAAAGGCGGTGTAGTAACACCTTGTCGCCCAATTGTATTGGAACCTTGTATAAGAATTAGTTCACTTAAGCATTCAGCTTGTGATCTGTTTCGTTGTTTGCGAGAGCGACGCGCCGATGGACTTGCCTCAACAGAGCGTTGATTTGCATTCCATATGCCGTAGGGCTTTGGTTTGTGGGTTCATTATGGGGTAGTTTGGTTTAAACCGATGTTGGGTTAGCGGCCAGTGATCACTCAGTGTCGTCATACGCCGGTGGCGCTATTGATTGTCGCGTTCATAGAAGATGTGGTGGATTCTAGGATATCTGTCCATTCACGATTTCTATCTTCGCACAGCATGAAGAGAGCATTCTTTATTGCGCGGTGTTGTCGCTCGATGTTACTCGAGCTCTGTGGTCGCCAGGGGCAATGTAGCTCCCGAGTTATTGATATCCTGTCGCAGAAGTTCTTATACACCCCCCCCCTGTGAAGTGGGTTCTGCGGTCAGAAGATACGATTCATGGTATTTCCTGCAGGCGAAGGAAGAGGCTGTAAAGTCCTCGAGCGGTGTCAATTGCACAGTCTCTTGCGTAAGGAATGGCCGTTGAGATGGCAGCTAAAGCTGTCAAGGATGGTGAGGATACAACGTTTTCCTTTCGAGATGGGCATCGAAACAAAATCCATGTTGATAATGTCAAACGATCTTTTTCTACGTTTACAGTGACCGGTTGGCCAGTGTCGATGCTTGCCATAATTTCCTTTCCGCTTGAAACAGATTTCACAGGATTCGATGTATCCTTCGATGTCACGATTTTTGTATTCCCACCCATAGCTGGCTAGATGGGTGCGCATGCGGGTGATACCTGAGTGGTTGATGCAGTTATGCGCTTGATACAGAAATCTGCTGCGAAGTTTGTATGGCACGACACGACCAACTTTACTGTATGTGTACTGTCTCTGATCATTTGAACAGAGGTACCGGGTTCCTAATAGAAATTTTGAAGTTGTTTTCTGAAGACGGGTGTTCGATGGTCCTTCGGGTCCATGTGACATTCCTGGCTTGGATCCTTTGTCTGAAGAACTTGGATAATTTTCGAAAGTAGATTGTCTGTTAGTTGTTCAGCTGCTATGTTAATGTAGTCGCAGTTCTACTAAGTAGGGATGGTGGAGGTGGAATGGTGCGCGAAGAATGCGTCCGCCATACGCTTGTGACAATATGTACTTTGGGGTGCGTGAGTCTTGGGAATCAGCTGTAAAGCCGTCGATTTCATTCAGACACCATGACGGAACGTATATATGCAGGTCAGATCCTTCCACCTTAAATACTCTGCCTGCAGGGGTGGAATTGGTTGGTGTTTTTGTCCTTTTCCGACCACGACTTCTGCTGAGCATGTGGGCCCAAACATTTGATTGACGTATTCTAACTCGAATTTGAGACGGGAGATTTCTTCTTGCCAACGTTGTATCTTGGCATTGTTAGATTCCCGTTGGCCCATATATGTTAGCAACCTGTGGTCGGTGAAAATCACAAAAGTACGATTGCACAGGAAATAGTCAAATTTCAGGATCGCCCATTTTATCGCGTACGCTTCCCATTCTGTGATTGACCAATTGTGTCCCGTGGAGTTGAATGAGTGTGAGGCAACTACCATAATACTATAATTAGATCCCTGATTTAGTGAACGATATTTATAGACAAAAATGTAACAACTATTATCCAAAAGATTTAGTGATAAAAATCAGTATAACATCTGTCATGTGATAGTCGGTACATTATTCTTGATACATGAACTTTATATTAGAAACGAAACTCGGTGAGTAGGCCAAGTGTGAAGCGACAATCGTGATGGTGCGGCACAACTACAATGAGCAGATGCATTATCACATTGGAACAGTAAAACATAAGTCTGGCCGAGGAGGACGAATTATTCGATTTTTTCAGGGCTAATGCACGTTGAGAAGCACTTTTGCGTTTATTGTGACACGCGGGCGTTTGGTGTGTTCATAACAAGGACAGTCTTGGAACCTTTTGATCGAGCTATATAAAAATAAAAGATCAGTTCAATTCTCTATTAGTGAGTTCAATTCTCACTGGGTGTCACATGCTAATGGCTTTGTACCAAGTTAAACTAAACTCAGTAAAAGTCATCTAGGAGATTGGTTTAGACAGCAATCCAGGGTGGAACGATAAAATTCTCGTCCTAAAGAAAATTACACTACAGCTTTATTTTAAAACTTTTATTGAAAAAATCAATTCAGGTAACTTAATTATGTTGTAGAGCTGACATCTATTCAATGTAGCCGCCTTCAGCCTCAATCACCGCCTCGATACGGATCCGGAACTGGGAGCATGGCATTTCCACAAGCGCCGGCGGGGGCTCGGCGAATACTCGGCGGATGGCGGCGATCAGACTGACTTTGGTGTTGTGGAAGGACATGTTGGTGATGTTCTCGACGTATGACCAAACGAAGTAGTCCAGCGGGTTCAGGTCGGGGGGACGAAGAGGGCCAGTGAGAGAAGGGTACAAAGTCGTAGCACTCCTTCTGAAGCCAAGCCTGGGTCTCTTTGGACTAGTGGGCTGGCACTGAGTCCTGCTGCCACACCCAGGGTCTGCCACAAGCCACCTGATTGCACCAGGGGATCACTGCACTCTTCAGCACATCCAGGTACACTTTGGTGTTGACTTTCAAGCCGACTTCGAAGATGTGAGGTGGCATGATGTGGCCCTCACTTGAAACCACACCAAAGACTATAACCGTAGTCGGAAACTTTATTTTCATCACCCCTGGCACGTCCCTGTTATTCGTGGCAATCCAGCGATGGCAATGGTCCTGTTGTCATAACTTGGATCGGTAGAGAGCATAAGTTGTTCAGCGGCGCATCTCCGATCTCGCTCGTTGAACATTGTGTCACTTTCAGACATGATAGAAGGCTCCTATTGCTCTTGGGATTTGTACACAACTGGCCAACTAGTAGATTTCATGAAACGGAAATGGAATCATGTCGTCTTTTCTAGGGCGACAATTTTATCGTTCCACCCTGTAGAAATATTGGATATTTGGCGCACAATCAACAATAAAATAGGTAAAAAAAAAAGATTGTGTAACTCCAATTTAACATTTAGAGAGAGTTTATTTAGCAGCTTTAAAATTAAACATTTTGCCTCGGCAATGACTCTAAACACCATTGAGAAATAAGAACCACCTTCGCACCCACGAAGCAGGATAGTTTCACAGATATATTGCTAAAAACATATTTCACTCATTCTCAAGTTCCGTAACTTGGTTTCATTGTGAGGTTGCTACTCATGTAGCCCATCCCTCTCCAGGTCTACAACACTTTTCCTTCTCCTAGAATGGTTGCCATACCAAGATTAAAGAGCCCAGCCTGTCCTTCTATTGACTCACAGCTGGTGGAAGAATAATTGGATTTATACCTTTCTCAAGGGTATTACTGCTATGTGAATTCAAACAGCCTCGTCCTGGGATTAAACTCGGATCGCCGAATCCACTTCCGATGACGATAACGGTTACGCTACAAGAATCTTGAGGTACAATTTAAAAAAGAGACTGAAGCTTTGATTTTGATTTTAATTTCAAAATCTAAAATTCAAGTGAAGGTTTCGTTTCTTCGTTCAAATCCAGATGAACTTTCAAGGATAATGCCACATCCATCGTTGTCGAAAAAGGGTAGGGGTATAATTTAGCTGTGGTGGGTGGATAAGGGTATTCATACCTTTCCCAAGAGTATTACAGCGCGATTGGAATTCGGTTTGGTTTAGTTTCTTTGTTTAATGGCATATCAACCTTCGTGGGTTATTTAATGCTAAAGTTATTGTTCCAGAAGAACAGCAGTAACGCTATTTAACCCATAGCTGGGGGAGGATGAGGGAGTTCATGCCTTTCCCAAGGGTATTTATCCGAAAGTGAACGTAATAGTGCGACTGGAGTTCGAACTCGCGTACTACGATTCCGCAGTCCATCGCTTTAACCATTACACCACGAGGACCCGCACTGGAATTCGAACTCGCTTAATAGAATGTTGATGTCTTAGTCCAGCACATTAGCCACGGCGTCCCAACGATCTCCTCCCAAATTTAAGTGAAGACCTACATAGCTGAGTAATTTATATAATGATGATGCGGAGACGTGAAGATGAAATCAAGAAAAATCGGTGCCAATTCTCGATACTTTTTGATCCATGACTTTTGAGGCAAAACAGGATTAAACAAGTGTAACAGCCTCCGTACTCTCCAGGTGAAACTACCAACCACTCTTTCTTAATTCCTAAACTAAAAATACATCTAAATTGTAGAAAAGGAGGATATGAAATAAAATACAACACAGCTTCAGACTGGATTTTTCAGAGGTGCTTCGACCAACAGAAACGCTTTGGGATAAGTATGGAATGCTAATGGGATTGAACGCAAGTCTCCCGGGTCATTGACGAACGCTCTACCCACCAAGCCAATGAGCTTGTTAAGAAAAGTTTGCGACCTTAGTCAATCATGACCCATTCACGGCTCATTTCTAACTTGGTAAATAAAGGAACTCAGTACTTTTTCAACACACGACTTACAAAGGTCAGGCCAAAGAATTGAATCAAATTTATAATAAAAAGAAAAAAAAAAGAAATTCAAGAGAAAACTCGTACGTATATTTAATTTCCAAAAACAAAATAAAAAATTAAAAAAAGGTTATACAGCGTAATAGAGCATTGAGAGAGATTTAATTTTAAGGATATATATATATATATATATATATATATATATATATATTGTATATAATTTTTTGTTATCGGTCCAAAGACAGGATGAAAATATTCTAAAATAGGTAGGTCCCCGAAGAGATTTGTATTTTTTAGAATTTATTTAAATAGATTAATATACAAAAAAATTATATTTATATGAATAAATTCTAAAAAATACGAATCTTTTGGTGGACCTACCTATCATAATATATATATATATATATTATAGAATATATATAATATATTATATATATATTAGAAGTACTTTTTTTTCTTTTAATTTATTAGCTTTTTTTTTTTTTCTTGTGGGCTCCGGTGACTTCCGTAGCATCCAAAAGGAATCTTTTTGTAATTTGAGCCCCACCCACAGAGCAGAGATGGGCTCCGTGTAATGTATCAAGGTCAAGTCATGTTGGCGCCAGTTTTAACGGCTGAAGAAAACGAAATTGTGACCTTAAGTAAGTATGAGACTACCCACGGCAAAGGAACAAAAAAAAAAAAGAAAAAAAACAAGAAATAACCATGCACTTCTTGTTTTTCGAATGCAGTGGAATTGTCTGGAAGATTCTTGTAAATTCAAAAACCTGGTGGTGTATATAAAAGCCGGTCCCTTACCAGGAGAAAAAGAGATGTCAAGTTTCAGCCAGATAGATAGATAGATAGATAGGAAGAGACTGAGATAGATAGTTAGATAGATAGATATGAAAGAAAGAAAGAAAGACAGAAAGATAGATAGATAGATAGTCTTAATTATCAATCATTACCTATACAACATAGTCATACTTGATGAAAAACATTTTTTTTTGTTTATCAACTTTATTTAAACTTTTATTAATGAAAGTTTGTTGCCGAAAAAGAAAATTAATGAGTAAACATTTAGAATTTTTGTGATTGTCTTTTATTTTTAATAAATTTAGTTGACATTTTTTAAAGTGGGATTTGAAAGTGTTGGTTTCAATATACCTCCCCACTAAAAAAAAATACATGCTTCGCAAGAAAATTTAACCAAAATTCTTGTGAATTAATATTTTACAAAAACAAAAGTTTGCTATACGATTTACAAATTATTTGATATAGCATATCGGCAGGATACAGGTTT
>OY757941.1:522934-600434 GCA_963585895.1 Sepioteuthis lessoniana | reverse complement strand
ATTCAAATAATTTGCATACAGTTTTATGGTTTCAAGTATTCCTATCTAATACTAACAATTTATACTTAATTATTTGGTTTCAAGTAATTATTTTTTTTAATCACAATTATTTGTCTACATGCAGTTACAAGGCATATAGGATTTGTGAGAGTGTCTTCGAACGTCACGTGTCCGTTGGTCACGTAAGAAGCTAGAATCATTTTTTAACCTCTTTCTTTTTGTTCTTCGAACGGATAAGACTACTCTTTTGTATCTCTGTTCATTGAACAGATTTGGTCTCACCACCCGACAAATGACATTCGCTATTTAAATCAAAATCACCACAAAGATCAAGTAAGAAATGTAACCGTTTTATGTCCCTTTTTATACACTGCTAGTAAACAATGTTACATTCCCATTTGTTGAGACAAGTTTGTGTGCTCTTGTAATATCTCGTATCTGCACCTATTAAATATCCTATATGAATGTATATAAGCTTATTTTGTCTTTCCTTCCGTTTATTAAGTGTTAGTGTATCAATGGATATACTAATGCTATTATTCGAACTTGGTGAGTGGAAACGCAACTAAATCTTCTCCCTAGCATCAATCGTTATTAATAACTGGTAACAATCCCAATAAATATATCCTTTCATAGGTGTACAAAAGGGTCTAAACACACTTAAAAAAAGATGTGATTTCAAGTAGGTAATGTTTTGAAACTCTTCCTCTCCCCACCCTCTCATTTTTTTTTTTTTTTTTTTTCAAGTTTGCCACTTGAAAGGCGAAATTGAAACTGGGAGCATGTTTGACAACTTTTCATGGGATTTGACTCTTGTGTACTTGGTTGCTTCTCAAATGGATAAACGTACTTTACTGTTCAGCGTTTTAAGTTCGACTCTCTCCTTCAGTTCTACACCCGCGACCCCGTTCATCCCCAGCCCCGAGGTGGGATCGTTTGTCTGGGTAAGACAAAATTAAACACTCGACAAGTTAACTTCAAAGAAAGAAAGAAAAAAAGGAAAAAGGTGAAAGATAGAAAGAAAGGTGAGAAAAAGAAAGAAAGAAAGAAAGAAAGGCGAGAAAAAGAAAGAGGATAAGAAAGAAAGAAAGAAAGAAAGAAAGAAAGGCGAGAAAAAGAAAGAGGATAAGAAAGAAAGAAAGAAAGAAAAAAAAAGCTTAATACTTTCAAGGTTGTTTTTTTATTTGGTATTTTTTGTTGATAGTTTAGCTCTGACATTGAAGGATACGAGTGTTCTTTACTCTAAAAAGGTTTCTGCTCAGCCTACAACTGTCTGAGGACATTTATACTTGAATAATGGTAGAATTTTATGACAAAAACTTCGGCGGTGGCGATCGGCCTATTCACAAGAGAGAATTGTGTAAGATTAAAAATCAAACATGATTGGAAAGATTCGAAGAAACAGGTAGCCTCAAAAATTAATTCAATAAATCAATCTGAATAAATCAACCTTATACGTGATTAGGTACCAGGGATGTCCAAAAACATGCATCAGTTAAAGTATCGATTTTTTTCTCCCCAAATCGGTTAATTATCAGATTTTAATAACATTTTCGGTATCTAAAATAATAAATAATATTAAAGATCTATTTGAAAATATCAACATAGATGAAATTCTGTCCTTTTTGAGAGAAACAAAATTATACCCAAAAATATGAATGTAAAGTGGATCAATAATACCAGAAACTCTGCAATACGATTATCGATGATGTTAACATATTGTCAAAACTGTTAACTTCAAAAATGTCAGTGTAGATATTCAACGTACCTTATTCCCTAACATCTAGGCATAAAATAAACCCTGACGGGTTAGCATGCCGTTAAAATCCATCAAACCAAGCTAACAACTGAAGTGTCATTTAAAAGACGTTTTCTCAAAATTTGTAAGACTTGTTTCTTGTCAATTTTTTGTTGTTATTTGCCCTCAGCCTCGATTGTTTGGTAAATTTTACTCACTTAATGAAAATGCTGGTGAATTGAGTGTCATAGGTTTTTAAAGATATTTCCAAGGAGAATTAGATTTTATTTACTCTTTTTTTTAAATAACGGTTTGTACAAATATATTTTCTTTTTTTTTTTTTTTTTTGAAGTTCAAAAAACAACCAAATAAGACAAAATATTGTTCTTCTAGGCTTTTTTCGACCGAAAATGGTTAGAGTGTTCGCCAATAGCTCGGGAGACCTAGGTTCAATCCCAGGTCGTGTTATACCAAAGACTTAAAAAATGGTACTTGATACATCCTTGCTTGACTCTAAGCATTATACGGTAAGGATCAAGGGTAAAGAGGAGCAATCCAGAGGAAGGAGTGACGCTCTCACCTACACCTTGGTGTAGTAGTATCGAAACGGGAGCCTTCAGGTCACCCTTGACTACGGTCGTCAACTTTACTTAGGCTTTTTTTTTGGGGGGGGGAATTAAATCTTCAAAGGATATATAGTTAATAAAGCAGAAAAAGTTAATGTAAAACGTTTTTTAGAGGTTTGAAATTGAGATATGTAGATTAAATTATTCGACTCATTGCAGGTGACAGGGGTTTTGTTGATGTAAAAATACTGAATAAATAAATTGGATTGGTTAAATAAAAAAAGGATTTATAGAGATAATGCTTCTTTCGTTCTCTCTCTCTCTCTCTCTCTCTCTCTCTCTGTGTTTATTCGTAAATGTGTGATTATAATCATTACTTATATTGTAAACGTTTTTTATCGCACTTTTTCATTCATCTCAAATAATTTGCTTGCGTACCGCTCTATGGTTTCAAGTATTCTTATCAAATACAAATAATTTATACACAATTATCTACTTTCAATTAACGGTTCCTAAAAAAAGATAATCACTTGTATGCATACAGTCATATGATTTCGTGTATTCTCATCAAACACCAATAATTGGCTCTGTATCAAATAATAATAATAATAATAATAATAATCTGAGGAGACATATTGTTACTCCGATACTTTTGAAACACCATCAGCAAAAGCTAGTGTATACAACAGATCATCATCATCATCATCATCATCATCATCATGTCGCGCTATCAGCACGGATATCTCTGATCCTCTCTCGCCACCACTGGTCCTAAGAATTTATTGTGAAAGTCGACGTTATAATGTTTCAGGTTTTGATGAATTGAGAAGATGACCAGCTGAAATTGAGTCAGAAAACCGGAAGTTACCATTCACCCTATTTCAATGTTTTCTTAGACGTTTAAATCCAAGAACTGAGGAATCTGGATCAGCTGATCTAATTTAAACAGAAGATAACTTTTGACCCTCATTTCAAGAGAGAAAATATTTTTTATAACATCACAGTTGACAGAACGAAAGAACAAGCAGTTATAAAAGGAGAGAACAGACGTCATAAGCGATCAAAAGAAATCTTGGAGAAGAAACAGCTGACACACGAATAATAATAATAATAATAATAATAATAATGATAATAATAATAATATTCTGTCCAAGAAAATGACACATAAACTTCTATGGGACTTTGACATACAGACGGATCACCTAATCTCGGCCAGAAGACCAGACCTAATAATAATCAACAAAAGAAGGAGAATTTGCAAAATTGTCGACTTTGCTGTCCCAGCTGGCCACAGAATAAAACGGAAAGAATGTGAAAAAAAGGATAACCACCTCGACCTTGCTAGGGTATTAAAAAAATAATGGAACATGCAAGTGACAATTATACTAATTGTGATTGGTACTTTTGGTACAGTAATTAAAGGATTACTAAAGGGAGTGGAGGACTTGGAAGTTGGCGGACGAGTGGAGACCAAACTACAGCATTATTGAGAACGGCCAGAATACAGAGAAGAGTCCTGGAGACTTGAGGAGATTTGCTGTCACTCAAACTCCAGTGAAAGACCATCAGCTAGCACTGATGTGAAAAACTCCAATGAGCAAAAAATAATAATAATAATGATAATCACCAAGATCCAAAATAACCGATGTTGAAAATTGACTAATCGTAATGTTATCCGCCAAATAAGAAGCCATGGTCGTACGATTAATCGAAAATGTTGATGAGAAATTCGATTCATTGTTAAGCCGATGGTTCATCGGATATCCGATTATACTTCTGCTCTCTGTTGTATTTTATGTAAAATGTTCTGGTAAGAAATAACAATTAAGAACAATAAATGAAATCGACACTCATTTGCTCTTGTTAAATATCCGTTCAGCTTCCTTGTCATTTTTGCATTGTGTCGGAATCTATCAACCTAATTGATTGTGGTACACGGCTGGCGGCAAATCATGGATACTTCGATCCTGAGTCTGGGGTTTTCTTCAGATCACCAATTCGGAGCGTCTCCGGCTGCGATTAGGAATCGAACCCTTTCGCTGTTGTCCTGATGTCATCATCTGTCCCCCGTATAGTGCTACATAAATAATTCGTACGCAATTATATAGTTTCACGAAGGTGCAATATTAAAACGTTTGAAACGGCAAATCATTTAAAATATAAATCCCCCGGGGTCAGAATGAACCTAGGAATAAAGACGATAAAGGGGTGATCCCAAACTCTCTCGAGGTCCAGAATTAGAGCCTCACCACTGGTAATGTTACATCCAGGACGCCCTTTTAGGAGAAGAGGCTTAACCTTCTGCAGTCGGCGAATTCTACGATATTCATAATTTATTCGAGCAAAGCCAAAAATATTTGGAATCCTTTTGTTCTCTTATTGGTAAGAACACCTGCTATTTTACTCATCGCTGGTCACAAAGCATTTTAATTCCGTTAATATATAAAGATTTACATATTTATTTAAAACTGCCCAGCCGACTGATGTTCGAACCTAAATAAAAGCCAGGATGTGAATTGTTAATTTTTTGAGCCACTAAGCCACTTTAAGGATTCATATCTC
This sequence comes from Sepioteuthis lessoniana, assembly GCA_963585895.1. NCBI lineage: Eukaryota > Metazoa > Mollusca > Cephalopoda > Myopsida > Loliginidae > Sepioteuthis > Sepioteuthis lessoniana. The sequence continues at coordinate 595,568 of OY757941.1, read as the reverse complement.
ACAATTCTTCAACACTCTTTTCCTCCAATTAACTCCAGTGTCTAACTAAGTAGGGGACACAAAAAATAGTTTATGAGTTAAACCGTCTTTATCATTGACAAAGAGTAGATATTTAAGTGTCTCGGCTTAGAAGACACAAGATTATTAAGTTAAGTAGCAATGAACCTACACAGTACTTGGATGAGTGACCACTTAGTAAAAACAAGTACTAAAAGCAAACTGAGGTCTATGTACCTGGCGAAGAAAGACTTAATAAATAAAAAGTTAAGCAACAATGAGCCTGATCACTACATTGACGGGTGACCACTTAGTAACAATATCCTGCTTAGGAAATAACAAACAATGAGTCATATTAGTATTTAGAGGGAGGACTATTTAGTAACTACGGGTACTGTAAGTAACCTGAGGACTATGTGCAAATAGGTAACAAGTTTAGCAGTACTGAGCCTGTTTAGTATTGAGATGGTTGACCATTTAGTGAGAGCAAGTAAAGTAAACTAGGTGAGGCCTAAGTACCAGACTGCATAAAGCTTAGTAAATAAGTTAAGCAACAATGAACCAGTACTTAGTCAGTGCTTAGAAGGGTGACCACTTCGTACCAATTGGTACTGCAATCGATCTAAGGTCTGTATGCCAGACTAATTGATTTCTAGTTGGTTTCTTTGTTTAATTGGTATATCAAACTTCATAGGATATTTAATGCCAAAGCCATCTTTGAAGAACAGTAGTGGTACTATTTATGTCATACCATGAGGATAAGGTAATTCATACCTTTCCCAAGGGGCATTAGTCCGAAAGAAAACGCAATTGCACGACTATGGTTCGAACTCACTTGCTACGATGTCGTAGTCCAACATGTAAGTCACCACGCAACGAAAACTACACCAAGAAAATAAAAAGTTAAGCAACGATGATTCTGGTCACTACTCTGAAGAAAAGACTTTGAATTCGAAATCAGAAAAATTTTGGTCAGAAAATCTGTGGAATACTTGTGGATGATTCAACTTATCGTCAAAGTGTGGCTGGTTCTACACAAGATTTCACCTCTATAAACAAATCACCCGCGTTGGTAGTTCGACGGTTAATGTCTCTGTAACATTTGTGGAGTAATTGGTCTTGGAGAGGGAAAGATTCTGAATTCAAAATATTGGGAGTGTAGTTCAAAGAATCTGTGGAACATTCGGGCACCATTTTTCTGTTATCAGCTCATCCAAAATGTCTGACTGGTTCTACACTGATCTTTACCGCTATAAACAAATCACCTTTGTAGGTCATTTGCAGAGCTTTAATTTAATTAATGGTCATTATTAAATTGATGGACGAACATTATACTAATACCATGTCACCTGGTACTATCTTCTCACAAAATGACAAGGCTTTGGAATTAGTAGACCTGTTGGTAGACCTTGATAACAATATCTCATCTACTGAAAACGATGTCAGTGTACGCATAGATAAGGCATGTTCTGCTATTGGCAGGCTATTAACCATATGGAAATTTGACCTCTCTGATAAAATAAAACGAGAATTCTTCCAATCTGTAGCCGTGTTATTACTACTGCAAGGTAGCACTATTTGAACTTTAACGAAACGCTCGGAGAAAAAACTAGATGGGAGCTACACTAGAAAACTTTGTATTTTAAGCAAATCCTGAAAGCAATATTCTACAAAACAACAACTGTACTTATCTCATTTTACGAATCATTAGACAAGACTTGCTGGGAACAGTCGATGATTTGATGATTTGTTTCTAGTGGTGAAGGTTTTATGTAGAACCAGCCATACTTTTTGAAAGCGTTGATTATCGAAAAGTGCATCAATTTGCTACAGATTCTCTCGAGCAAAACTCCTCAAATTTTGGGTCCAGAATTTTTCCTTCTCTTAGACTGGTTGCTCCACCAAAGCTAGAGAGCCCAATCAGCCATGTTCGTTCACCCAAAGATGGATTTCGGTACATCTACTGAGTTGAATTAAGTCCAAAGTTGGTGCAGCCACAATAATTTTCAGGTCCGACACTTCAGTTACATGAAATTCTTGAGTCTTTCTTTCTCTTTGTCATTTTTCTTCAATCTCTCTCAAATAATGCAAGAGCTTTATTATCGAATTCAGAAATGGCCTGGTACATCTAAAAAAAAGTTTTCCTACGTTCCTTATCAGCTGTCAGTTTTCCATATATATATATATATATATATACTCGATCCTGGTCGGGCAAAGCAGGCCTAAAACCTAAAATATTCAAATGGTTTCTGTCTTATGGTTGTGCGATCCACATCAAACTTCAAATAACGGACTTTAAGAGTACATATTTTAGGTTATATATATATATATATATATATATAAGTAAAATTTACCGCTAAATTAGTCTAAATCAGTAAAATGTAATACTGTTTAGTAAAGAAAAATAAAACACGGTAAAATCATTCACGACTTTGACCCACATATCTACTTCATATCGATGTGTGTGTGTGTGTGTGTGTGTGTGTGTGTGTGTGTGTGTGTGTGTGTGTGACCTTCCAAAAACAACACATTATAGCAGGATTCCAATTAGAGCTATACACTTAATTCTAACCAATAAGAATAAGGTGATTTCGAGTCCAACTGCTCGATACCAAGGTAACTATGAAATGCTAATCCAAATCCTTCACTTCTTCCCTAAAAAGAATCACAACAGGAACCCAACATATTCGCGGCTCATCTAGTCACTAATGAGGTTCCATCAAAGGAGTGTTACCATCTTAGGAAGTAAAAATGTTAGTTATCCCTTTGCTGATCTTGTTCAAGATTTTTGTCGTCCATTCATTGTTCTTCATTTTTTTTATCGTAACTTTTTTCGCACAAGACGTACAAATGTCTTTACTAGTTGGCCGATGTCTCCCCACCACCACCAGCACTCCCAGACTCGAAGACAATTAGTTGACGAATTAACACACCCACAAGCAGTTATGGTGGGTGGTGGGGTGATAAGCAGCTGAATTTGAAAACTAAGCTGACTAAAGGAATGTCCACACGACATTTCGCTCCTCCCTATAACCTTTTCCCGTCATCAACTTCAATTCCATTGAGAAAAAACAAAAAAGTTTTACTTCGGCGTTTCTCAATGGGAGGAGCTGCTGCTGATGCTAACATGGCTGCTAGTTACGACTTGGATGTGTTCACACATTTCCTTCCAAAAGTGAATATATGTGTGTGTAGGTGTGTGTAGGTGTTTGAGTTTGTGTGTATATGTGTGTGCGTGTGTAAGAGAGGAAAGAAGTGTGCCAGTGTGAACGGTGTCAGTGGGTGTACTGGCGCTAAAGGAAGTAATGCTTTGGCATATACTTTTAACGGCATATCAACTGCTTATGGAGTATTTTATTCTTTTAGAAGCGCTTGATCGTTATCATAACTATATTTTTAATACTCCATTGCATTTTAACTGCTTTTTTTATCTATCAGTAATAATCTGTTTGCACACAGTTATATGGTATAAAGTATTCCTATCTAATACAAATAATTTACACCAAACTGTATCATTTCAAGTATTTGTATCAAATACTGATAATTTATAAACAATTATGCACTTGATATTATGTAACTGTGTGCAAACAAATAATTGTTGACGAATAAAAAGTGTTACTTGTCTAAATTTTAGAGATGAAGCTTAATAATGTTTATCACTTAAAATATTCCTTTATGGAGGCGCCTGTGGTGTAATGGTTATCGTCATAGGAAATGGACACGGCGACACGAGTTCAAATCCCGGACGAGTCTGATTGCATTTCACATAGCACTAATACCCTTGGGAAAGGTATAAATCCAATTTGTCCCCCTCCAGCTATGGGTAAATAGTAGCGCAGACTGTTTTTTCAGCCTTGGTGAGGCAACTAGTCTAGGAAAAGGAAAACTCTGAATTCAAACCTGTTAAACTCCGCTTAAAAAATTGACCTTGTGTCATATCCTGTCCGAGCGGAGGGGTTGGTAAATATGGATCACTTAAAATTAATCAAACATATAGCTGTGTACAAATTATTTGTTTTCGATTGGGATAAATAAAACCATATAATTGTGCAAACAAATGATTGTTTATAAATTTAAAAAAGTACGATTTAAAAAGAATCAATAGATAATTTTATTGACTTCATCTTTATTGTTATTCTCCCAACGTTTCGGCAGATATATCCTTCGTCCTTCTTCAGGTGTTTCATGTCGAACTCAAAAGTCCGCACAGAATCTCAAACTGAATCCTTCATTCGAATCACACGGGTAGACTGTTCCAATTTTATTAACTGTGACCGGGTACAAATGTTAAGTTATCGTAAGTATTCCTCGTTAGTCTTACTACCTGATGTTGGGATTGAACCTCGTAACCTCCAGATGATTTTACTAAGAAGCATCTTCCAACAAAACACTTTATCCACTTATATCCCGGTCATAATTAACAGAATTGGAACCATATACCCCTGTATTTCAAATAAAGGGTTCAGTTTGAGATTCCGTGTAGACTCCCGACTTTGACATGAAACACCTGAAGAACCCCGAAAGACATATCGGCCGAAACGTTGTGAGTATTACAATAAAGATGAGGTCAATAGTCCGAATATTCTAAGTAATAATTTTTTAAAAAGTGCAATTTCAAAAATAAAACAAATTATTGTTTCAGTATCAAATAACCCATAAAGAGTTGATATGCCGTTAAATAGATTATACTGACTACACTTGCAACTTGAATTACTCCACTATTGCACAATGGGGTGTTGCTGCAATCCTATCTTCCTCAAGGAGTTGACAGGATGTTGTTAAGGTTTTTGTTCAAGACTAGAAATATGGGATGCCCAGTGAGAATCAACCTCTCTAATATTTCGGTTTAGTTTAGTTTATTGATTTTAACAGCAGATCAACTTCTAATGGGTTTTGTAATGCCAAAATCTTGATATTTCACCACAATCATATTTTCAATGTTCGATAGATTTTTTTCAATATTGCACTCATTAATATAAGATAGGAATTCTTGAAATCATACACCTATGTGCAAGCAAATAATTGTTATTGGATAGAAAAAGTTACTTGAAACTAACTGAATATAAATTGAGAGTATTAGATTGGAATACTTGATACCATATAGCTGTGTACAAATTATTTGTATTTGATAGGGATTCATAGTAAGTAAAGTTGGCGACCTTAAGGCTCCCTTTTCAATAGCTACTATAATGAGGTGTAGGAAAGGGTGCTACACCATTCCCTGGATTGCTACACTTTACCCTTGATCCTTACCTTATAATGCTCATAAACAAGGCGGCATCAAGTACCATTTTTTGAGTCTTTGGTATGACTTGACCTGGGATTGAACCTCAGTTTCCCGGACCATGGACGAACACTCTACTCCTTAGGCCAATACATAAAAAAGTAAAGTTAGCGACCATAGTCGAGGGTGACCCGAAGGCTCCCTTTTCGATAGCTACTACACCAAGGTGTAGGGGAGGGCGCTACTCCATTCCCAGGCCAATACATAAAACCACATAATTGTGCAAACAAATGATTGTAGATAAATAAATAAAAAAAAGACGATTTAAATAGAATAAATAAATAATTTTTGTCTGTTAAGAGTTTATTTACTGCCAATTAAACAAATGAAGTGAATAGCCACCAAGGGTGGGTAATTCTATATATCCAAGGATCATTCAATAAGTTTCCAGACGTTTTTCGTATGGGCACTTTTATTGATAGTATACACATGAAACTCTAGTCCCCTTCGAAGTACTCTCCTCCGGCTGCAATGCACTTATTGTACCGTTCCAACAACTTCTGGAAGGCCCCATCAAAGTCCTCTTGTGTAAGCGTGTCAATGACCATCGTCACAGCCTCTTTCATCTCCTCAATTGTCTCATAACGACTGCCTCTGAGCTTAGGGAATAATCAAAAGTCATAGGGAGCAATGTCTCGACTATAGGGAGGGTGAGGAACTGTCTTGATGCCCATCTTGGTCAAATAGTGTGTGACAAGGATGGAGTTGTGGACTGGTGCATTGTCCTGTTGAAAATGCCACTGACTCGATTTGAAGAGTGCTGGCCTCTTCCGACGGAATCTCTTCCAGAACTCCCTTAAAACCTCAACATAGTAACCCTAACCCTAACCCTTTGGCCAATCAACTCTGGTGTATGGACTTCCTTACTCCTGCCACACCTCCCATCATCCCTCACAGACTCCCTGCCTTCCTTGAATCTCTTATGCCACTCAAAAACTGATGCTCGATTCATGCAACATGTTCCAAAAGCAGTCTGAAGCATTCCATACGTACCTGTGGCATTTTATCCAAGTTTGAAACATAATTTTATTGTATATCATTCTTCTAAAGTGTCCTCACGTCTAGAATGCATTTTTGAAATTCACCAGCTGTGACAATCAGGATTTAGTAGAGTGTATTCCAATTGCTGCTGTAGCTCTTCATTTGAAGCTGAAATCACAAAAATTGGTCAGTCATCCCATAATATGTATAGCAATAACATAGTGAAATTTCAAGAGTCAACGACAATTTTAAATGCCTGTGCAAAAAAGTCTGGAAACTTATTGGATGCACCACGTTTATATATATATATATATATATATATATATATATATATATATATATATATATATATATATATATATATATAAGCGTGCGTGCGTGCGTGTGTGTGTGTATGTGTGTGTGTGAGTAGTATTGCCAAACAATTCCAACAATTTTCAACTACATCCAGTTGTGAAACTCTAGTTCTGTTGTCATCGGAAGTGTCCGTTCCACTTATTATTACCAACATTCCCGGGTCAACACTGACCTATTGTCGAAGTACTCCATAAATTTTCTAATAAAATTTTTTTTTTAAATTAAGTAAAATTTGTTTACAGCGGGCGACCTGAACCCAATGTGCCCAAATTTGTAAGTTAGACGAGGCTGTTTGCAGTACCTGCAGTTACAAAGTGGTCACCCATCTAAATACTGAACAGCATTATTGTTGCTTAATTTCTTTCTTTTGTTATTTTCTTAGGTTTGGTTAGTTTTACACACGTGCCTCAGTTTGCTTACAGTACCTGCTGTTACAAAATGGTCACCCATCTAAGTACTGAACAACGCTATATATATATATAATTTGTAAACAAATATTTTGTTGATGACATTTTTTAAATGAGTCAGGGTTCATTTGTTCGCTTCTTACATGACAACCTACATTAAACCGACCTTGTGTCACACTTTGCCTTCATAGGAAGCCAAATAAAAACCTATATTTGACTTACTATATATATTCCACTCCTTATTAAGTTGAGGCCAATCCACAAGAATATTGTCAAATTGATCCCAGGTGTTTGAATTTAAGGGATCTGCTCATGTAGGATAATGTTTTGTTGAATTGGTCATGGCAATAAATAAATTGTGAAAAGAGTGAAAGACAGTGAGGGGAAATGGCTGGCACATCAAACAGGAGAGAGAGAGAGAGAGAGAGAGAAGTGGACGAAGGAGATAGTGATTGACGGTGAGGAAGTAATAATTGGGTGACGATTGATAGATATGAATACACTGAGAGAGAGAGAGAGAGAGAGAGAGAGAGAGAGAGAAAGAGAGAGAGAGATAGATGGACGAGGGAGATAGTCATTGACTGTGAGGATGTAATAACTGGGTGACGATTGATAGATATGAATACACTGAGAGAGAGAGAGAGAGAGAGAGAGAGAGAAAGAGAGAGAGAGAGATGGACGAGGGAGATAGTCATTGACTGTGAGGATGTAATAACTGGGTGACGATTGATAGATATGAATACACTGAGAATGAGAGAGAGAGAGAGAGAGAGAGAGAGAGAGAGAGGTGGACGAGGGAGATAGTCATTGACGGTGAGGGAGTAATAACTGGGTGACGATTGATAGATATGAATACACTGAGAGAGAGAGAGAGAGAGAGAAAGAGAGAGAGATAGATGGACGAGGGAGATAGTCATTGACTGTGAGGATGTAATAACTGGGTGACGATTGATAGATATGAATACACTGAGAGAGAGAGAGAGAGAGAGAGAGAGAGAGAGAGAGAAAGAGAGAGAGAGAGATGGACGAGGGAGATAGTCATTGACTGTGAGGATGTAATAACTGGGTGCCGATTGATAGATATGAATACACTGAGAGAGAGAGAGAGAGGTGGACGAGGGAGATAGTCATTGACTGTGAGGAAGTAATAACTGGGTGACGATTGATAGATATGAATACACTGAGAGAGAGAGAGAGAGAGAGAGAGAGAGAGAGAGAGAGAGAGAGAGAGAGAGATGAGTAATGAAAAGAAATGGGTCATTCAAACCTTAAAAGAGTGTTAAGTGAAAAATATCTCTATCTTTTTTCACCTGTTTTTTTTTTTTTATCCCTTTTGTTTGCTGGGTCACCCATCCCAGTCAGTATCCGAGAGTAAGGGGATTTTTTTCTTTTGAACATCGACATAAAAAAAAAAGTTTTTCTCCTTTTTTGAATGCATACTTCAAAATACGTTCATTACATCACAACTTCTAGAATTTTCCACAATATGAAAACCTCAGGATGGTGAACTGACGATAGAACTATGTTTGGTTGGGTTGGGTTTTATGACATATCAACCATTGTAGGTTATTTAATGCCAAATCCTCTTTATACATATATATTAAATATATATGATTTGGTTTGGTTGGGTTTTATGGCATAGCAACCATTGTAGGTTATTTAATGCCAAATTCTCTTTATACATATATATTAAATATATATGATTTGCTTTGGTCGGGTTTTATGGCATATCAACCATTGTAGGTTATTTAATGCCGAATCCTCTTTATACATATATATTAAATATATATGATTTGGTTTGGTCGGGTTTTATGGCATATCAACCATTGTAGGTTATTTAATGCCAAATTCTCTTTATACATATATATTAAATATATATGATTTGCTTTGGTCGGGTTTTATGGCATATCAACCATTGCAGGTTATTTAATGCCGAATCCTCTTTATACATATATATTAAATATATATGATTTGCTTTGGTCGGGTTTTATGGCATATCAACCATTGTAGGTTATTTAATGCCAAATTCTCTTTATACATATATATTAAATATATATGATTTGCTTTGGTCGGGTTTTATGGCATATCAACCATTGTAGATTATTTAATGCCTAATCCACTTTACACATATATATTGAATATATATGATTTGGTTTCGTTGGGTTTTATGGCATATCAACTATTATTGCTTATCTAATGCCAAATCCTTTTATACATATCAAATATATGATTTCTAAATGTATTTTGTAGATAACAATTTTAAACGAGTCGGAGCTCATTTCTTTTTTCTCTTTTTTTTTTTGCACACAGTTAAATGGTTTCACTTATTTCTATCTAATACGAATAATTCTATTTACTATTAATTATTTGTTTGCACACAGTTAAATGTTTTCAAGAATTGCTGCGTATCATTAACAATTCAATTAAAATCAGTCATTTGTTAATACACAGTTAAATGACAAACAGTTCTATTTCAAAGAATTCACTTTAGCATAAGTCATTTGTTTGCACTCAGTTTAAATGCCAAACAGTTCTATTTGACCCATAGATAGGACCCTATCAAGTGCTACCACTTCGGGCCAGAGTGGACCTAGGAGTAATGGTAATGAAGGGGTACTCTGCATTTCCCAAAACTTCAGCATGACTGGAACCTCAGCATCAGATTGTTTAGTGTCATAAGCAGGACACTCATTGGGAAGGGGTCTTACCTCTCAGCAGAGATGCATTCGGTGTATTCTGCAGCCTGGGCCATGACTATAGAACTAGTCTCACTGATCATTTGCTGTGTAAAGACGTCAATCCACCCTGGGTTTTTCATTGCTATGAATTCTAGACTAAAGTTAAAGATCTTGTAGGCTTAATGGATTATTCAGCCTGATATATATATATTTAGTGAACTCTCCTGTCGATCTCGACGTATTAGGACCCAACAGTTCAGTTAAAGATCATGATCTGTTTGACTTATGATACAGGCGATTTGTTTCTAGCGGTGAAAACTTGTATAGAACCAGCCACACTTCTTGGATGAGCTGATCACAAAAGAATGGTGTACCAGTTTGCCACAGATTCTCCTGAACAATAGTTCACAAATTTTAAATTCAGAGTTTTTTCTTCTAAACTGGTCACCCGCTAAAACTAAAAAACCCATACCATATTATACCCATAACCCTATACCCATAGCTGAGGTTTACACACACACACACACACACACACACACACACACACACACACATGTATTATTATTATTACTATTATTATTATTATATACATTGTTGTAACCTAACAAAAGGTTACTGAATGAGAAATAACCAAAACAGGGATTGGAAATGAAATGGAAATTTTTATAGCATTAACAAAATACTATACTGGCCAGCGGCGTGGAGAACGTACCCACTACTAGTGGTGACTACTTAGTCAGCATAATTGGTATTTGTTGTACGTCCCACCAACCGGACAGGTACAGCACAAGGCCTTTTTAAGGTTGATCCCAACGGTTCCAAAAATGCCGCGGGCCCCGTCAGCATTTCCCTAAAATGGGGTGCCTCAGGTGCCAGGCGATAAACCTTGCATTTTCAAGGAGGGTTACAGCCTGGGGGACGGCACTTTGAGGCTCGAGGATGGTCAGCCGCATGACGTGAATCCTGGGCTTCCCCGCAACCCACGTCAGGCAACCTCGACCGAATAACCGCTGACTTAGCATAATTATTCCATTCACAATAGTGTCCAACGTATTCATAAGGAATGGGTTGGTTGGTTGGTTGGTTGGTTGGTTGGGTTTCATGGCATATCAACTTTTGTCGGTTATTTAATGCCAAATTCATTTTTATACAAATAACCAGTTCCATCACAAACAATTCAGTTTAGCATGAGTACAAAAACATTTCTATTTCAAACTAATCAGTTTATTCAAACAGTTCTAATTCAGTCAATTCAATTTATAAGTATAGATTTTGTTTACACAGAGTTAAATGTCAAAACAGTTTTATATTAAACAATTCAGTTTAGCGTAAGTAGAGTTTCAATGTCAAAAACCGTTCGATTTCAAACAATTCAGTTTAGCATAAGTACGAAGTTTAAATGTAGGTACAGAGTTAAATTGTCAAAAACATTTCTATTTTCAGCTATTCGGTTTAGTCAAACAGTTCTAATTCAAACAATTCAGTTTAGCATAAGTACGCAGTTTAGTTCTATTTTAGCCCACAGATAGGACACTTATCAGGTGCTACCACTCCGGGCCAGAGTGGACCTGGGAGCGATGGCGATGAAGGGGTGCTCCACATTCCCCAAAGCTCCAGCATTACTGGAACCTCACCATCAGTTTGGTTTATGTCATATCCAGGACACTCGTTGTGGGGGGGTCTTACTCTTCTGGAGAGGTGCAGTCGGTGTATTCTGCAGTCCCAGCAAACGGGGAAATGAGGAATGGGATATACCAGTTAATGTTCATAAGTAGGGTATATATATATATATATATATATATATACATATATATATATATATAACCGTTATTATTGTTATTATTATAATATACATATATATTATTATTATTATCATATAATTGTTATTATTACTATTATTATATACATTTATATATATATATCATTATTATCATATATAATTATTATTATTATCATTACTATTATATACACACACACAATTATTATTATTTTATGCATATATAAATATATATATATATATATATATATATATATATATATTATTATTATTATTATTATCATTATGTTGGCGACCATAGTCGAGGGTGACCCGAAGGCTCCATTTTTTATAGCTACGATACCAGAATGTAAGGGAGGTCGCTACTCCTTTCCCTGGATTGCTCCACTTTACCCTTGATCCGTACATTATAATGCTGAGTGTTAAGCAAGGAGGCATCAAGTACCATTTTTGAGTCTTTGGTATGACTTGACCTGGGACTGAACTCAGGTCTCCCGGGCCATTGGCGAACTCTCTAACGATCATGCTATCGAAAAGGAAGTCTTTGGGTCACCCTCGACTAAGGTCGACAACTTTTTTTATTGTTATATATATATATATATATAAGGTTAAGTCGAAAGTTTTCAGTATTTTAGTACATGCTAGTTTGCAGCGCTTATCTCACGTGACTCGGGCAATTCAAGCTGAGTTAGGTACTCACTGTGTATCGTGGTATTTGGTGCGCTGACACGTTGTACTTTGCTTCACTCTATGTGAGATTTGAAAGCAGTTCATATGAAAGTGCTGCGTAATCTAATTTACGCGTTCGAATTGAGCAACCTAAAATATTTGTTGTGCCGGAAAACGTGAAGATGCAGTTGATCAACAAGATGGTTCAAGAAATTTTGCTTAGGTTCTTGGAATCTCGACGATCAAGGTAAGCCTTAAACTAGAAAAATGTTTTCCCCAGATGACCAGCTAGAAAAATCTGTTAAATAGCCAATCAACATCACCGGACTCATGATAAATTATCAAATAGGAATTATTATTGTATTTTTCACTTCTTGTTATATTAATTGTCCTGGTTATGGTGAAACTCCTGTACAGAAGATTTGTGGAGTGTGGAATTAAATTTTCATCGCCATTATTCAAACTAATTTTACTTAGCTCAAACAGGGAGTGTCCTCGTGGTGTAGTGGTTAAAGCGATGGACTGCGGAATCGTAATAAGCGAGTTCGTACTCCAATCGCGTTATTACGTTCACTTTCGGGCAAATACCCTTAGGAAAGGTATGAACCCCCTTATCCTCCCAGCTATGGGTTAAATAGTAACACTACTGTTCTACTAGGGAAATGGTTTTGGCATTAAATAACCTAAAAAGGTTGATATGCCGTTAAAACGAAGCAACCAACAACCACAATCAGCTTAAAAAATGACCTTATGCTGAATCTTGCCCGTGGCGGAAACGGGGAGGTGAAACAAACACACTCACCTTCACACATCTTCCATTTTTCTACCTCCGTTCCTACATCTAAGTCGCTCTGTTTTTCATCTCTAACTAAAACAACACATGTTAGCGACTCAATTTAGACTTACTTCCTGTTGATGACATCACAAGGATTTCTTGGTCATTTTGTGTCGTCAGATGAAAAGGAAATGTTTCCTCGAAATATCACGGAAAAATACATATTTTTATTTTTCAAATGCTTCCAATCCCACAGTTTTAGATGTAAGTATATTATAATATTTTTCCACAATTTTTTTTTTTAGTGGAGTGACCTCGTGGTGTAATGGTTAAAGCGATGGACTGCGAAATCGTATTAAGCGAGTTCGAACTCCAGTCGCGCTATTACGTTCACTTTCGGAAAGGAATGAACCCTCTTATCCTCCCAGCTATGGGTTAAATAGTACCACTACTGTTCTTCTAGGAGAATGGCTTTGGCATTAAATAACCTAAAAAGGTTGATATGCCGTTAAAACAAAGAAACGAACAACCACAATTTCTTTAAGATTTTAAGGATTATTTAATTTTATCGGCCATATCAACTTTAACCCTTTTATATATGTGTGTATATATGTACATTTTCTTTTTTAAGTGTGTATATGTATATACACACGCACATACGCACACACAAACGAGGGAGAGTCCAAAATTTTACAATATTTTTGTAACGTGAGGCACAATTCACTCGCACGGAGTGCTTTTTCTGGGGTCGTGAAGATGACAAATTACAGTGGGCTTAGAGATATCCAGCACGCCTCATACTTTTCGAGTGCTATTCACTGTATTTGCCTCTATGGCTTGGAGCACGACCTCGGAATCCACGATTTTAGGCCTACTTGACATAGCTTGTTCATCAAGGTCCTTGCAACCCGAAAGAAATTTTTTCAACCATTTGGTTATTGTACTGTGATCAATAGCATCGTCATCTTTTCTGCAACAAATATTTTTGATCGCTTCCCAGGCGTTTTTGGCCCGATTTAAATTCCTCATAAAGTTCTCGGATCTTACACAAAAGAGAAGTAAAGCATAACGTGTCAGCACACCAACTACCACGATACTACTTACCACCGCTTGAACTGTTTCGGTGACATGATATACGCGTCGCCAAAAAAAAGGGGTTTGGCAAAACTTTTGACTCACTCACGTATTAGATTAAAACTGCCAACACCCTGTTTTTTTACTGTTTTTAATGGCATATCAACTCCTTATGGGTTATTTAATGACAAAACTTTATACTTATAATTTATGCGCACTTTTATAGCTTCAAGTAACTATTCTGACTTAATAATTATTTGTATGCACATAGTTATATTACACCAAGTATTCCTATCTAATACTAATATTTTGCAAACAATAATATGGTGTAAGTAACTAGTGATAATAATAATAATAATCCATAGTAACCAATTATAGTTATAAATAACAATTTTAATACAAATTATTTGCATACAGTTATATGGTATCAAGTATTCCTATCTAATATAAACAATTTTCAAACGGATCTATTTTGGGATTCTAACAGATACAACCTCTAAGAGTAGACCTGGAGTTATAACAATGAGGGGCTAAATCCACACTCCTCCGAACACCATCATCACCATCATAGGGAGTTTAGTGTCATTTTGAGGACATCCCTTTGGGGCGGAGATGGTGTCTTAACCGTCAGCAGGGAATTCAGTCAGTGTATTCGAAACCCTTTCGACAGGGCTTAGAAGAAGTCTGGTTGAGCAACACACACAGTTAGATCAAACTGACAATGAGACGAACCCTGTACCCCCATCACCACCGCAATAAAGTATATATAAATTGGCCTAGTGGGTAGAGTGTTCGCCAATGGCCCGGGAGACCTGGGTTCAATCCCAGGTCGAGTCACACCAAAGACTCAAAAAATGGTACTTGATGCCTCCTTGCTTAACACAGCATTAGAATGTACGGATCAAGAGTAAAGTGGAGCAATCCAAGGAAAGGGGTAGCGCCCTCCCCAACACCTTGGTGTAGTAGCTATCGAAAAAGGAGCCCTCGGGTTACCCTTCTCGACTACGGTCGCCAACTTTACTTACTTTATCAAGGGTAAAGTGGAGCAAGCCAATGAAAGGAGTAGAGCCTTCTCTTACCCCCCCCCCGTGGAGTAGCTACTGAAAAGGGAGCCTTCGAGTCCCCCTCGATTACAGTCGCCAACTTTACTTACTTATAATTTGTGAGCAGTTGTATGGTATGAAGAATTCTGGGTAATTGTCGTGCAGACGTAAATGATCCATAGATAGAACCCTAACAACCACTCGGTGGACCTGGGAATCATGGCAAAGAAGGAGTTATTCCATACTTCTCAGATTTCCAGAACTGGAGCCTCACCGCCGGATACAGTTTAATGTAATACCCAGGGTACCTCTTTTTCAAAGGGTGTCTTCCGCCTCTACTATGGGTTAGCGCCATTGATAAGTATTCAAGTGTTTTTGTTTTTGTTTTTGCAGTGCTGTGGTCTGTTTGGGGGGGTTTCATACAAAGAATATTTTGTTCGCGAATTTTTGAAGGATGACCCCACACTCCTCAAAAGACACGCTTGTAATTCAATACTAATTCCATTAAGTGTCCCAATGGCAAGGTTTGACAATTTTTAGCGTTCGGTTTCTCTTTTGGATTCTTTATTTATTGGCATATCGATCCTTCGTTATTTAGTGTAGAAGAATAGCAGTGATACTATTTAACTTATAGCTGGTATAAAGACGTTCACACTTTTCCGAATCGTATTAGTCTGAAAGCGCGACTGGAGTTTGAACTCGCTTACTTCGAGGTGACAGCCCAGCACGTTGACCATTACGCCATGTGTGCGTTAATGTGCGTTTGTATTTAAGTGAATTTACAAACGCAGCTCGTTGTATTAGCGGATGTGGATTCGGAGGTGTATCTTGATATTTCGCTACATTATTTTATTTTTGTATGTGTAGGTGACTATAGCTAAGGAACAAAACATCAACTGCCTGATGATTGTTGTTTTGCAAAAAACTCCGTGAAACCCAGGGGTCGCAGTCTAAATTCCATGAATTAAATATATATATATATATTTATTTATTTATTTATTTATCATTATTATATTATATTATATATATATATATATATATAGTAACGATAAAGTTAAATCTATGAATTCGACAGAACGCAAGATTAACAATCACATAACAATTTACTGTGATAGTAATTTACAGTAACCAAGATACGGGTTAAATAGTAGATTAAGTTGTTCTTAGCGACTTCATGATACAATATTTTCTTTCTTTCGTTTCAGACAATTTCTATTTTCATTTCAGCAAATCACCAGCAACACTCCTTTTTTTTCTGTCGTGTGGCAGGTCTTTTTAATTTGCTGAAGTTACAGACAATATCAAAAGCAATTTAATATTAACACTTTCGATTTAAACTTTCTCCATATTATCCTTTAACGATCAATAATCGAAAAACCATAAGAATTTTAGTAACTTTCATTTGTTTTCCTGTTACTTCCTCAACTTTAAGGTACATTGGTCGCTTGAAATCTTTTGTATATAAGGAATAAACTTCCCTCACCCAACCATAACCTCCGGTCCGATGATTGCATTTTTATTTTTTTATCAAAAAATAAAAGCCTGTGAAACTGCTACTGACTGAGAGGTCCAAAATTATTTTCGTTTTTATATTGCCCTGCTTGACATCATTTGGACACTTCCTTTTAAAAATCTAATACTTTTATTGGAACGATTTTTTTTTCTTATATTCTTTTTCTTTTTCGTTATTTCCACACACACACACACACCAAACTAATCAGATCAAGATTATATATATATATATATATATATATATATATATATACAAAGATCTTGATCTGATTAGTTTGGTTTGGTTTTATGTCATATCAACCATTACTGGTTATTTAATGCCAAATCCTATTTTTACTTATGTATTAAATATATGATTTGTAAACACATCTTGTAGATGCTCAAGTATTGCTGTCTATCCTGAACAATTCCATAAAACATTAGTCATTTGTTTACGCACAGTTAATTTCTAACAACTCGATTGAGTATTAGTCATTTGTTTGCAGCCAGTTTAGACGTCAAACAGTTCTATTTGAGCCAAAGATTGGACCCTATCAGCTACTACCACTCCGGGACAGTGTGGACTTGGCAATGAAGGGGTACTCCACATTCCCCCAAGGCTTCAATATTACTGGAGCCTCACCATCAGATTTTTTAGTATCATATGCAGGACACTCGTTGAAGGAGGAGGAGGATCTTAACCCTCTACAGATGCAGTCAGTGTATTCTACAGCACCCTCTGACTAGGCTATTTGATCTGATGATTACATCGGTGATAAACTGATAGTCACCAAATGCCTTTGACTCTATGCCTTCGCTGTTAAAACTTTGTTCTACATTAGCTCTATCACTGATATTGAGCACTTTTTATTTATAAATACAGCTAACAATATAACCATATATATTTTCTCTCTCTCTCTCTCTCTCTCTATATATATATATATATGGAGAAAAATTGAAAAACAAAGTAATCCAAAGTGAAGAAGTTAATGTGAAAAGAAGACGATGTGATAACGTTTCGGTTTTAATAAGCCATCATCAGGACTTTGGAAAGATGATATCCAGTGTTATTAGATCAACCATGGATGTTTAATGAAATGCAAAAACACTAACGACACTCGATAACATCTTTTCTAAGTCCCGGTGATGGCTTATTAAAACCGAAATGTTACAGCATCGACTTTCTTTCACATTAAATTCTTCACTTGGGATTACTTTGTTTTTCAGTTTTCTCCATGTTGTCGGATATATATATATATATATATATATATATATATATATATATATATATATATATATAATCCTGTCAAAATTGAGGGAACATAAGTGTGCTAATTCCACAATTTTTGCCTGAAGTAGAAATATATAAAAGTATATTTTCAAATATTTAAGCCCAACTCCATAGAAAAGTTTTGAATATTAAAAAGAAACAATTTTTCAATTGATTTTTATAAGTGTCAATAAAAATTATTGACTCATTTTTGTAAATCATAATTTTTAATTCAAACAGAAAATGACGATTCTTGTGTTTTGCTTTTATTTGTTTATCGTTGGGTGTTTTTTTGTTTTGTTTTTGTTTTTTTGTTTTTTTCGTTTTTTTTTTTAGGCGGGGTGAAGCTTTAGAAATTAAACCTGAAACTTCAGCTTCATTAAATAAAATGTCAGTTCCCTAAAAATAAAGAAAAAAAAACTCATTTCAAACACAAGTCCAGGTGATATGACATCATTCTGGTAAACAATAAAATAAAAGACACCTCTCTATTCATGTAACGCTCTCTTGCACTTTCTCTTTCTCCCTCTATCTCTCTTTCTCTCTCTCCTCCTCCTCCTCCTCCTCTCTCTCTCTCTCTCTCTTCATCTTAATCTTTCTCTCTCTCTCTCTTTTACTTATTGCATCTCTTTACACATCTCTCACTTTCTCTCTCTTTCTCTTTCTCACTTGGTCTCTATTTCTCTCTTCATCTTCCTCCCAACATTCTTTCTCTATCATTTTCTCTCTCTTCCCTTTCTATCTCTCTTTCTCTCTTCCTTTCTCTCACTTTCTCTCTCTGTCTCTCTCTTACTTACTGCATCTCTTTACATCTCTTTCCCCATCTCTCACTATCTCTCTCTTTCTTTCTCTTTTTTACTTTGTCTCTCTGTTTCTCTCTTCGTCTTTCTCTCAACATTCTTTCTCTTTCTTTTTCTCTCTCCCTCTCTTCCCTATCTTTCTCTCAATTTCTCTTTCCCTCTCTCTTTCTCTCACTTTGTCTCTCTCTCTCCCCAACACCCCTTCTTTCTTTCTTTGTCTCTCTATCAATCTGTCTGTTTCGTTCTCTCTTTCACTCTCTTCTTCTCTCTTCACTCCTCTTACTAGCTTCCTCCATTTCTCACACTCCCTCTTCTCTCTCACTGCCCCCTCTCTCTCTCTCTCTCTCTCTCTCTCTCTCTCTCTCTCTCTCTCTCTCTCTCTGTTCTTCATTGTGAAATTGCCCTAATGATAAAACAGGTGCAAATGTTCAGGTAACCAGACGAACAAAAACAACCCAACCGTAAAGAAAAACAACGATTTGTTTCATTCGGCTGATTTTTTAGAACAAATACAATAACAACAAAAACGCATAAAAAATTCATATAGGTTCGTCTTTTTTTTTCTCAAATGTCAAATGTGGTCAGGCTAAATGCAGGAGGAAAGGGATGGTGGTGTGGGTTGTGGGAGAGGGGAATCACACATATAAAAGGGGATCATCAAAGATGCCATATTGGATTTATTCTTTGTGGTATCTCGGGCCAAAGGGGGTCATTTGGCTGCACCCATCTCTTCCCTGTGGGATATGAGACAGCTTTGACTGAGATGTTTTATCAGCAATATGAAAGAATGCCAAACAGGATTATGATCTCCTTTGCAAGTAAGATGAGTCAGGATTTACTGGGTTACATGGTACCGGCAACACTGAAGAATCTTTGACTTGTGTGTAGTCTACTCTCTCTGTAAGAGTCTTATTAGGTGCCCTATTCATTCGGCCTTGCGCCACATCGAAGCAAAGTGCTTCGTAAATTACTACTCTTTTCGTAAGAGTCTTATTGGGCGTCCTATTCATTCGGCCTTGCGCCACATAGAAGCAAAGAGCTTCGTAAATTACTACTCTTTCTGTAAGAGTCATTTGGCAGTACCCATCTCCTCCCCAAGTCATCTGACAACAAAAGATTATATTTGTTGTTAGAGAGTTTATTTTTCTCGATATAATCAAGTTTAATTTTTGTTTAGTACAAGGCTAGATTTTTGGAGTGCCTGTTCTATCAAATGTTGATTAGAATGACCTATTGACTATAATTTTCTTACAAAAGTGTGATCCTAAGAAAAAACCTAAGAATTAATTTTGTCATATTTTAATATCAATTCGATTTGATACAATAGGTTGGAGTTTTTATATCATATATTTAAAAAAATTTATATCATATCTTTAAAATGCATTCAACAGAAAAAAATCAGAAGATTTTCTTAAACATTTGTGGTTAACTTTATAAAAGACAAAAGGTTTTCTATAAAACGAGGATTTTACAAATTAATTCAATTACTGAGGATTTTCTTTAATTGCAAAGGTGCTGCCATGAAATTTCCAATGTTTTTCTTTCATAAAATGGTTAAGATTTTATTTAGAATGATAAACCATGTGAATGTTTTTAATCTATATACGAGGGTCAATCGATAAATAAAGTGAATTTTGTCTGAAGAGTCGGCAATAGGAAACGATGTTTACAGCTGCTCTTTTTTCAAGGAAATCAATCGTGATGAGCCCTGTGATGTCCCAGAACACTGTCAACATGACCTTCCTTACCGACCACTGCGCCGAAAACTTTTTCTTTGCGGAGAGTGAGTGTTTCCCCTCCTTAGAGTGTCTCCTTCCCTCTTTCATTCTCTCTCTCTCTCTATATATATATATATATGTATGAAAGTAAATATGGATTAAAATCCGACAGTATGAAGGTAGCAGAAAAAAACATAATCCAAATCGGTGAATATATTATGATGTAAAGTCGACGTTAACGTTTCGGTTTCAGTAACCATCATCAGGACTTGGATATGAAAATTGTTCACATAGCGATTGATGCTTGCTGAGATGACTGGAGCAAATGAGAAATATACAACGAAAAGATATACAAACGTGCACATAGCGTTCATAAACGTTAACGTCGACTTAACATCATAATATATTCACCTACTTGGATTATGTTTTTCCTGCTACCTTCATACTATCGGATTTTGATCCATATTTACTTTCATACTGTCCTTTCGGAAAAACAAATACTAAATACAATCTTACACGACATTTAACATGGATGATTCCAAACGATCTATGGATATGAAAACTTATTTGTCGTTGCGTATTTCTCAATAAACGGAAGGTTTTGTCTCGTTTCTTTGGGAAATCCAACATTTTCAAATATTTTTCCACGTGCCAGACACGTTCTAATGACTTTTGAATTATGAACGCTATGTGCATGTCTATGAATCTTTTCGTTGTATATTTCTCATTTGCTCCTGTCATCTCAGCGAGCATCCATCGCTATGTGAACTATTTTGATATCCAAGTCCTGATGATGGTTACTGAGACCGGAACGTTAACGTCGACTTTACATCATAATATATTCACCGATTTAGATTATGTTTTTTCTGCTACCTTCATATATATATATATATATATATATATATATATATATTTGAAAATATTGTTATATTGCTCCACAGTGTTGTGCATAAAGCACTAAACCCTTTTTGCATTAAATTTTGATCGTAATTATATATATATATATATATATATATATATATATATATATATATATATATATATATATATATTGTCATCCACAGACAGACTGTTTCGTTTATCACAACTCTTCAGTGTGGCAAGACACGAAGGACGCTTGAAGCTGGGATCGAAACCCGCCCAACTTTACATTAGACTTAGTATCATACTGCTCAGCCAACAAGCGAACCACGTCAGCACGGGGATTATAAGCCATTATGTAATAGCTTTCGTTTGTTAACATTTTTGCTTTACCGGGTACCAGAGTGCTCAATTCATTCGAAGAGCTTTGCATTATGCGAGTGGCAGCCGTAAATTCCTTTGCCAGAGTGCTCAACCCCTCGTGACTGTTTCGTTGTATCACAACTATTCAGTGTGGCTAGACACGGTTTGCCACAAACCCACGAAGTGTGATAGTGACAGCTAACACTGTTATAATATATATATAATAACCAAAGAGACGGTACTTATCTACCAAGGTTTCACCTACCATTTCATCAGGAAATTCTGACCCTGAATTATTCAGTTGATCCAGTTGATGAAACCTCGGTAGACAAGTTCTGGCGCTTAAGGAATTCTAGTTTTGCTCTACTAAGTGTATTGAGGACTTTTACGTTTTAGCTTAGGTAGCTCCGTCGGTGTTTTTTCTTTTGGCAAGACATTGCGGTGCTGATTGATTATTTTCTAGCAGTACGGATGTTTTTAGTCTTTTCTTGGGGGGGGTATTGAATTTTTTCTCAGTTATCCGTTTCTGTAATATTTTTTTATTCACAAATTGTATCATCGAATTTTTTTCACATCACCAGTGTTATAGTTTAGTTACAAAGATAAAAAAAATTACACACACACACGCACACACACACACACACACACACACACACACACATATATATATATATATATATATATATCAATTTCAGGTCGTGTCAAATTGAAGACTCAAAAAATGATACTTGATATCACCTTGCTTAAAACTGAGCATTATTAGGTATGGATCAAGGATAAGTGGAACAATCCAAGAAAATGAGTAGTACCCTCCCCTACGCCTCGATGTAGTAGCTAATAAAAAAGGAGCCTTCGGCTTGCTTTAGACAAGGTCGGCCAACTTATATATATATATATATATATAAGTTTTAATATAGATGAAATATGTCTGAAAAGTGAAATACAAACATTTACTATTACAACTTGTTTATTAGTATCCAAATAAAACATTGTGCATAAGTTACCAGCACTACTATGCTACTTTCCCGCGTGGATACTATTACGATGAATGTACTCGTCTAATCGGTACTCCAGTGTAGATATAATGTTCTTGAAAAATATAATGTCAAGTCACTCGTTCTTCTGTGAAATGATATCCCAAACTTCTTCTCGTGGACTTTTTCATGGATTACTGACTTTGGAAGGTCAGGTTTCACGGCCATATCATAAAATTTGCACTGTCTGCTATTTTGAATGAAACTTTCAATGCATGCGGTGTTGTCAGATGATAACATTATGGACGTTTTGGTTCAAGATTTAAGGTTGCGTAAACTCCAAGTTATTGATGTGAAATTTAATCTTTGAAAGTTATTGATCCATGAAATTGTCCACAAAAAGTTGGAATATTGCGTGTCTGAAGAACAACTGATTCAACCCCAGATTCTTCAAGAAGTTTATAAAAAGAATTTACGGCAGAACAAACGCTAACAAAGTTTGATAATACGTAACAAAACGGGGACACTCTCTCTCTCTCTCTCTCTCTCTCTCTCTCTCTCTCTCTCGAGCCGTTTCTAATGTGTCTCACCTAAATGATCTGTTCCTTTGTACTCTATTGAAGAATTTGGAATATCGTCTGATTTAATTATTTTTGACTCAACATCAAAAAAATTAACGGCAATATTTAAGCCAATTTATAATTACTTTGTACTTCTAAAATATTATTACAAATTGCTACTGTCGTAAAATCACACTGTTAACTGACTTTCCAAGTCTGGCACTAACGGTAGCAGTGGTCGAATTTCGTGGCTCAAAATCAGGTTGGCAAAATGAAGAGCAATGACGAGAAACAACAATAAAAATAACAAAGAGACCAGATAAATAAAGTTGAATAGGATGAAGAAAAGAAATCTCCCTGAGTTTATTCAATAAATGGGTGAACTCTGTCCGAAAGTCCAAATGGTGACTGGCAGCAGGAATCCGAAAATAAAGCAAATGCCGAAACTTCATAGACGCATACATAAAGAATTAAAAAGAAAACGTGGTACAAGAAACATAAAATAAAACAGCACAAACCCGGACAAAGTTCAAGAATTCCTAACCAAAGAGGGGGGGGGCTTCATCGAATCTTAAATTCTTTCATTTTGTTGATCTGCGTCTTTAGTATGTCTCGCCTCAATGATTCATTGATTCATACTGTAACTAAAACTCTCTTATCTTCACTTTCACACTAATGCCTCTTGGGAAAGGCATGAACCTCTTTATCCTCCCAAATATGGGTTAAATAGTATTGCTACTGTTCTAAAAGGATGGCTTTGGTATTAAATAACCCACGAAGTTTTATATGCCAGTAAAACAAAGAAACCGAACCTAAAACGCAACCTTTTCCCAGTTGTCTAAATTTCTGAGACGAAACTTGGTGATTTTGATCATTAAGGGTTTTCGGACTATTGTCTTCATCTTTATTGTTATTTCCACAACATTTCGGCCGATATGTCCTCCGGCCTTCTTCAGGACACACGGTGTAACGGTTATAGGCATTGCCTCCCAAAGCTTCTAAGAAGACAATCATCTGGAGGTTGAAGGTTCAATCCTCACTGCAGGTGAGTAACAATACAGGAATACTTAACACTTGTACCCGGTTATGGCTAACGGAATCAGAACAGGCGACCCCCGTGGATTCAATTAAGGACGTAGTTCGAAGTTCCGTGTAGTTTCCCGAGTTCGACAAACACCTGAAGAAGACCGGAGGACATATCGGCCGAAACGTTGTGGAAATAACAATAATGATGAAGACATTAGTCCGAAAACCCTTTTCCCAGTGTTTTCAAGTGAACCATTTACTTTCTTTTTAGAAGGCCGGTATCATCGAAACTGCTCCTCCCTTCTTCCAACATAGTAGTTCCTGTCGATGTAAGAAAATATTTTTATATTCGCATCTATACTAATGGTCCACATTTTCTTGTTTATGTTCAACGCTTCCTAATCATCATCATCATCATATCGCGCTGGCAGCACGGACATCCCTGACCCTCTCTCGCCACTCCTCCCTATCGTTCATCGCCCTAGGCAGGTCTTCAGGACAACAACCTGTATCCTCACATAGCTGCTGAATGTACGTTCGTGCTGGTCGTCCTGCTTTTGCGCGGCCGTGTGTGGGGATCCATAAGAGTACATCTCTTATGAGTTCATCTCTGCTTCTCCAACAATGTCCTGCATGTCTGGTTCGTCTAACTTGAATAGTTTTCGTGATAGGGGGCAGGTGGCCGTACAGTTGGTGTCTTGTGGGATGTTGCTGCCAGGACTTGTTCAGGATTGCACGCAGCATTCTTGTGTAATTGCCATCTAGTTTCTTCTCCAGCCGTTTTGTTAGCGTCCATGTAGTGCATCCATATAGCAGTATCGATGTGACCGCTGCCTGGAAGAAACTGCGTTTCATTGATTAGATTTATAAATTTATACTTATACATATACATAAATATATCAATCTAATGTATATATTCATTTATTTTTCATTATTATATAATAGCTCTATCGTAGATATTGAGCACTCTCCATATTATATTGCACTTGGTTCGCCACAAACCCACAAAGTGATTTTCTGACAACCAACACTGTTACATTATATATATATATGTGTGTTTGTGTGTGTGTGTGTGTGCATTAGAGTTGTTTTTCATCTATAATATTGATAAGACTGCAGATAATTTCAAATTTGGTATTTATTTATTTGTTTGTTATTCCATTTTTATCTATCTATAAATTTGAAAAATGCCAAATTTGAAATCATTTGTGGTCCTATTCATTTTGAAATATTTACTTTTTTCTAAATGTACCATCAAGAATCTTATATATATATATATATATATATATAAAGATGAAAATCTAGTTAGCGGGCAAAAATTGTACTAAAATTCCACTGGTTTTGACGAATCCACAACTGTTGACCTTGGGGTGAGCCGACGAATGGTCCACCCATTTTTCTAGGTCCGAATGACATTGTTGTTTTATTCCCTTTCTTTATTTCCCCACCTCTTTTTTGTATATACTATGAAGCATATTAACTGATCTTATCAAGGTCCCAGGGGCAAGCTGTGTTGCCCTTTGCTATCTGACTCCATTCTGGGTTCATTTTATTCTTATCCCAATTATATGAATGAAGAAGATAGTAACAGACAGGAAACGAAGATATTTTTTTATATTTTTCCTTTATTTTTGGGTTCAACAATCATTTAGTGGGTGAGGAAATTCTCCTTGAATTCCATTGAAATGGTTGAATCTCCCAGTCAAGGTGTTAAAAATGAGTTAGTCTTTTTTTGGTTATATATATGTCCTTATTCGGTATATAAAGCTTTTGCGATGTGTTAGTCACTTTTGGGAGTTCGTTTAAATCCGGTGTTTTAGTCATGAGTTGGTAGTGAAAAAGACGACTACTACCAGTGGAAGGGTTAGCCAATGCGTCGCCTAAAGACGGGTGCATGGCGTCCCCCACCAGTTAGCAAGAACGATCTTGGTGTTGGCACTCCACTGATCGCAGCTGAAAGAGAGTGAGATCCCTCCTTTTGTCGGGACGGCCCCTTTTCCGTGCGCATGCGTCGCCCCTCTTCATGTCAGAGGCATCTGGGAGTTTCTGCATATTCTAATAATTATTTTAATTCAATTTAATTTTTCTATCTATTTATTCCCTACGATCTCACGCTTCGTCTGAAGAGGCGAAGATAATATTCTTCTTCGAAATAAATTTATAATGCTACTTTAACCGTAGTTAAGTTTTCTTCAAATTATACTATATATATATATATATATATATATATATATATATATATATATTTAAAAAACAACAACAATCGGTCACATTAGGATAATTTGTTTTTGTTTGTTTTTTAAATTTATTTGCTCTGTGGATTTTATTTACATTGAGCTCTTTATCAGGAACATTTAAATTTGATATTCTATTTTTGAATATTTTTATTTGTCCTGATTGGAATTATTCCCGATTCCGGATTTACTGGATTGAATAATATTATATATATATATATATATATATATATATATATATATATATATATATATGTTTGGTTTGGTTTCTTTGTTTAATGGAATATCAACCTTCATGGGTTATTTAATGCTAAAGCCATCGAAGCGGAAGAACAATATTGGTACTATTTAATTCCTCATCCCATATATGAGGGCGGTGAGAAGGAGTACCGTACCGTTTCAAACGGGAATATAATAGCGAGACTGGAGTTCGAACTCGTTTACTAGGATTTTGCTGTTGAGCATGTTAAACACTACGCCACGGAGATTCCCCCTTATAGATAAAAAGTGCTCGTTATCGGTGATATATATATATATATATATATATATATATATATATATATATATCTCCCAGTATATCTAGTATATATATCCCAATTAAGAATTGGCCCAGTCGATTGTGGTAACAGAATACATCGAGTGCATCTTTGCAGAGGGATAAGACCCCCTCAACGAGTGTCCTGTAAATGACACTAAACAATCTAGTGGTGACAGTCCAGTAATGCTGGAGCTTTGGAGAATGCAGAGTATCCCTTTATTGCCATCGTTCCCAGGTTCACTCTGGCCCGGAGTGGTAGCGCCTGATAGGGTTCTATCTATGGGTCAAATAGAACTAAACCCCGTACTAAACTGAATTGTTTGATATATATATATATATATATATATATATATATATATATATATATATATATATATATGCAATCTCTTCGTTACGAACAGGATATTACATAGGGTCAATTTTTAAGCGGAATTTAACAGGTGTGAATTCATAGTTTTCCTTTTCCTAGATTGGTTGACATATCAAGGTTCAAGAGTTCACTCTTCTCTACTATTTACCCATAACTGGAAAGATAATAGTCCCAAGAGTATTTGTGCGATGAGAAATGCAAACAACCTCGTCCAGGATTTGAACTCGAGTCACCATATCCATTTTCTAATCATATATTATTAGAATTATCAACGCAATAAGTCTGTTACTTAATTTTCATGTGTTTTCCACACTCCTTATATATATATATCATCAACTCGTACTGATATCACAGACCTCTCTCTCTCTCTCTCTCTCTCTCTCTCACCATCCCTATCATCCCTGGCCCCTGAAAGCTCTTTACACTACATTCAGTGTCTGTACAGAATTTAGGTAAGTTCTTGCCGGTCGCCCAACACTGGTGTGTCCAAATGTAGTAGTCCATAAAAGAACATCGTTTATGAGTTGGTCCTTACTTCATCCACAATGCCCAGTATGTCTTGTTCGGCTTATATGGATGTTTGACGCGATGGGAAGTAAGTGGCCGATCAATTGTTGTTTTGTGGGGAGCTGCTTCCAGGATTCGTTCAAAATGATAAGTAGCTTTCTTGTGCTTTTTCTCCAAACGTTTCAGCAGAATCCATCTGGTTCATCGATATAGTAGTACAAACACAGCCACAGCTTGAAAGAAATTCTGTTTGATTTCATCAGAGATCGATAACCAGTCAATAACAGTCCACGTCTTCTCTATGCATTTGTTGACATCATTTTCAGGAGATGAGATATTGCTACTGTGGTACGTGAACTGGTCTACTTATTTCAGAGGCTGGCCACTTCAAGTGGAAATGACTCCTTCTTGTTTAAAAGTCATGAACTCTGTTTTATTTGCGTTCACGTAGAGACCAATGCCTCCTGCTGGTTGCTCCAGGCTATGCAGCAGGGATTCGGCTTGGGCAGGTGTATTTGTAAGAAGTGCTAGATCAACAGCGTAGTCTTCGTCTGGTATTGTTTCTACAGGATATATTCTTCTTGTTTTTTTTATGTAAAACCCTTTTTTTAATCTAAAATTATTTTCTTTTATTAGATCTATTGATATTCGCAGTACATAATCAAGGCTGGTTATAAAAAGATTTTGGTGCTAATGACCTCAATATCAAAGAAGACTGCTCACCATTGGGTGGGGGAACGATTGCTTTCTTGTCTTGTAAAGTATCATTATAGCGATAAGAGTTTCTTTGGAGAGACCATATATTTGTAGTATTCACTTCATCTTTCGTTTGTGAGTGGAATTAAACACTTTGGCGAAATCTATGAATAGTGTTACCTCTAGACTTTTCCCGTACTCCTTCGATGAGTTAACAAATAGTAAGAATCTATGAGATTGTGAATAGGTTTCTTTGAAAGGTGTTCTGATTTTTCTTAAGAATTCTCTCGACTTCAAGATGGATATGATTGTGAAGCAAAGTATTATAAACCTTAGCAGCTATAGCAGTAAGAGTTATGCATCTGCAGTTCTTGGTGATTCTGAGGTCGCTTTCTTATTGAGTAGGAGGATACAGCTTTCGTTTATTTCTCTATTGTGTTTTGTTTATACGCAGCATAGCATAACCATAGAAGTATATCATCAAATTTTCTTGTCTTTGATACTTCAAGAGATATTTCATGGAGGCATGTAGATATTCTGTTTTTAATTTTTTCAGTACTGCATCGAGTATTTTTTCCATAAACTGTCCTTGTTTAATTAGTTTTTTCAGTCGGTTTATTAGTGATTGCAAAAGGGTTTCTAAACAAATTCTTAAAATGTTCTTTCCACTTCTAAAGTCGTTCTTCTTGGCTCACAGTTTTCATTTAGCCCTCGAGAAGCTTTTTTTCTGCTTACTTCATTTACTGTCTTCCATGCTAATTGTGATTGCCAATCTTTTACGAAATTTTTGATTTTATTTATCTGACCGTGAATGTTTTCTAGTTGTTCCTTTTTTTCTATTTTAGTTCTCCCTGGGCTTTTTTAAGTTACTAAACATTGACGTTTGTTGGATTTCTTTTATTAAGTAAGGATGCTTTTTCATAATGTCTCATTTATCTCAAATTGCTACTGATTCCCATGGAACTCTACACTTGGCTCTTGCTTTGGTTGGTATACACTTAACCGCTGCTTCTATATTAGTGATTACAAAGTTTTTATATTTATCATTCAGAGTATTTTTTCAGATGTTTTCTAAAGAGTATAAACCTTGTTTTTTACAGTTACCGTATATTCTATGTTCGTATCACAATTGGCAAATGAGGACCACTCACACACACATACCTATACATGTTATGACACAAAACAACAACTGGGTGGCTAACAAAACCATCCTCAGATGATGACTCTGGAGTCATGCCTGGTTTTGGAGCCAAAACCTCTTTACTATCTACTCATAGTGCCTCAGCAGCATCTTATAATACCACCAAACTTAGTTGCTTTTCTCTCATATCACAAAGGAAGACAAGGTGAGGATGCAGTATCTGTATTATTCTTTGTTGTATTCTCAAATTTTCAAAAACAAAGCATTAATTCACTGATGCAAAAGGAATGAGAATGTGTGAATATATATATATATATATATATATATATATATATATATATATATCACTCGTGACTTCAGGGGCAGGGCTTTTCGAGTTTTTCAAGTTTATTTCAAAGCAATAAAAATTCGCTGAACCATCATTTTTGTTGAACTCAACATTCTTAGCTGTAGAATACACCAACTGCATCTCTGCTGAGGGGTGAGACCCTCACCCTCGAATGTGAGTCCTGCATCTGACACTAAACAATCTGGTGGCGAGGCTTCAGTAATGCTGGAGCTTTGGGCAATATGCAGTACCTCTTCATTGCCATTTCTCCCAGATCCACTCTGATCAGGAGTGCTACTACCTGATAGCATTCTATCTAGGGTCAAACAGAACTGTTTGATCATTTAACTGTGTGTAAACAAATGACTGATGTTTAATTGAATTATTAGCAATACATAACAATGTTTGGAACTATGTCACTTTGATGACTTATGTTTATATATTAAATATATATGTATAAAGAGGATTTGGCATTAAATAACCTACAATGGTTGATATGCCATAAAACCCAACCAAACCAAATCATATATATTTAATATATATGTATAAAGAGGATTTGGCATTAAATAACCTAAAATGGTTGATATGCTATAAAACCCCACCAAACCAAATCATATATATTTAATATATTGTATAAAGAGGATTTGGCATTAAATAACCTACAATGGTTGATATGCCACAAAACCAAACCAAACCAAACCAAATCATATATATGTTTAATATATATGTATAAAGAGAATTTGGCATTAAATAACCTACAATGGTTGATATGCCATAAAACCCAACCCAACCAATCAACATCCCTACTCAAACCTTCATGAATAATTTTTCTTAACTCACTAATTATTATAACTTTGTTTTATTTTCTTGTCTTTAAATGTTGATTCAGATTAATTTTACTGACAGGGTTCATAAAAATGTTACACAACAACAAAAAATAACATGACTAGTTATTTTAACCCCTGAAAATCAGTTGTAAAAAACAAAAAAAATTCTTTCCAGCACATGACTCCGACGAATAGATTTCTGGTTGAAATAAGGAAAATCTCAAATGCATCTTATTTCATATTTTTCAGAGATTGTATTTGGTTTCAATTCAATAACTAAATTTTGACTGTAAATATTTTTTTCTGTCTAATACAATAATAATATGACATCAAAGCCAAAAGATTAAGATGAATATCCTTTAAGTGGGCCATTTCTATAATTTTTTGACAAGGGTAGTAGATTAACTCAAGTTCTTATCATTGTAGATTTTGAATATTGAATTATTGCAAGAATTATTTAAATTTCATAATTGTGATAAACCTGGGAACATTAATTGATTTGGTTTATTTGTAAAAAAAGCATATCTACTTCAAATAGCAAAAGTTTGATTTATTTGTAAAAGTTTTAGAATAATCATAGCAATATTTATTATGTTTCCTAGAATTTTTAAAAATCTTTTAAAAAATTAAACTGTTTGTCTATACTTATTTGCTTGTGCCTAGAATTTGAATAGTTTGAACACAGTAGTATGGTTTCAAGTATTCCTATCAAATACAAATAATTTGCACACAGTTGTATGGTTTCAAGTATTCCTATCAAATACAAATAATTTGCACACAGTTGTATGGTTTCAAGTATTCCTATCAAATACAAATAATTTGCACACAGTTGTATGGTTTCAAGTATTCCTATCAAATACAAATAATTTGCACACAGTTGTATGGTTTCAAGTATTCCTATCAAATACAAATAATTTGCACACAGTTGTATGGTTTCAAGTATTCCTATCAAATACAAATAATTTGCACACAGTTGTATGGTTTCAAGTATTCCTATCAAATACAAATAATTTGCACACAGTTATATGGTTTCAAGTATTCCTATCAAATACAAATAATTTTCAAACAGATCTATTTATCCAACAGATTGGACAGGTACTACGATTCCAGGCTAGAATGAATATTTATCGCTGCCTCCCACCAGACAGGATTTAACTCAAGGTCTTTTTTAAAGCAGGGGTTTTAGTAAAAGGGAGAGGTCGGGCATGAGCCAAGACTTCTGTCATGCTGGACTATGTTGGTCATAGGCTTCCTGGGTGCATTGTAAGTCAGATGACTCACTAAGTGCAATGTGAGTCCTGCATGGATGCTTGCTTTTTGGGTTGAACTGAACCAAATCAGAATGAACCAAGGAGAAATGGCGATGAATGACTTCATAATTGCAAGAATTCTGGAATTGGAGCCATCATCAAATGTAGTTTAATCTCATACCTTTTGTGAGGAGTTCTTACCTCCTATTCAGAGGGTGCACTTAGTGAAATCAAATCCTCATCAATAAGGTAACAAATTCTTAGATTGAAAATTTGTGATTTGTTTTGATTCAAAATTATTCAAATCATTGTTTAATTTTTTTTTTCTTTACAAAAATTAATTTTTTCTATGACAACAATCATATTGTTTGAAATGAAATTGCTGCTTCTAAAAATTTACCTTTAAAAATTTAATTTTTTGACAAATATTTCTTTTATTTTATTTCTGCCACTTTTAATCCCAAGTCCCAAATCATGATTCTGTAAATATTGTATGAAAATAAAAAGTAAACCTCAGATGAGATTTCTACTCACATCATTTCTCTTTGGGAGTTTGTCTTACTGTGGCAGTACCTTACCAATTAGGCCACAGTAAGATAGGCTCCTGAGATAAGAGACATGAATTAAAATTCATCCAAAGAGTTTTACGATTTGCCATCCATGCTAATTACTTAACAACTGTCATTATCATCACCATCATCATCAAAGTATGAAGACAACATGGATTCTTTTGATTTTCTTTGGTCATCTGTCCCTATAGGCCATCGCTCTTTGTGAGTAAGCAATACTGATTGATCGATGAGTCAGTGTCCATTGAAAAACATTTCTTATGTATTTGTCTTTATTTCTCTCGCAGTGTCCAACACATCTCAATCATCTTCCTTGGATTGTTTATGAGATGGGAGGTAAGTGGCCTTACAGCGGCCATTTTGTAGGGTGCTGCTTCCAGGATTTGTTCAAAACAATATGCAACATTCTTGTTTAATTCCCATCAAGCCTTTTCTCCAGGCATTTCATTTGAGCCCAAGTGATGCAGCCACACAGTAGTACTGACATGGCTATATTGATTTATTTTATTGCATCAAGTTAGTTTCTTTCTATTCTAATTTCTTGTACGAAAAGCATTAATACATCTTTTGATTAAACCAAATTTTATTTTGCTTGTCACTTTTTTATGCCTTCAGTTCATAATTAGTTATAGCAAATATAATTGTTTACAAAGGATTATTATTAAATAGAAATTGTTAGGATTGGATTAGAATACTTGAAACTTTATAACTGTCTATAATCATTTGTTTGCACACAGTGCAATTAAAAATATAGGAAATATATTTATGATTCAATGAAACATTTAGAAATTAATCAAATTTCAGCATTAAGTAACCCATAAAGAGTTGATACGCCATTAAACAAATAAACCAAACCAAATTAATCAATGTTCCTGTTTTCTAAAATTAAGCTAATTCGGCACATAAGACATGTAAGTCATAAATAAAAATTCTTCCTGATATAATTTTTCTAATTGTAAATTTCAATTTCATTGTGCAATTCAAAATTGTGATCTTACAGCAGACAAAACTGCGCTTCATCTTATTGGTCATCTGTCATATGGAAGTCAAACCTGACTGATAAAATGAAATATTTCTTCCAAGCAGTGGTCGTGTTGATACTGCTGTATGGATGCACTATATGAATGCTAACTAAACATATGAAGAAAAAGCTTGATGGCAACTACCTAGAAGGCTGCGAGCAATATTGAACAAGTCCTGGAGGCAACACCCCACAAAGCAGCAGCTGTACGGCCAACTACCACCCATCATGAAAACTATCAAAATTAGACAAACCAGACGTACAGGACACTGCGGGAGAAGTAGGGACGAGCTCATAAGTGACGTATACCTGTCGATCCCTTCATATGGACGAGCAAAGGCAGGACGACCAGCTCGAACCTACATAGAGAAGCTCTGTGCCGATACGGGATGTAGTCCTGAAGACCTGCCGGAAGCAATGAATGATAGGAAGGGGCGGCGAGAGAGGGTCATGGATATACGTGCTGATGGTATGACATGATGATGGTGATGTTTGCTTTAAGTAACTATTTTTGATACAAATAATTTTCACACAGTAATTTGGTTTTAAGCATTCCTATCAAATACAAATAATGTTTAAACAGATCTTTTTTACCCATAGATGAGACTCCTGTGTGGAAAAAAAAACGATGATCATTAAATAGAATAATTAATATCAAACAGAAATACTTGTGTAGTTGCCATTAAGCCTTTTCTCCATTCGTTTAGTTAGCGTCCATGTAGTGCATCCATATAGTAGTATCGACACGACCACTGCTCGGAAGAAACTGCGTTTTATTTTGTCGGTCAGGTCTGACTTCCATATGACCGATAGCTGTCCATGCCTTTGCAAATCGCGTGTTGATGTCTGTTTCGGTTGATGAGACACTGCTTCCTAGGTAGGTGCCGTTTAGTGTGGAGATGTCGCCTCTTTGATTAAAGTACATATAATCCGTCTTGTGTGCACTGACATGGATGCCTATGCCTGCAGCTGCTCATTCCAAACTACGTAGTAGGGTTTTGGCTTGGGTGGGTGCATTTGCCAGAAGTGCTATGTCATCGGTGTAGTCAGCGTCGGTAATTGTTTGTGCGGGGTATCTTCTGCTTCTTTCCTTTGTTAGCTTGAAGCCGTTTTCTTTCAATTTATCAATAGATGTTCTAAGCACGTAGTCTAGACAGATAATAAAGAGGTATGGGGCTAATGTGTCTCCTTGCAGTACACCTGTTACAATGTCGAAATAGTTCGTGTAAGCAATAGTTGTTTACAAAGGACTAAGATTTTACTTCTTTGAGAGTTTTTCCCGCCAGTGTTGGCTGATGGTTTTTCACTGGAGACAGCAAATCTTCTCAGGTTTCAATGACTCTTCTCAGTATTCTAGCTAATCTTTGGAAGGCTGTTGTTTGGATGGTCTCCATTAGTCGTCTAATTTCTAAGTCTTCCAGTCCCTTTACCAAGTCTTTGGGGATTGTTCTGAGGGTGTTAATTATAATTGGTATCACTGTCACCTTCATGTTCAATAGTTTTTTTAGTTCCCTGTTAAGGTTTAAGAACTTGTCTCTCTTTTCGTTTTCTTTGATTTTCACTCTGTAGTTCGCCGGAACGACTAAATTCACTATTCGGCAGGTTCTCGTTTTCTTTTTTCGTTTTTTTTTTTTTTTTTGTTAATTATTACAAGGTCTGGATAAGATTTTGTGATCTGGTTGTATCTCCAAATTCCAGAGAATTTTGGATGTCCCAGTTTCTTGGAATGGTTCTGGTTTGCGCGTATATCATTTGTCAGCATAGTCAAATTTCAATTTCTTAGGGGAACAATCCATGCTTGATTAGCGGGTTGTAAATTTCCTCCCTAATTTGTGCAGTCAGAATTTTCCACATCATCGGTAGGCATGTTAAGGGTCTATAGTTGTTGGGGTGAGTCCTTTTTGGGAATCGTTTTGGATCGGAGTGGTCTTTCCTTTAGTCATTCATAGCCAGTCTGTCATGAATGGAAGTGATTTTTTTAAAAAATCGGAATCCATAAATGCCATTGTTGGGTCAGTAAAATGGTAATTCCAGTGTATGGAGTGAGTGAGAGCGGGGCTCTCTCTGATTGGATATACTAATTACGTGATGAGCCCAGAAGTCTTGGCGTAAAATCCAAACTCCAGTCAGATAGATTCGACCAGGCATTCTGTGAGGCTGTGAAATTAAAAGCTCTCATAAAGACAACCCTAAGATACCAGATATCTTCTTCAGCACACCGGTAAGTCCCTTAAACTCAACTTTATACACAGGAAGGACTGTATATCGTTATTGATTGTTTCACGCGCTGGTAAATAAATTGTTAGAATTAAACGAAGTATTAATTCATTCATTTGTTGCTGTTAGTCTTAGAATAAACGCTATACTAACACAATACCATTATGGTCCGACGTTTTCCAATTTGGTACTTTTTTTAGTATTGCTTTGAGCGAATCTAGCTGTATTTTTGCCTTAGGTCCTTCTTTGAGTCCTAGATAATTCTTTTTCTATGTTATTTATCTATTTGACTTTTCTCTTATGTTTTTCTATTCCCATATTTTGCTCCAATATTGTTTTGTTTCCTTTGCATCTAGTTGTTGATATGTCTTCGGGCATTCTCCACCTACTTGCTGGTAGAATTTTCTTTTGTTGTTTTGGAATGTCCTATTTTGTCTATTATTATCATTATTATCATTATCATTATTAGTTACGGGAAAACATATTGCTGTATGCAAACAAATGATTCATATCAAATAGAAATAATTACTCGCAAATTATTTGTATTGAATAGGAATACCATAGATACATATTTGTATTAGATAGAAATACTTGATATCATATGTTTGTGTGCAGACGAATGATTATATAAAAAAAAACGCAATTAAAAAAATGCAATTAAAAAATGGAATGGAACATCAAGATATTGTAATGATAGTGATTAAAACATTTACAAATTAATTAAATTTTGGCATTAGAAGTTTATATCCCATTAAATAAATTTGCCAAACTTAAATTTGAAGTGTATAATAAAATTGTAATTCACAAGTAGAAATACTTTATCGGCAAGAACTCTTGTTCATGATATATATATATATATATATATATAGAGAGAGAGAGAGAGAGAGTTAACTTAGTCGAAGAAAACAGTCAAGCCCATGATTCATTCATAATAACTTTAATTTTTGATCACCCCATAAATGGGACCCTTTATAAGTGTAAACAAAAATCTCTATATAAAAATAAGCCACTATATATATATATATATATATATATATATATATATATATATACTTCAACTATGAATTAAAATAAAACAGAGTAAAAAAAAACAAAAAAACTCACGGTTATGAGTCTCACATGGCTGATATTCACTTGATATTGTATTAACGTAACTCACCTGAACATCGGTCGCGTGGAACTCAGAGTTCTTACGTTGTTTTATTTTATAGTTGCGTTGTATTTTACTGATTTAAATCGGTTTTAGCAGCAAATTTTGATTGTAATTTTTAATTCTTGAATCGATTCACATCACCTGAAGATGGAACGTGTGACCCTTTGAATCGTGAGATTTTATCCTGTTTTATTTTATTTTGTAATTATATATATACATATAAGTAATATTGGCGACTGTAGTCGATGGCGACTCGAAGGCTCCCTTTTCAATAGCTACTACACCGAGGTGTAGGGGAGGGCGCTACTTCTTTTCCAGGAGTGCTCCACTTTACCCTTGATCCGCACCTTATATTGCTGAGTAATAAGCAAGGAGGTATCAAGTGCCATTTTTTGCGTCTTTGCTATGACTCGAGCCGAGATTGAACCCCAGTCCCCCGGGCCAGTGGCGAACACTCAACCCACTAGGCTAACATATATGAATTCATACACATAAAATAGAATGTGTGTGTGTGTGTTGAAATAAACAAATTGTCATAAAAACATTAATAATCATGAAAGTGCTCAAATTCTGGGCAGCAGAGCAGGATAAAACCTAAAAGAAATTATCTCACCTCCTCGTGTCAGCTTCATAACTAAAAGTTTCATGCATTTAGAAAAAAATACAATCTTCATTTAATATAAAAATATGTGTGTGTGTGTGTGTGTGTGTGTGACTGTAAAACTATGAAAAAGCACGGTATTCAGAGAATGGGTTTATAGTTGAATATTTTGCCAATTTTTTTTTTATTAAATTATCATTAATGTAAAATGATGCATCTTCTAAATTATGTTCAAATCCCATCATATATCAACATCGACACACATACACACACACATACATACATACATACATACATACATACATGTATATATAATTATTTGAGAAATCTATTTTAAATCTCTGATTTTATTATATAAATTTATCAGCAATAGCAAAATGTAATTTTGATAGAAAGAAAAGAAGCCTTCTTTTACAATCAAAACCACATGTGGTGAATTTTTTTCCTGGTCATCCAACAAGCAAGGCATTAGGGTTGTCATTTTCAACCTACAGGTTCGCTTTCTCCTTCATAGAAATAAAAACAAAATGGTTTCATAAGGAGCCCTTTTTTATTATTCACTGCTTGTTCCATTAAAGAAAAAGAACAAAAGCACACACATGGTTTTTCCTAATTGTTTTCATTTATTTATTTATTTATTTATTTATTTTTGCCATGTCTCATCCAAACAGCCATTACTTCCCTTTAGGTGTCCATGGCTACCATGATAGACGCGGCTCCTTACATTTAAAATGTTTTCCAGGTCACGAGGAGACGCAGCCAGCCAATCACATTGCAGGATTTAATCAGCTGATTGATAGTTCCCCGTATAAGGAAAAGCCACGAACGTTCTACATTCCAGACATAGTATAGGTTGGGAGAAAATAGATGTAAAAGATGCAGACAGTTGTTTAGTTTGATATTCATCCTGTCATGATAAAAATTCAATAAACTCTAGGAAAAAAACAAGCAACTATCTAACAATTTTGCTTTTCTTGATTTTAAGGAATTTTCTAAAAGTTTAATTTTACTTGCTAGTAAATAGCGACGCTGACTCTTAATTCTCCATACGTACACGCTATTTGCAGCTTCGTCAACAGCTGTTGATTTGTTTATTTTTAGTTTCCCGCGTCTCCCACACCTCAGCTCTGCGAAGATTGTGTTATTACGCGATAAAAATGATTCCCTCATGTTTTGCAAGTCTATAAACCACAAAATCGGTGAAAATTAAGAAAAAAACAATCACAAACTGGAGTAAATCATCTCCAAAATGGCTAAGAGGAAATGAAATATTTTTTCTTCACTTTTAAACATAAATGTGGATTTTGTGCTTTTTAAATTTACTCTTAAGAAATTTTAAACTGAAACATATAAATGGAAGTAAATTAGTTTGTATTTATTTTTAAGACAAAAAAAGAACAAATCGGAAGATTTAAAGTTAGAAAGAATGCAACAGTTTTAACAAAACCTGAAATTAACCAACTCAGATATTTAGTGATGGGGATTAGCCGTAAACGAAGAAAGAAAAGATAAAAGAGGGGGGAAGATAGACAGTCAAATACAGAGGGGTACCGCTTAAAAAGCGAGAGCAAAAGAAAGAGGAAGGTGACTAAGTTTTTAAAAGAGACAGAAAAGAATCGAGAAAGAAAGGGGGGAGAATATATGAGAGAGATCAAATTGTTTAAAAGGGTATACAGAGTGCGGAACCGCGCAGAGAAGGAAAGACTAATAAAGACGAGAGAGGGAGTAAAAAGATAGCGGCAGGGCAGCTGGAACTACTTCCAAAATGTGAATAGGTGCACGTACGTTTCCCGCCAATTCCTACTCATTCTAGACGCACACGCACCCACACCCGTACTTACGGGCACATACAGAGGGAGAGGGGGAAGCGCCATCTTCCCTCCTCTTTATTTCATCTTACCACTCTATCTCCCTTCCGACGACTCTTCTTCTCTCTCACACTAAAGCGCTTCCCCCTCTGTTTATAGCTTATAGGTTCTGAGGGGGAGGGGCGCCACCTACTACTACGACTACTGGCTGTGTGTAGTGTTATACTATAGTGGCGTGTGTAATGGCGTGAGCTCCCAGCCAGATACCCGACAAAATATCTTTCCAGAGATCAAACTTATACTTTATTGACGTATTGTGGACTTTTCTATCGTTAGCCTGTGGATCGTTGGTTACCCTAAGGGAAATCTTTGAGCCTAGAAACGTGCTTTTCTTTTTAAAAAACATTTGGACATTGTATGGTGTGAGTAAAAAAAGTGTGGCGAGGATCTATCCATCCATGTTGTCATCTGGTTGTTCTGTTTCAGCTGCCCCACACCATTGACAAATTTACCCATTATTATTGACAGTTCATCACACCCAAATACCCGAGA
This sequence comes from Sepioteuthis lessoniana, assembly GCA_963585895.1. Taxonomy (NCBI): domain Eukaryota; kingdom Metazoa; phylum Mollusca; class Cephalopoda; order Myopsida; family Loliginidae; genus Sepioteuthis; species Sepioteuthis lessoniana. Next base: position 555,651 of record OY757941.1, on the reverse strand, counting down.
AGATACCCAGATTATGTCTGTTTACCCTCGCACAACTGAAAGAAAGCGGATAATGCAGGAATACCGTGTGAGACACGAAGAAATCCCCGTTGGACTGAGCAGGTACGAATGATTCTATTTAATCAGTTTATTGTGGGGTTTTTTTTTCAAATTTTTTATAGTAAGCATTGGGGTAGCGATATATCTGTTTATATATATATATATATATATTTATTAATAGTAGCCCCGAGAGTTTGGGTTCGATCCCATGCTGGAATTCTTTACTTCAAGTTTGTTTATATTTACATTTTGTTTATTTATTGTTTACCTAAAAATAATTTATCTTTCGTAATTTTTTTTTTTTTTTGTATTTAAAAAAATCTGTTCTGTTTAAAAATATTTACTTCTTTTTAATAAATGCTTCTCTTTCGCTTTTTACTATTCGACAAATATCATCTTAGCCATCATCATGCCGTTGTGTTTAGATAGCGTGGTCACAAAGTCGGTGATTAATTTACAATTACTTAGCAATTCTAGATTGAACACTCATTTTGTGGCCACCCTTGTAAATGCATGTAGCCGTGTGTTAAAATGAGCCAACTTCTAAAAACGGACGATTTTTGTTGGGGGTTTTTATTCTGGGGTTTGTTTTTGTTTTTTGTTTTTTACGGGTTTTCGTTTTTTTCTTGTTGAATTTGGGTTTAATTTTTTGTGGGGCCCTAAAAATCTGTTTATTTGCCTGGTTGATCGTATTAAATGTTTAAAAAAAAGAAAAACAAAGCGAAAACCTCGAGGCATGTGTTTATGTGCGTGGTGTGTGTGTGTCTTCTTTAATAAACAGCATGGCGGGGAGGTGCTATCTTCCCTGATCGAACTGTCTCGACTAAATCCTGTTTTTTCTAAACTTTCCGACTCATTTTCACTTATTGACCCCCCAACTGGTAAGTTTAAGGTCCGATTTGGACATTAGACTTGTTTTTCCATTTGAAAACTGTTGGATTTCCGCGTGGAAGGCAGGGCTTTTTTTTTCTTTTTTGTTATGGGATTGCGATTAGAGTCAGCTGTCTGTATGTGAATGTAGCGAGGGAGATGGCTGTGAAATTGCGTGATATTATATAGGGAGGAGGAGACAACATGCGCGGGAATGAAGTGAGAGGTAGATGATCAAATAGAGAGGAGTTAAAGCTAGAGCCAATGACGATAGGCTGTTTTAGTAGAGGGAGAATCGAGCGCAACTGTACATGAGAAAGAGGGTAGATATTAAAGAAGGGGGGAGGCTGCGCGGGAAGGAAGCCAGCAATACCCGTTTGGGAAGAGAGGAGAGTCATGACACAGTCAGTGAGTGAGTGAGTAATAAAGGTGTAAATGGAGGGGTAAAGGCGAAAGAAAGGTACAAGTTCAAAAGAGGAGGAGGAGGAGAGGAATAGAATCACGCACGCCATTTTTTTACTAGTAAAACCTGAGATTTTGTAGTAAATGATAGTGATAAATTTTATGGTATTTTAAAGAAATTGAGAATCGTTATTTTAAGTGTTGATTCATTTATTTGTATATTAAAGGTTTAATATTTGAGTTATCGACTTTTAAAAAATTATTTCTATTGATCTTTTTTGTTTTCTCTATTAATTTGGCTTGTTTTTGTTTTTAAATATTTGTACGTTAGTAGTAGTAGTAGTAGTAGTAGTAGTAGTGTGATTTTGAAGTCGGGGCATTTTTTTGTTTATTTTTACAAATTAAATAGATTTTTTGTTATTTTCTGCTTTTTTATTAAAATCTTCAATTAATTAAACAATCTGTAAACAATAAAAATGTTTATTAAAGCGATTTTGGCTCCGATTTGGGGGGAAAAAAATCTTTATTTGGTTTCTCCACAACAATGTTTTCACATGGGGGACGGTCGTGGCTCATCTCTCCTTATTTTCAATATTTATATTTTCTTCATTGTGATTTTTACCTTTTCATTCCAAACCTTTTTGCAAATTCTAATCATCAAATTAATTTTTCTTAAGTTTTATATTTTTGAAATTGTGAATGTGAAAAGGGTAGTTCAATTTATTTTTCCAAAAGTAAATACCAAGATTTTAAAAGTATACATATTTTGCTTAAATCTTTTCTTTTTTTAATTCATAATCATATATAAACATGTGAAACTGATTTTTTTTTAAAAAGTTAAACCTGACACTTTAATCTCAAAGTAATTTGCAATTTTTCTCAAATAAAAATAAAACATTTTTATTTATATTGTTGCTAATCACATGTTTGATTCCGAAATAGTCTTCTCAACGTCACATGGGATTCACTCAATTAATTCAAAAGGCGTTTTTTTTATCCCCTATAAAAATCTTTCCTTTCCCCTTCCTCCATTCTTTTAAAATCTCTACCCATCCCCCTGAACTATAAGTACCCGGTTATCATTGACCTGGGTAACACTGCTCACTGAAACCTCTTTTAAAAAAAGAAAAGAAAAGGGGGCTCCCCTCACCCACGTTGAAGATGTCCATGCATTTCCATAAATCCAGGTCAGCAACGTTTTGATTTTGAAATTTTTTTCTTATCAAGTTTTCGGAATTTTTTATCTGGTTTTCTTTCATTAATTTAAAATATATTTCTGTTTTTTAGGGGGTTTTGCTTAAGTTTTTTTTTTTTTAAGATTCTTTCATTTCTAAAACTTTTTGTGGGAGTTTAATTTCTTTTTGTAGTTTTTCTTGAAAGTTTTAAAATGAATTTCAAAAAAACAAATCAAATTCCGACGAGTGCTTCTCCCTTCCCATTCTTTTATTTCCCTTTTTATTTTAGTGACTGATTATCTTGCTTTTCTCGCCTGGAGAAAAAAAAAAAAAAAGAAAGAAACACCTGTTCGGTTGTATAGATCACATGTTAAATGTTTTTATTCAACTTCCTCCTTCATTCACTTTTTATTTTAATTTAACTTTCTTAACATTTTTTTTTTTTCAGAAAAACGAATTTCAAATGATTTTAATCTTTTTGCTTTTAAACCTTTTTTTTTTTTTCCCCAACTTGGAAATTTCTCTACATAGACATCAATGTAAGAATAGTTGGCGCCAGTGCTTTTTGTATATTTCACAAAAAGAGAAACGAAAAAAATCTTTATTTTTTTTCTTCAACTGTTTACACTTTCATCTTTATTTCCTCAACCTTCAGCAACTCATTTTTGGGAGAAGATAAATCTTTCTGTTGATTCATTTCAATTAAAGTCGTTATAGTATAAGCAAAACCACCAGGAAGCAAGCTTGTTTCTTCTTCTCATCGAAGGATTATTTTATTGCTTCAATTTTCTTTTAACTATTGATGACTTACTACAACCACTTCGTTTCCCTGGATGTTCATTTTCACTAATAGTAAAATATCTCTTCAATTATTTAAAAAAATCCAAAAAACTGCTAACCCCATTCTCTTTTTCAAAGGGAAGCCCCCTATATCTCTTAAGGAAACCACGTGGGTGGGTGTGAAGCTGGGAAGCGACATACCTACCTTCTCTTTGACATTTCGTTTTCATTTGAAAATAATTAGAAAATAGAAAGTTGTTAGCTTTTATTTTTAAAGATATTTGCGATGTTGGGGAAAAACATTTTTATAAACCTATCCTTTTCAAAACTTTTCGCATGGTAGATATTTTCCGAGACCTCATATTATTTAGCGAATAAAGGACGTAAGCTTGTCCTTGGAAATTGACCTCATAACGTTTTCTGCTTTTATTCAATTTATTTCTCGTGGGATAGAGAAATAAAAGTCCCGTATTTCAAATCGAAATCCGAGGAAAACGTGTATATGCCAATTTTTCCCGCTCATGGGCTCAGCTGTTCCTACTACAACGAACGTCTTGGTGTGTGGGGGGGGGTTCAGCCTGCGAAAAATTTTAGCAAACTCATGTGAATGTAAGTTTGAAAATAATTTTTTAAAATCTTTCGTTGAAACAAGTGACCATGAAGTTGGGGCTCAGTTTACATTATTGTATAATGCATAATTGGACACTGACTTTGTGTCAGATTGACGTAAATTTAAATTGGACCCTGACTTGCTAGGTTTATCTGGAAACATATATATATATATTAAATTCATGTAAATAGGTGGGGAAATAAATTTAGGCTTTAAATAATTGAGTGAGAAAAATTATTAAATTGCAAAGAAATCATTGGTTTAGGAAAGGAGAAGAGAAAATATCCCGCTAGAAAGTCAACGTCTCTTTTTGTCCACATGTTGAACATGCCTTATTGTTTCTTCTCTCTCTCTCTCGTGTTGGTATCAGTGCATCCCCACCAATTATTGTATAATTTCATTCTTTTAATAACAAACTGTAAATTGGATGGATTTCTCTTAATTTAAAAGAAAAAAAGGCGATCTTATTCTTCTGTTAATTTTCTTCTCTTAACTTGAAAAAACAAAAATCCGAAAGAAGAAAGGAAGTGTCAGATTTTTTTTTTTTTTTTTTTTTTTAAGAATTTCTTTTTGTTGTTGATTAAAAATAATCTCTGAAACTAAAACATCTTACAATCAACTCTTTCTGACTTACAATTAAAAAAAAAAAAAGAGAAGGTTGTAAAGTTGCTCTAAGAAAAAAGAAAAGTCGTGTCTTCCTCTGACGAAAATGACGGTTACACCCTGCTGCAATGGATGACCATTGTAGAATTCTTCTTTTGTGAACAAGAACCACGTGGGTCTCAAAACTTAACGGCATGGATGCTCACTTCTACGGCAGCTTTTTTTTTTTTCCATCTTAAATTCTATTAATAGTATCATTATTTTGTGATTAGTATTTCTTTGTTAAGTTGAAGGTAAATTTTAAAGGACTAAAATAGTTTCCTTTGTCACGTGATAAAGGCGTGTGAGAGACACAACAGCTGAGTGCAATTTAAATTTGACATTTTTTATATTTTAAAAAAAAAAATACAGTATTGGGATTTTTTTTTTTCCGTTTTAAACTTATTTGTTTGAACTGAAAGTATGATAGGCTGTTATGTTGTTGTAGTTGCCAGTTTTCAGACGGGATCAATTTTTCTTCATTTAAACATTACATTTTTATCGGTCTTCTAATATTGCTTATTTATGATATTTTTCATTCATTAATCAGCGAAAAATAATTGCAGACAAAATGTCTATTTAAACGGACGGGCAAATTCTATCTGGTTTGAATGAAAAGGAGATGGTGGGCTGTAAAAAGAAATTATTTTTTCAGTTAAAGTTTCATTTTTAAATCGTTTAACGAGTTTAGTTTATTATTTTTTTCCTTTAAAAAAAAACAAAAAAAAACGACATAACATTGCATTCCCCACTCCAGTGATGACACTTTTTTTTCTTTATTAGAAAAAGAAAAAATTTTGAAGCTGCAAAACTTTTTTTCATTACATTTATCACATGTCCAACATGTGGTAATTTGCACGTTGTATTCTAGAGTTAATTTAAAAATTAAAACCAGTTAATGAATTTTGTTGATAAAAGGAGTTTAATTTTTTTAAAAAAAGAACTTTTTTTTATTTTTTTTTTTTTTTATATCAAAATAACATATTTGCTAAACTTCACTTTGTCAAACAGCCCAGATTGTTTTGTAGTCTTTGCTAAATTTATCGTATAGGCTTTTGTAATCGATTCAATTTTTAAAAAACAGGCAGAACCTTTTTTCTTTATCTTAACTGTTGGGGGGGGGGTCTTGACTTATCCTTTCTAACATCAGGTGGTTTTAGGATCTATTTGCCATTTCCTCATCATCCTTCCGGGTTTGACCATCGATTCCCCCCCCCCAATCCGGAATCTACAGTTTCTCTTTTGTAATAATATCACTTTTTCTTTGTGGGACGTGGAACACCATAGCAGGTGATTTATCGACCCTCGTTACAAAGGAGAAAGGCTTGATATTATTACAGCATGGATGACATAGCCAACTTGAATTTTATCTTCAAAAAGCTCAGCTAGGAAACCTTCCATTTCATTGAGGGTGTTGATTTTTTTCAAATGCTCTAATCTTACTACTGGCCTCAAATTATTAATTACTTAAAATAATTTAAGCTGTCTTGGCTTTTGAGATGTTTCTTGCACTATCGGAAATATAGAATTTTGGTCAATATTAAGACTTATATATTTAACTGTTCTCTGGGAGGTGTCGATGTAAAAAAAAAAAAATCCTTAACTTAAATGTGCTCCGGCACACCTTAACCCTGTTGAACCTCTGATGCCTCAAGCAATAAATAGACGCTGATATTTTTCTTCAGGGTTTAAATACTAAGCGAGTTATTTCCCCCCCCCCCAATCCTCCTCTGAATCAACCTTTTACTAAATCAATTTGCTTTGTTTATAGCTCTGGGATTTAATATAAGTTTATGATTTCGTCATCTTATTCTGTGATTGTATATTTTATGTTGATATTCTTTTCTTAATTTTGTCCATTTTATTCTGAAGATTTATTAAATGGTTACACCCCCCCTCTTTTTTTAAAAATGTGACTTAAGTTTCGAGTTGATAGTTTAACGAGAAGAAAACACTTTCCTTATGGAAGCTTTTTTTTTTTCTTTTTTTTTTTTTTTTTCTCGTTGATCCAGCCTTTTCGACTCGAAGCAACAACCTTTAAATCTTAAAATAGTTGCAACGTCGGCCCAAATCGGTATTGATATTCTACTCTGCCTTGGTAAGGTGGGTGAAAGTTTTACAAATGTTAGGCGTTTGATACCAGACTATATACTGAGAAAGCTGATTTTTATGGCACGCACTTTCAAAGGTTTTATGCCAAAGTAAGTTTATTAAACTTTACCCATGTTTAGGAAAGTTTTTAAAGATTGCTAATGCGAGGACCAAGGAATCCTATGTTTCTTTTTTAAGACCTGGGTTAGTGAGGCTAGTCTATTAACAGTGCTTTTTCTTTCTTTTAATTTAAGAGTCAAATATTTCTGATTTACTGCTAAATTATTGCTATAATACCCAGGTTAAATAATGAGTTTAGATTGTACTTAGGTGACTACGTAGGAACTGCAGGTAACGTAAGCAATCCGTGACTTGAGTAAAAGATAAAAACCTAATATTTGTAAAAATGCATTTTTCTTATGAGAGAGATCAGGCCCTGTTTATTGTGTAATAGTTTAACAGCAAATCCGATTCTTATTGGGCAGCCCATAGTTTAACCTGAGATCAAAAGTAAAGCTAAGTTTAATAAATTATTTCTCTTAAAGGAGTAACACTTTTGCTTTCAAAATGTTGGCTCTGTTGTATAAAGGGAAAAAATCAATAAAATTCTTATGTAATTAATCTCGTCTTTTTGTCTGCAGATAATCATTTCTTTTTTACTTTTGGGAAAATTTCAGCTTTTATTTGTTGTTCCCTTAACAGTAGGTCACAGTTCTATCAGTTAATTCTCTTTTTCTGTGAAGATTTTTCATCTTCTTGAATGGTTTCTGACCGAAACTGAAGAAATATTCATTTGCAGATCTGTTGTTCATTTTGGTTCAAGTGCACTCACTTCTGAGTACATTCCTTCAACCAATCAACCCACTGTTCTACCATTGAATCGACTTCTTCTCTTTCTCCTCTTCCCCCCCTCTCTCTCTTGTTCTTTACTTTTTCTTTCTCTTTCTTCTTTCACAATAGATTCATCCTTGGATTTTGTCTTGTTTTACTCGAATCTTCGAGAAAACCAGTTGAGCTGATCCAGTTTGGATGATGACATCAAAAGGCTTCGTTTTCTTTTCTTGTCTGAATCTTCTTTCCTTCCTTCCTTCTTTCTTTAAATATAGATGGAAGAATATTTTTTCTTATTCTGTTTAGGATTCCAATTGAAATTGTGAAGCAGATTTAGATTTTACATAGAATATTTTTTTACTTGGAGGAAAAAATTATTTTCAAATAAATTCTTAATAAATGAATCATTTTGGACTTAATCAATTTTCGATTAGGTTTTGTTTTTGTTTTTTTAGTTCCTAATGTCTTTGAAGTTAAATATATTGGTCTCAGACCTCACAAAAACTCGAACCTTCACGCGTAAATTTTTTTTTTTTTTTTTTTTTTTTAAATATTTGGACTTTCTCTTTTTAAGTGGTTGGTTAGACTCTAGGACTCTCTCTCTCTCTCCCTGTAAAATTTACTCAATTATTTACAAAATAGATATAAACTAAGAATTTTAAATTTTATTTTGGATTTTTTTATAGTCGGAGTATTGTTTCATATTTAGCGCCATTTGTTGCATTTTTTTTCTTTCATATATTTAAAAATAACTTGGATTTCTCTAACAAGTTTTTAGTTTTTCCCACCACCACCGTCTCCCTCTTTCTCGGACTTTTGATCTCCTAAAGTTTGGAACTGATGGTACATTTTCCATTTCCCACATTCTAAATGAATTAGAAAAATTATTGGAAATAAAGAAAAAGTTTTTTAATTTTAGATTTTTCCATTGGGAATTAAGAAAAACCAAAAGAGTTAATTTACGATTATCCGGGAGTTTATAAAATCCTACAATGTGTTTGTTGCTGTTTGATAAATTTCAGTTCAGTTTTTTGGTTATTTTTTTTATTTGCAATAAAAAATAATTTTGTGAAATTTTTCAAAGGATTCGTTTTGAAACAAGGCAAATTTGATATATCAAGATCCTATTTAGACAAATTGGGCAATTCTTTTTTGTCCGGAATCAAACATCATTTAAAGACAGCCCCACAGCCGCTATGATAACCATGGTAATTTAAGCTTTTTGAGCTCAGCTTGTCATTTTTGAGATATTGCAATCATTTTGTAATTGCCTCTTTCTAAATAATAATCCGAACAAAATGCTGGCAAAATGTAGTTTTTAAATTTTTTGTTTTTTATTAAAACAATTTATATTGGATGCTCAAAGGAAACTCAAACATTTTGACAGATATCTCTCTTCCTTTCTCTTTCTCTGTATTTTTTTCCTTTCATGTATTTTTTTTTTTTTTTTAGGGTGGGGTCTGGCGAAAAAGAAATATGAGGAAGATGCAAACTCAAGCTTTTTTTTTTTTTTTTTTTTTTTTTTAGTGTCTTTTTTTTTTTTTTAACCTCACAAAAAAAAATGTATCCATTTCTTGTGGTAGATTTAAATGTCCTTTGCGGAAAAAACACGTGGACCCTACGTTTATTGGTCGATCGTCTACATAAATTAAAAAGTGAATATTTTCTTTAAAAAAATAAAAATAATTTTCTGTATTTTGACACTAACTATATTTAAAATTTTTGCGTTCTGAGATTTTTAAGCCTTTGGTGTTAAAGAAAAGGAAGAAATGAATTAATAGTAGTATTTAATTGTGGACCAGTTGAGCTTCCGTAGTTTGTGGTTTTGATAGTTAGAGACCAAACCTGTATTGATGATTTGCGTGGGCGACTTCATCTCCATTTAAAAAAAGAAAGCAATAAAACTAGCATTTCTCTACTTGTTTGGCTGGAAAGGGTTGGGTTTGTTTTGTTTTTTTGTTGGTTTGACAGCTGGCTTTTTTTTCCTCAGCCATAAGATATTATCTCCCCCGTTTCAAGTAAAAGTCATTTTCTTTAAAATAAAAAAAACACGACAGAAAATTGCTAATTTGTTTGTGTGGTGTGTTTTCTTTTCATCTCTCTCTCTCTCTCTCTCTCTCTCTCCCTTTTTTTATGAAATTGTTTGCATCAAACTAATTTCGTGCGTTTTGCCTCCGATTTCATCTTGAATTCTTTTGAAGGGGCAACAGAAGATCTCATAGGGCCCGTTATTTAAAAGTGTGTGTGTGAATTCTAATCAGGATTAAAAGTGCAATGGAACCAGTTGTGATATATAGCAGCCAATCCCTAAAATGAAACCTGGTGAATTGTGATTGTAATAGTGGGTAGCAGGTTGTTGCCACTTGGCGAGGTCCTAACGAAAGACGATGCAGTCGACTATTTTATTTTTTCTTTCTTTCTCTCTCTCTTTCTCTCGTTGTTGTTGCTGCTGAGGTCCGCTGCGGCTGTGAAGGTCGGAATCTTAAGAAATCCTGTTTGGCGCCTTTTTGGCAAACTGACAGCTTCACGGAAGGAATGGAAGAAGACAGCATTTAAAGCGCTCATCGACCACGGGTGGAACTGAGTAGTAACTATTTTGGTACCTGGGGTAGGGTTGGAGAGTGGGGGTTTGTCTGTCTCACTATCTTTGTAGACGTACTGCTAAAAACAGAAAGTGATAGTGTTTTTGTTTTTCTAGAATATCAGACGTTTTTATAGCCTAACATACCCCCCCTATTTTGTGCAGTCAGACGGCGCTCATCTTCTCCATTTTTTTTCCTGCATCATTTAGATAGACACTTATAAACAAATTAGCTAACCAACATCAGCTTTAGAGAAAGAATGGATGTTGATCAAAATTTTGTTTTAAGTCTGGAGAGGGTATCATCATCATCACTACCATCACAAAATTCACAAAATAAATTACTTTTTAAAGGTGCGGTATTTTTATTGCGGAGGGGTCAATTTTTAAAGATAAAAGCAGAAGAGTGCACACATTTTTTTTCTTTTATGAAAACCAACTGTTTTTTCCTCTTCAACTAAAATATTTCCAATCAGTTTCTTACCTGAGAAACATCTCACGCAAACAAGGGCATATCGCGTGGTAAGAAGAAGCACTCTATTCTGAATTAAAAGCTGCATTTAAAGAAAGAGTCTATTAAAATACCTTCTTTTTAGAGAGAACTTCTAGTGTGTGAATAAATATTCGTTTGTGTGCTGGATTGGTATTTTTATTCTTATTTTACAACTATGATGCCCATAGGGGTGAGGTAAGACCCCCAGACAATGCGACAACTGATGTTATGTTTGCGTGTGTTACACTCTGAAAATGTCCACCTCTATTTTGTGCGTGTGTGCTCAACAAGAGAAGATAAAAACGAACACATTCTTGTAGAGAGAGACAGCTTGAACAGTTGGCTTTAGATGTGACAAGAGGTTGTGTGGTGGTATTCGTTATATTCAAACTATTTGGCGCATACTACTACTACTACTACTACAAAGATAACCAGTACTACGTGGTGGTGGTCGTAGTAGTAGTCAAGTGGTAAAATAGACTGTAGTAGAAGTATTAGAATTGTATTGTCTGGTCGACTACGACTCCACTGAAAACTTCGTGTGGCTGTTACTTGTACGGCAAGCACTGATATTACATCTCATTCTATCTCGACTGGCAGCCAGCAAAAATCGATACTAGCTTTCCTCTCATTGCATATTGATTCTTCTTTTTCTTTTGTGTCATCCATCTGCGTCTCATTCATTAATCGCCCTGGTCGACGGCTCTCTCTCTCTCTCTCTCTCTCTCTCTCTCTCTCTCTCTCTCTCTCTGGCCGTGCCATGGGCCCCAACGACTGTGAACTGCAGTCGTTTGTCGAGGTGGCGGTGGAAGAAGAGAAAGAAGCATTGTCGCACAAGATTTGCTCACCGAGCACCTTGTGTACCGCTCTTCTCCCCTCCTTCCTCTCCCCTTTCGTCCACTTAGCATCAACTCCTTAGGATCTTCGGAAATTATCCTTTTGCGGCTAGGAGAAGGACTGTATAAACAGCAGTCGTCGTTTTTATATTTCCAAAATTTGTCCAACATTGCCCAAGAATTAATTGGCTTAATTTAGAAACCCATCAAATTCGAATATATTGAACATTCGTTATTGTTTTATTTCGTTCATTGTGTGTAAATTATCCATTCGAATTAAGTTTTGTGCATGTATTTATCTAACCTTCGCGTCACGAGCACAGTCTATTTTAAGCGGAGTATAGCTGGTTTGAATTCAGTTTTCTTTCTATTCGACTGGTTGCTTAACCAAATCTGCCCTACTATGTACCCATGGATGATTGGAGAACAGATGGATTCAGGCCTTTGACAAGTGCATTGTTCAGGATTTGAACTCGGGTCGCTGTTTCTATTTCCTACTACGATAACCGTCCACCGGGTCATTGAGTGTTCGCCAATGGTCCGGGAGATCGGAGTTCAATCCCAGGTCGAGTCATACCAAAGACTCAAAAATGGTACTTGATGCCGCCTTGCTTAGCATTCGGCATTATATCGTAAGGATCAAGGGTAAATCCAGGGAATAGAGTAGCGTCCTCCCTTACACCTCGGTGTAGTAGCTTATTGAAAAGGGAGCCTTCGGGTCACTCTCGACTAAGGTCGCCAACTTTACTTACGATAACTGTTAGGCTAAGCGTACCTCATGAGAGAGAGTGTGTGCGCGCGCGCTGTTATATTGGATATCCAACTTTAACATTCTAGACAAGTTCAAGGGGCTTATAGCTAGTATTGGGCACCTAGTGAGAATCGAACTCCTTAATCTGCTTGAGAGGAGAGTGGTTACTTGTTCACTGGATATTTTAATCAAAAGTAATTGATTCTTGATCGATTTTGAATGCAAATTACTTATAAATCTCGGATCACTGAAGTTAAACAGCAATGATCTTTTTCCCCCCTCCCCCGAACTTTAAAAAGTAATTCTTTATGAACAGTAAGTACTGTCAACAAACTAATGTGTCAACCCCTTCCCCAGGATCCACCTGCGTGTGACCAAAAATTGCCTCAATCTATACCTTAGATTTAACTAATTTATATATAAAGCTAATATTTAATAGATAATTAATTAAACAATTTTGAATGCAGGACTTTTTCTTTCTTTCCTTCTCTTAAGTTAAAATCAAAACTTTTTTTTTTTTTTTTTTTTTGTGCAACTTTTTTAATTGGAAAAAAACACAACGCACGTGTTAAGGGAGATAACTTTTTAAAAGAAACTTTTAAACCCCTGTTGAATCTCTCTCTCCCTCTCTCTCAAGGGAGAAGGACTGGGTTTATTCTATGGATTTTGTTATTTTTGTCAAAAAGTTTTTGTATAAAAAAAATTTAGTTACTTTTTTAGAAAAGATAATATACAGGTTTCGTCTTGCTAGGTCTGGTACATGGCCGTAATTGAGGAGCGTTTAAAGCTAGCTGCAGTATCAATTATTCGTGAAAATAGCATACTAAAACAGCCCTTACGGCAGACATCCTGATCATGAATAGAAATGACAATGAGGAACAAATTTACTTGCCATGACTTGCGAGATAAACGTTTTGCGAAAAAATGAAAGATTTTTTTTTTTTTTTGTTGTAATAAAGGAAGCAACTTTGCCTAATGAAAATTATACTACATCTCTGTCCCAAAATAACTGTTACATTTACGTATGCAATTTATATACTAACTGTAACAACTATTACGGAGTCAAAATTTCTTTGTTATTCAATTAGTTTTTAAAGTTGTGATATAAAAATTATTTTGATATTAACTTTTTAGACGCTTGTTGATTCTTCTCAAGACTTTAGAACTACACATTTTGACTTAATGGTCACCCAACTAAGTCATGATTGTATTTACTATTGCTTAACTTATAGAAAGATGTGTGATTTCCAAACTAAAAATGAAGAACAACAAAAGGTTTCTCTGTTCTAAAAATACTTTCCTTTGTTATTGAGAACTGATTTAATGAAATGATGATGATGATGAATGTCTGATTAATGAAAAAAAACATGAGGTGGGGGGAGTGTGTCGACTGTTGCTTTCACTCTCTCCTCCCCTTCCTACAATATGGATTTAATATAATGCTAGGTTGTCAAGAAGTAATCAGACCTAATCCCCCCCCCGGCCATGAATTAAAAAAAATTTAAAAAGTTGATATTGACAGGCCGGAAATAAAGTAAAATAAAAATCCTAAGTGTAAATCCTTCTTGATCACCTCAAATCAACGATTAAATGTTTTGGCCTTGATACACACACTCACACACACACACACTCTCTCTCTCTCTCTCTCTCTCTCTCTCTCTCTCTCTCTCTCGTAAGAAAAAGATTTTCTTCCCAAACTTTACAGTTGTGGTCAATAATTTTAATTGGCCTTAGCCCTAACCCCCTCTTCTTAAGGGGGGCGTCTTATTATTGAATAATATTTAACCCCCACTCCGACCCCAATGTTATGTTTAAGATTTTGTTAAGTTTTTTAATCTTAAAAGATAATTGAGAAAATACTTTTTTTTTTTCTTCTTCTCCTTAAAAAGACTTTCTTAATGCTCTTTGTTGCACGTGCTTTTCTTAATGAATTTTTTTTTGTTTGTTTTTTTTATTATTATTATTTAAAGAAAAAAAAGCCCTAATTATTCAGCGTCTGTCTCACCATACGACTGACACGTGCCCGACCAGCATTTTCTTTAGATCTTTCGTGGGGGTGGGCTTCACTCTTAAATCTCTACATAATTAGATTGGATCTGTCCAAACTTTTTAACGCTATTATCACTGCCTGAACTTTTTTTTTTTTTTTTTTTTTTTCGAATATAGAAATTAACAAGGACATCAATTAAAACTTAGTTTTAACATTTGTTTTGTTTATTAAAATAGGAGGGTTTGAGTAACTTTTGTTGTACAATGGTTTTGCAAATCAGTTCAATGCACCAATATTTGTGAATTAGATTCCCACTGGGTGTCCTTTTGTGCCATATTAAACTGAGCTTAATAACCACGACTTAGCTTTTGAGATAAATAATTCCTGAAGATGACTGAGACCAAAAAATGAACAGTTAGAAAAATCTGTTGCACCCGTAAAAGACGGGTGCAACATAATTTTGCCTACCTTGAAAATTTGCATTCAGATATTCTGCAAGACTACAGAAGGAATCGCTTCCTTGTAAACAGGTTCTCAACCAGGGGCCATATGCCTTTTCTTTCGCTGGTTGAGCTGTAAATATAGGGCACTTAGTGAAGATCAATTTCATTGTGACAATTACCAAAACAAATTTATTAACCTATGTTCCAAAGCAAAGTACTGTGATGCTTTTTAATCTCCTGGCACAAGGCCACGGGTTTACGGTACTGAATGTGAATCGATTCTTTACATTAGTAATTGTTTATAACAAGTACCGAGGAAACTTATTGCTTCTCGGCGAGGCAATCAGTGCTCATCGTTCTTACAATATGTATTGATCTTGTAATCTCTCTCTCTGAGTTATTTTTCAAAACCAAAAGTGTTGCACATGAGGAAATAGCTTTCTTTTCACATGGTGGTGATGGTTGTTATTAATAAACAGTAGCACGTGACTTGCTAGTGTAAACAAACAAATCAAAACAAGAAACCCCTCTCGCACTGCCAGCCTCCCTACCCCCTGACAAGACTTGACCATTTTCTTTTTTCTTTTTTTATATTAAAACCGATTCTTTTCTTTCTTTTTTTTTCTTATTATTTCTAAGGGAAGGCAACAAAACAAAAAGATGTACTTAAAAACATTTTTGAACCGAGTGGCTCTCTTTGTCAAAACGTATTGTCGATAAATAGACATTTTCACAGACTCTTGTTGAAAGTTCTTGTACCCAAAATGGATTTTTATTTATCGTTTTAAGGTTTAAAGAAATTTGAAAAACTACGTTGCCCATTTCCTTCTAACATCGTCTTTTTCATTAATGAAGTCTATACACACTCATTTTCCTGGAATTAATTAATTGTTTCAATAATATTAATCAACCTGAAAATGAGTTATGAATTCAAATTAGTTGTTTCTTTTTTTTCTTTTTCTTTTTTTTTTTTTTTTTTTCTTCGCGCGCGTGTATGTGTGTTAGATATAAATCTATTATTTTTTTTATATCGCACCTGTCTCCTATTTTCTCTGGCCACACCTGCCTCGTCCTATTATTTAAAAAAATCCACTTTTCTCTTCTGTTTTCAGAAAAATTGTACTTTTTTTTTTTTATCGTTTGGATGAAAAATTGGTGAATCAAGTAAAAGTTTTTTCACATTGAAGTTTTTCTCATTGATCGAAATTTGAATTTGTTTCCCAGATGAAACAAAAAGCAAACTTGCTTAAATTTGGAGGTAGAACGCTATTTTCGACTTCATTATGGTGGCGGCGTGGAGGGATATTTTATGTGAACCAGAAACTTTTTGGAGGAAAAGAGTTGAATGAAAGAAAACTATGAATGAATAGTTTACAACATTTTTTTTTTTTTTTTTTTTCTTATATTACGTTGATGATTCTACAAGATTTTGAGTGATTCTTTGGAGATGAGATGAAACGCAGAGAGAAAGAGAGGGGGGGATTTCTCTGTTTACATTTTATTTTTAGCTGAGATTTGATTATTAACAGCTGAGAAAAAGAGGCAAAATTTTCTCTCTCTCTCTCTCTCTCTCTCTCTCATTATTATTATTATAACCCTCCCCCCCCTTCTGTTACCCATTATTACACTTGATGTACTCTGCATCCATTACTTAAAAATAATCAACTTAGTTCCAGGACCAAAACGCAGCACTTTTTTCGTTTGGCCACTCCAAAAAAAAAAAAAAAGAGACGCCGATGAAAGTAAGCTTTTCCTTTTTTTTTTTTTTAATTCGTTTTGTAGTCAGAATTATTTTGAATCCCAATCCAGACGGTGCTGCTTTCACTACCAGGAAAAACCACAACATTTGTAAGATATTCGTTTCTCGGAGTAAAAGGCAAAATGTATGAATAGTGTTTTGATATCTGGGGACAAAGTCATGCGTATCCCTAACTCTGAGTCCTGCTTCCCCTGCACAAATTAAAATCATTGTCCAATGCATTTTTATTTTCCATTAAAAAAAAATTTGTGTAAACTTCATCGATAATGGATTCATTGACTGACAGAGCTTTAAGGTGATATTTAAAAAAACAAACAAAAAAAAACAAGTTTTCATATCTGACAGACTTAAAGTTTTTTGTAATTTTAAATGTTTTCCAATCAAAGAGGAGAACATGGTTTTGATTTCGTGCACCTGGCTGAACTGAATTGCAAATGATTGCATTTTTTCCCATCTTTTTCTTGTGACAAAAAGAAATTGGATGCTTTGATATTAAAGATTCCTAAAGAATCAAATTGCCGATATCATTTTTTTTTTCTTTTTTTTTTTTTTTTTTTTTTTTTTTTTTTCTCCACTTATCTTTAATCTCAGATTTCGTTTTGTTTGGGGGATGACACCACCATATGTGAGGTTCTATTTCTATAGTGTGGCGTCATCCAACCATTACTTCCAGATCCACTCTGATCGGGACTAGTAGTACCTGTTTAGATCTCATCTATTGGTCCAATATATCAGTTTGAGATTGTTTAGAAATTAATTAAACTATATCAATTCAATTCAGTGTCTCAAGTTCAATTCATTTCTCTCTCTCTCTCTCTCTCTCTCTCTCTCTCTCTCTCTCTCTCTCTCTCTCATGGTAGAGCAGGTTTTTGGTCTTGGTAGTTTAAGAGAAGGAAATCCCTCAAACCAGGTTTTATCTGCTTTAAAAGTTGACCTTGTGTCATACCTTGTCCGTGGTTTAAGTGAATGTATCCATTGTTACTTAAAATATTGATAATCTAAATATGGAGTGTTTACCTGTTTAAACAATATAAACTACATTTAAGGTCTTGCTAATTATTGGTTAGGAATACTTAAACCCTATAATTATTTACATGGGTTTTCATTTTACAGCACCTCCAAACACTTAGAGAAGGGCGGGGAATCAGTTTTTGAATCATTTTAAAATATTAGATTTTTTAACGGATGGTTTAATAATTTTCAATTTTTAAGTAGCTGCCATTATTTATCAAATGCAATATAAACTTTGTGTATTTGTGTGAGAAAGTCCCAACCTCTGGCAGAGCATGAGACTGGTAGTTTCTATTCGCAATTTTTTGGGGTGTGTAACTGAATCAAACTGAATGTAGGTTTGCTTTTTGTTTTTGCTAAATATTTGGTTTGTTTTATTTCGTTACTGTTTAATATTTTCCCATTGACGATTTAGGTTTCAGGGTTCCATGCCAAAGGATTTCCTTTTATGGGATTTCTCAAGGAAAGGATTGTTACTTGCTAGTGCCAATCTGCTCTCAAAATAACCTGAAGCAGATTTCACATGATACAAGCTGCAAAGGAAAATCTTTTACCTGCCATATATTTTGTTTCATAATGTTATCCTTCGATTCTTCACAATATGAATGGAAAATTTGTTATAAATTGTCTTTTAAAAAAATTACTCAAACTCACCTTTACTGCTTAGATGGTGTGATTGTGAGGAGCGTGTATGAAATGCTTTTAAATACAAGTGCCAATATTGTTTCATATCCACCCCCCTTGTTGGCTGAGCAGTCTGATACTAAGTCTAACGTAAAGTTGGGCGGGTTTCAATCACAGCTTCAAGCGTCCTACGTACCTAGCCACACTGAAGAGTTGTAATACAACGATACTGTCTTGTCTGTGGATGACACATATATATATATATATATATATATATATATATATAATATAGTGTGTGTGTATTCAGTTGAAGGATTTCTTTTAAAGTTTTGAATAACAAATAAACAAGGTAACTTAAATGATTTGTTTTCTATAAGTTTTTTTTTTTTTTTTTTTTTTTTTTTTTTGTGAAATACTCTTTGCATCCCCACCCTCCTTGTCTTCAATCCCCCTGGCAGGTAGGGATTACATTAACCTTTTTAAGATCTTAGCCAACGTCCACTTCATCAATCATGATTGTTGGTTACTGGTCTGATTAAATAATTGACCGCAATCCATGACTAACAGATCGGGGGGGGGGCTTCACAGTGCATCTCTTCTCATCTCAACAAGTTATGGAAGATCTGAAAGAAGGACCTAAAAGGCAACTTTAGATTTACAAGAATTTTGGATATTTTGATCCCTTTCTTCTGAAATATTCTGTTAAATCATTTCAACCAACCAAAAGATATTAACAATCCCACCCAATATGAGGACTACTAGATGCTCCTCACTCTCCAAATCGGCTTCCTTTTGGGCCAGGAGCTACCTGCAAAGTATGTATTTACCCAACTCCTCTGGCACAAGCAGGAAGTGACACATGGTCAGTTTTTAAGCAGAGTATAGCTGGTTTGAATTCAGTTTTCCTTCTAAACTAGTTCCCTCACTGGGGCTAAAGAACACTGTCTGTCCTATTATATATATATATATATATATATATATATATATATATATATATATATATATATATCCAATTTACCAACCCCTCCGCTCGAGCAGAATATGACACAAGGTCAATTTTTAAGCGGAGTTTAACAGGTTTGAATTCAGAGTTTTCCTTCTCCTAGACTACTTGCCTCACCAAGGCTGAAGAACCTAGTCTGTCCTACTATTTACCCATAGTTGGAGGGAGAATAATTGGATTCATACCTTTCCCAAGGGTATTAGTGCTATGTGAAATGCAATCAGTCTCATCCAGGATTTGAACTCGTGTCGCCGTGTTCATTTCCTACGATGATAACGATTACGCCACGGGCACCTCCACAAATATATATATATATATAGCTTGGAGAACACATGGGTTCATGCCTTAAGGGCATTAGCACAAAATGAAACACAAAAAGCCTCATTCAGGATTAGAACTCTGGTTACTGATTCTTTCTTTCTTTTTTTTTCTTTTTTTCTTCTTTTTTTTTTTTTCTCTCTCTCTCTCTCTCTCTCTCCCTCCCCCCCTCTAATCCCACCTGCAAAATATGACTGAACATTTCAGTCCGTCAGTCAGTCATATTTACTTACCTAGCATTCATTCTGGATAGGTGAGAATTAATAGTAGCTTAGTTCTGAGGTTGGGTGTATTGTCTGCTTCTTGAGGTATACCTCAGTGGAATGCTGACAGAATCTAAGCACGTTCAATTCCTACACTGCACTAGATATTAAATTGATATTTGTATCGCATTTGGGCTTTGCAGGACATCAAATAAATATATCTTGCAACTAGTTAACAGTAGTGTGTGTGTGTGTTTTAGTGCAAGGTTTGTTTTATTGACATCATTTAGAATATAAATCTTATTTTTAAATTGTAATGAAAATTAAATGTAAATAATTTAAATGAAAAAAAAACTTGATGTGTTTACATTTTGTTCTCTTGCAGACAACGTCCTTTGTCCCCGAAAGCTCAGCTTGAGCAAGAGAAGAAGATCCGTCGTGAAATTGCCAACAGTAATGAACGTCGTCGTATGCAAAGCATCAATGCTGGCTTTCAATCCCTCAAGACACTTCTACCCCATCATGCAGGTGAAAAACTCAGTAAAGTAAGTCTTCTCTCCTATTTCTGTGACATTTTCACTAATTCTTTTCTGGACCTTTTTTTTCTTCAAACTTGGTTTCCTTGGAGCACAGTTTGGGAATGATTGCAGCCTTTTCCTTGTTTTAACGGTCACTGTAAAATTCTCTCGACTAAGTAGGCTAGACTCAATAAATTTTTAGTATGTTTACTACAAAATTTAAACTTTAAACCAGTGGTCACCCACTTTTTCAGCCCATGGACCACAAAACTTAACTCAGGAGGATTTGGGGTTGCTATCTTGAAAGGACAGAAAAAGAAAAAAAAACAGGTAAATTCACAAGGTAACAATCAATTTATTAATGAAACATCTGATGGTGTTTATACTCACAAAAAGATATAATAAAATCGCAGTCAAATGAAGAGGTTGACAGAAGGAGCACATTAGAGAAGTGATGATGTGAAAGTTGCAAATGTATTTATGCTTCATTTTATGGAACAACTATTCACGGCAGTATGTAGCGTCAAATAGGTTTTCTACTTAGTAGGTGTGGCTGTTAAGGTTGGCAAATTGTTCAGATGGAATCACGGGGTTCTTATAAAAATCAAAAATGTAGCAAGTAACTTGGACTTGAAATCTTCTGAACACTGAAGATCAAAGAGTTGTATTGTTGTAAATGGTATTTCTTCAAAGTCAATATCAAAAGGCTGCACAGATGGGCCTTGAAGGCTGCAGGTTGCGAGTCTCGGCTTTAAACATTTATTTGATAAATGATTAGAAATTAAAAGCTTAACTAACTTTTTAATGATTATTTGACTTTTTTTTTTTTTTTCTCTCCCCCCATTGGGATATTAGATTCTGAAATTGGGGGTCCATAAATTTATTTGGTCTTTCAATTAAATCCAGACGTGATTATTTAAAAAATTGAATGTGGCCTTGGTCAAAGTTTTCATTCTTTGTGTAGGTCTATTGTTTCTCAACCAAGGGTCATATCCCATTAAAAGAGACTACAATGAAATAAATAGGATCACAGGGGGTCTTCAACAAATTAGAGGGGAGAGGAGAAGAAACTCTAGTTTTGAGTAATTTTTTATTTTCTTCTCTTTTCTGTGATTATTTACTTGTAGTACAGACATCAGGTTTTGCTAATCTAGTAAAAAATGTATGTTGTCTTGAAAGAAAATAACCAATGTTTTTAGTCAGTTGTCTTTCTCTTTTAATTGATTCTCATACTTGTAAAATATTAGCTGTTTTGACCCTGCTGATCTCTGGAGAGAAAAAAACTTTAAATGATACCTTGCATTTAGGGTCACATTTTGTCAGGATTATTTTGATCTTTTTTGGTTTTAACTTTATAATAGAAAATTTGCCAATCCTGTAAAATTCCTGATATTGATATATTCCGATATTAAAAAGTAATTGGGAAAAATCTTTATATTTCAATGTTTATTTTCATCATCAGGTTAACAATAAAATGTCGGCTTTTTTTTTTTTTTTTTTTTTTTTTAAATCACTTAATCGGAATCAATCTAGGGTTTCTTTCAACTAATTTTTATATTGTCTGTGGGGCTTAAGTATGCTGACTGTATTTCCTTGTGGGAAGACTCCCCCCGGGGGGGGTTCTAAGTATGACATGAAACTACATCTGGTAGTGTGGCTCCAGTTCTGCAGCTCAGGGAGTATGAAGAACCACTTCATTGCCATTACTCCCAGATCCACTTTAACCCTAAGTGGTAGTATCTCGGTTCTATGAGTCAAGTAGATCTGTTTGGAAATTAGTTGTTTTAGATGAGAAAACTTGATATTTTATGGCGTAATGGCTAAAGTGTTTGACTGCAACCTCAAAGTAAACAAGTTCAAGCCCCAGTTGTATTGTCAAGTTCACTGTCGGATTAATACCCTAGGGAACGGTATAGAAGCCCCTTATCTCTCCTCTACAAAGTTGGCTTTGGCATTAAATAGGTTGATGTGTCATTAAACAAAGAAACCAAGCATTGCTATCATATAACTGCAAAAAATCTCCACAAAGGATGTAAATGTACAATGTATGCAATTCCCTAACCAGTAGACATAAAATAACCCCAGATGATTTGACATGTCATTAAAATGAATTGATATTAAAAAATATTCTTTACTTTACTTAGAAATAAGATCTTAGAAATTGAATTTCTCCAAAGTTTAATTTTTTCAAGTATGTGCATCCATATTTTTATTTTACTCCTTCTCTCCCTTCCTATCTCTCCGATTAATTTTATTTCTTCTCTCCCTCTATTTATAATAAACTTTAGTCAGGTGTGATTATTTCTAATAATTTTCACTTATCCAGGGTTTACTGACACCAAGGTCAATCAAAGCCAGTTTTTAGAACTTTTTACATTGCATCATTGCCTATTTCAAGCTCTGAAAAATCCACAAGTGTGTGTGTGTGTGTGTGTGTGTGTATCTATCCACATCCACAAGGTCTTAGACTTCCTGTTCCGGCTGGGTAGGTTCAAGCATTAGGTCAGTGTGTCAGATTACAACACCTCTTATCATTTCTCCTGCTCTCAAGCCCTTTCTTCTCTTCCTTCCTACTTGACAAGATCTCTCACTTCTTATCAATTTTCTTCCTTCCCCCAAGTTATTGCATGCCACATCCTGCAATGTGTGTGTCCTCTTCATTAATCATCTTCACCAAGGGAAGATAGAGTATTTAATGTTCCTCACTTCTCTTGCATTCTGGAATCCAAAGGAAGTAGGTTTTGGAAGAGGTGGGACTGTTAAAGAAAAAGGGAGACAAAATGGAATATGGATCCTACAATCGTCTTCTCATGAAAAACATTCAATCACAAATATTTATAAGCAAACAAACAAAAAAAATTTTCTTCTTCTTCTTCTTCTTCTTCTCCCCCCCCCAAATGTTCCAAAGGTGGGGATATAGAAATACCAGTATCTGAGAAAGACCATCAGTTAATATCCAAAAGTCTCTCTCTCTCTCTCTCTCTCTCAAACAAAAGATATAAAGCAATGTTGTGGGGGTGAATTTCAAACTATAGGTGGTATTTGTTGTTTGTTTTTTTTTGGTCACTTGCTGCTCTGATGGGGGGGGGGGCTATGTATGATAGAATTCTTTTTGTATTGTTCTTGTTGCTTTAAAGTTTTGATATCTCCATTGATCTCTATAAATAATTAGCGGTGGGGGGGGGAGTACCAAAGCCATATCAATTTTCAAATATGGAAAATAAAAGCAAGTCTCTGACTTGGTACTGAAAACAAAAGGTAACAAGTATAAAGTGATGGTTAACATTTGGTAAGGAAATGGAATCGGTAACCAGAGTTCAAGTACTGGATGAGGTTGTTTGTATTTCTCTCACGAAAGTCATTAGTCCTTAATAAAGTTAGCTGGGCTTTCTAGCCTTTAGTAAGGCAACCAGTGTAGGAGAAGGAAAAACTCAGGATTTAAAACCAAAATAGGGTTCTACTTGTTCTACACAGGCCTTTGCCACTATAAACAAATCATCTGTGTAAGTAGGCCAATAGTTCATATGTTTAGCTGAACTGTTGGTCTCTCTCTCTCTCTCTCTCTCTCTCTCTCCCCTAAAATAATTGCACTTAGCAAGTCTAGATACTTGCTCATAGTCTCTAATTCTATAGTTGGACAAGTCCCTGTGATGTAATGGCTTTAGTGCTCAACTGAGAGATCAAAGAATGCCATTAAACAAAGAAAAACCAACCTAACATAATCTGTAATAATTTTTTTTCCAGCAGTTCTGAACAAAGTATTTAAAGACTTTTAAAAGTGTAAAAGGAACTGGAATGTGGGGGGGGGTACACACACTTGTTTGGTCTCAAGGAATTTGGCCCACTAAGGAGGATTCCTGGTAATTTTTCTTGCTGACTTTCCAAGAATACCTTGAGAAGGTTCTTTCCTCCTCCTTCTCCTCCTCCTCCTCCTCCTTAGAAAACAAGGAAAAACTCTCTCAATGGTTTCAAGTCTTTGTTGCTTGGCAACATCTTACAATCAATCAACCACCTGGGTGGGGAGTATCTTTTCTCCCCTTTCCTCTTAGGCTTGTCTTTATGAAAAAGGAGGGAGAAAGTGTCTTATCTAATGTTAGGATTTCTGACCGACTTTAGCCTGCCATTCCTTCTTTTTTCCACTCCCAACCAAGTACGCTTAGCCTAGTTTTTGTTGTTGTTGTATTATCTACAACCAATTTCCAGCCTGGTAATTTTGAAAACTCGTTCATCAGCTGACACATCATTTTTCCCTCTCTCTCTCTTGTCTTAATCCAAACTTTCAATACATCACACCCCCCCTCCCTGCTCTTAGTATCCCCCCCTCCCTGCAGGTATCTTCAATTATTCAGCTTGATCTCATTGTGATCACTTATGGAAGAGAAGCAAATTCGCTTTAGCTTAGACCAAAATACTTAAAATGGGGGAAGCGTCCCCTTCAGGTAAGCAAATAGACCTCTTTTACTACTTGAGTACTTTTATGGGTATTTACGAGATGAAGATTAAATCTGTTAAATCTCTACTGTATTCTATACACGAAAATGTAGAACAATCTTACAAATATATTTCAATTAGGAAATAATCAAACAATCAAAACTCACTACTCAGAGTTTCATGTCAGCTGTGTTAAATAGTAAGTTGTGAGATTTTATTGGGGTTTTTTTTTTTTTGTTTTGGGCTTTTTTTTTTTTTTTTTTTTTTTTTTACACACACGCACAACTAAAAGGATTTTAGAATCATGGGTGAGATAAAGGGTGGAAAGTAAAAAAAAAAAAAAAAAAAAAAAAGTGACCTTATTTGCAGTTAAAACATTTCACGTATTCAAATAAAAAATATTAATAATAATAAATTTTTATTTTTTACAATTATTGCTGTTTTTTTGCAATTAGTGTGCTAAATTACAAAACAATAATTTCTGAAAAAGCAATAAGTTCAAATTTTGCCTGTAGAATCTGGGATATTTGAACTTGCCACTGAAGAGTTGCACTTGCTTTTTGTACTTGTGAAGAGTTCCACTAATTGAATTATATCATTTAATCAGTTAAAATGAAAAACTAAACTTTGTACTTTTCCTTATTATAAATATATTAAAGTGTATGTGCGATTTTAACCCTCAATGAGTTTGTTTTTCTTTTTCTGAGTTAAAGGTCAACACGAAAACAGACGCATGTTTTTATATATATATATATATATATGCTTTTTGTACAACAGTTGTTTTTTTTTTTTTTTTTTTAACTCCTCAAAATGAACTTTTTTTTTCAGTTAAACTTTTTAGATAATTTACTTGAAATGAAGGAGGAAAAAAATAAGATTTTACTCAGTGAAAAAGAAAATGAACTTTTTTTTTTTTTTTTTTTTTTTTTTTTTGTATTAAAGTCACTCACACCTACTGTTCCCAGAAAAAGAAAAGAAAAAAATTAACTTTTCCTTTTATCCTAAATGTAAAGCCAAAATTGCACTTGGCCAACCCAAAATAGAATGGATAGATGTGTGGTTGGGTTTCAGCTGGTGAGGGATGGGCTACTAAACCATGTGTACACTGACACAGTTAGGGGTCACAACTTGTAACAGGCTGGGTGGTAGAAAGGAAAGAATGCAAGGTATTTTCTGTAGTAACTCCAGCAACACTCCTGTTAGGTCAGTAGGACACTGAATGAGGAGAGAGAGAGAGAGGGGGGAGAGATAAATAGATAAAGGTTTGTTTTTTTTTTTTTTTTTTTTTTTTTCTCTCTCTCTCTCTCTCTCTCTCTCTCTCTCGTTTGAGATCCACCTTTATTGTCAGAGCCTCTTAAAACTGTTTCATGTTTATCTTCCTGGGATCTTTCTGTCTCTTTTGATTTTGGAAACCAAATCTTTTTTCTATATAAAAAAATTTTATACAGTGAAAAGAATAAAAAAAGATTTGGCTCCTTTGCTTACAAAAAAACACCAAATCCTACCTGGTCATATTTTCTGTTTTTAGAGAGAAGTTGGGAGCCTTTACTTTACTTCTGTTTCTGAGTGCTAGTTTCTCAGCAGGATTCCTATCAATTAGATCTGTTCAGAAATTGGTACTAGATAGGAATACTTGAAACTATAAAACTGTGTGCAATTAATTTGTATTAATAATTACTTGAGGCTACAATTGTTTACTAAGGATTATTATTATTAGTATTAGATAGGAATACTTGAAACCATATGTGTCCAGATTATTTGTTTTATTGTTGAAACCATATAGTGGCTTCCAAATTATTAATATTAAATTGAAATACTTTATTACATATAACTGCAAACAACTGATTATTATTATTATTATTGAATAGGAATGGTTACTTTAAACTATATAATTGTATGAATTATTAGTATTAGATAAGAATACTTAAAACCATATAACTGAGTGCAAATGAATGATTCTTGGCAAAGAGAAGTAATTTTAAATGCCATGAAAAAATGAAAATCTAATTCTGATTATAATCTAACTTTCCGAAATTACTTAGATTTTGGTGTTAAATAACCATAAGGTGTTGAAATATCATTTAACAAATGAACCAAACCAAATGTTTACTTGACTTTTTGGGGGGCGTTTAATGCTGTTAAGATTTCAACTAGAAAAAATAAGCCAACTTGTTTTAACTTAACCAAAATATATTTAATTTTTCCGTCACATATTGACTAAAGTTTATTTTCTTCCTGAACATATTTTTAATATTATATAACTACTTCTTCTTTGCCATAAAAATTTAAAAGACGATGATATTTTAATTTTGCATTTACTTTTTTAAATTATCATAATTTATTGCTTCGTATTTTCTTTCAAGTTGTCCTTTTTTGAATGAAGATTTTTCATATAGATATTTAAATGTAACTTTATTTATTTGTGATTTATGCGTTTCTATAGCAGTAAATTGTATACATTTTCTTTTCTTTTGTTCTTCTAGAAAAAGATGTTTGGCAATTTCATGTGTAGCTTTCTTTTTTTTTTTTTTTTTTTTTTTTTTCTCTCTAAATCTAACTAGTAATTGGAAGAGTCTTTGCAGAGATCCCCATCTCTCTGCATGGAAATGGTTGTCAATATTTGTTACACACACACACACACACAGATCTGAGAAAATCCCCTCTATGAGAAACAACTTGTTGGCTCTGCCTGTTCACTTGTAGGAATATTGAAGGGAGGAGGGGTAGGGCTATCTGTTTCTATAAAGGGTGTTGCCTTCCTTCTGTTCCTGCTTGGGGGTAACCATGGCAACCATATTTAACAAATGGAGTCACTCTCATGAAATTACACAACAAAGTCAAATCTTTCATTCGGAAGATAGTGGGGTCAAATCAGGATGTGATCACTTCAAATGAAAATTCTTCACTGCTTTTTCTTGCTTTCTAATGAAAACAAATTAGATTGTTTTCATAAAAATGTACCTGTCTACAAAAAGTTCAACTGATTATTCTCTTTTTACCATCAGTTCAAAATTTACATGTTATGAATGGTAATTGTTAGTATAAAAGAAATAATCTTTGTTAACCTAAGTTTTTCTTTATTTCTTTGACTTGTGTACAAACAAATTTTATGAAAAAATGTCCATTTTGTAATATTTAAAAAAATTAAAAAAAACCAGCAATAATGTTGTTATTTTACATGTCCAACTTAAATGATAAATTATGTTTATTTTAGTAAGTAAAATAATTTTTATTTTATCTTACTGTTTTTTTTTTATTTTTGAAGTAGTAAGATAAAACCTTTTTTTTCATGTGGAACAGAAAATTATTCACTTTGAAAACTCCTAAGGTTCAATAAATAGTCATATCAAATTTGATAGCTAGACAATTTAACTTTCTATAGTTAGAACAGCCTCTTTCTAATTATTAACATATGTGTGTATGTATATTTAGATAAGTGCGTGCGCGTACGTGTGTTTGAAGGTACTTTTTTCTGCCAGTTCTTTGATCCCATACTTAGAATCAAAGGACTCATTCTCTGAAGTTTCCATCTCCTCATTGTTGTTGGTGCGTCACAATTGCATGAAGTAATCCATGCATTGGAAGAAACCATAATTTGCAGGAGCTTGGTTCAGACTATATGCTGGGTGTCATATTGGTTTGATTCTTTCAAGTTCCAAAAAGTTTACTCTGGAAAATATTGCAAAACTTCTGACTCACCCTAGTATTTGAAAGAAAAGCAAACATTTTTATGGCTTAGAAAGATAAAGAGACTAGTTCAAATGAATCAATACAAGGTGCTAAAAACAAGCAAAATTGTTTTTTCTTCTTCTTTTAGGCTGCCATTTTGCAACAAACCTCTGAATACATTGCAAGTTTAGAAAGAGATAAAAATTCAGTGATGGCTGAGAATGATCGTCTACGACAACAACTGATGAACGTAAGCAACACTCTGAATTCAATCAATGCTGCAGTTGCAGAAGAATCCCCTCCTCCAAAAAGAAAAAAGAGAGACACCGGTAAGTTTCCCAATTCAGTTTCATATCAAAATATTGGTGATGTTTAGAAGGCTGGCTTACTCTATCAAAGCCTCACACCTCTCCTCCTAAACTGATTCCTTCTCTCTTTTTAAAATTTAAAGATGTTTTGCTTTTATGTCAAAGAATTTACCTTTTTTTTTTTTTTTTTTTTTTTTTTCATTCCAGTTAAAAATTCTTCTGCTGTAAACCTGAAATTTTAAATTTCAAAAATCACATCAGATGTTGATTATAAAATGATTTTTTTGTCCTTCCTAGAATGTCCAAGGGGTGGGTATTTACTCAACCCCTCCACCATGGACAGGATGCAACCTGATTTTGAATTGAATTTTCTTTTTCCTAGATTGGTTGCCTAGACAAGTGTAAAGAACTGTCTGCTCTATTATTGACTCGCTACTGAGGAGAGAACCAATAGATTCATGCCTTTCCCGAGGGCATTAGCACAAAGTGAAACACAGTCTTGTCCAGGATTTGAACTTAGGACAATATCTGTCGTTTGTCTGCATGTTTCCATTCCTCCCTTCTATCACTCAATAAAACTGAGTTTTGTGTCTGTTTGTATTTACCTAACCCCTCCACCATGGCCATTATGTCACAATGGCAATTTTTTTAGCAGAGTACATTTGGTTTGAATTCAGCATTTTCCTTCTAGACTAGTTGCCTTACTATGACTAAAGAACCCATCTTGACCTACTATTCTCTTTTAGTTAAAGGGACAACAAATGGATTCATGCCTTTCCTCATGGTATCAGCATAAAGTGAAATACAACCAGCCTCATCCAAGTTTCAAGCTCCAGTCTCACATTCCATTTTTTACCATTACCGCTGTTAGACCAAACACACCACCTTGGGTTATTTATGAAGCTTTGTTTAATTGTGGCTTAAGGTTGGCTGTATGAGGCACTCAGTGCGACTTAAACTCATGAGTAATGGTTTGCCAGTCTAGCTTATTAACCATAATACCACACATTGTAGCCAAGGATTGGCAGGGTAGCTTTAAACCAAGATTAAATCTTAATGAGACAGGTCTGTTTCTTCCTGAGCTCAGATATAGAGTATCTGATCAAGAGATATATAAAATGTTTATGTATTAAAAAAAGAAATGTATTCCTTTTACTGATAAAGAGACAAATCCTGTTAGTGTTTTGTTTTGTTTTTTTGTTTTTGTTTTTTTTGGGGGGGGGGTCTTCTTCTCCTTCTTCCCCCCCCCCCAAGCAAAATGATCAACACTCAAGAGATAAAACAGATCAATTGTTAATGTATAACTGATAAATTTGCTTTTTTTTTTTTTTTTTTTTTTTCTCTCTCTTCAGAGTCTTCTGATGAAGGAATTGGTTTATGTGAAGAGAGTTCACAACTTGATGAGATGAAGAAAAAATTACTCGATATTCAGCTTCACTTTGACCAAGAAAAACGAATGAGACTAAAATTTGAGGACCGTTCCAAAGCTCTGGAAGCAAAATTGCAAAAGCTCTCCAACCATGTGATAGATCAAGAGACAGTGGTAAGCATCATTAACTTGCCTTTCTCATACGCTTGTACTATCTCTCTCTCTCTCTCTCTCTCTCTTGCTTTGTATCATTCACTTTGCAATTTTTCTCTCTCTCTCTCTCTCTCTCCTCACTATAACCTCCATCTCTGCATTTCCCTCTAACTCCTATGTCAAATATTCGGAGGTTTTTTGGGGTTTTTGTTTTTTGTTTCTCTCTCTTTCTAAGACTTTCATGTTTCCTCTTTTTCTTTTTTTTTTTCAGATGAGCCTTAATGAGGCTGATGCAAAACCTGCCCAGCCTCTGTTCAATTCTTCAATGTCACGTCGTAATCTCCAAACTATCGTCGAAGCAATCCGACATTTGGAAGGAGAACATTCTGGACCATTTGATGAAGCCGCCACCTCCGTCCCTACTGGTCCATCATCGATGGCCGAATCGCCAGCCCCGCCTATGGCTCATCAGCATTCCACCCCAAACATCCGAAGTACTCCGTACCTGGCCACCAGCCACAGTAGCGAAGACAGTGACAAGGATAACAGCGACAGTACGGAGACTCATGACGATTGCAAGTCGGATGCCAGCTCCGATCTCTTGTCTCCTGTTGAGGAAAATGACGCCGACCGTGACAACGATGATGACGACAATGACTCTGAACTGATGAGGCCTGTTGATTTTTCGACGACAACCCCTTATAACCACCCTGCCCCTTCCAGCAGAACAAGCAATTTTTCGACAGCATTATCATCATCATCTTCTTCATTATCATCATCATCATCATCCAGTATAGAACAAAGAACAATGACACCTCTACAAGTAACTCCAAATGACTGTTCCCCTTCCGTTGTGAAGGCAAATCCTTCAAATTGTTTCAAGGATAATTATCTGACGACAGCTACCTTGTTACACCATTCTCCTACTTACATTAATCAAATGTATAGACGCCCAGGGGTCATTGTGCATAAATCATAGAAATTTTTTTTCTCTTTCTCTCTCTCTTTCCCTTCCTCTCTCTCTCTCTCTCTCTCTCTCTCATGTTCTTTTAAAATTTGTTTTTATTTACTCTTTCTCTCTCCTTCCTTCCCCCACTTTCCCCCCCTCTTTTTGATACTTAAGGATTTTCCGTCATACAAGAAAAAAGAATTTTTTTAAATGACTTTAATAATTCGAAATAAAAAAAAAAAAAAAAATCCCCTGCCCCGAGACAAAAAAAAAAGAATAAAGACTTTTGTAAAAGAATCATTTTTAATTTTTAAATACTTTTTTATTATTTTTTTATCTTTAGAACTAAACTACTCTTTCTTTTTTTTTTTTTTCCCCCCCTCATTCCAAAAAATCAAGTTACTTTATCAGATTTTTTTTTCTTTGCCCAAAAACAGAAAAAAAGGAAAGGAGAAAGAAAAAAGATAAGAATTTCCAATTAAAAGAGAAAAAAGTGCTTGACTAATTGCAATGCAAGATGTTGTCTGTTGTTGCTTTTTGGATGATCCGCATGGCAAGTAAAGAAACAGGAATCAATGTGTCAGGCTCAGCTTTTAATCACTTCGCTTACACACACACACACTAAACAACTAAAGGCCACTACATTGGGCAACAAGGTTAGGTCATCTCAGATATCATTGCTGTTCAAGATGAGTGCGTGTTTTTGACTGTAATATAACTTTTTTTTTTTTTTTTTTTTAGGGGAGGGAGAGAAACTGCTCACTGCTGTACAGAACTGAAGCCTCCCCTTTCTTCTTAGTAATAATAAAAAAAAAAGTTTAAACTATAGAGCATTATTAGTGATTACTTTTGTATTCAGTAAATTTTTAATACACAGGTGTCTTTTCTTTTTTTTTTTTTTTTTTTTTTTTTTCTTTTTTTTAAATTAAAGTTAATATTTATCAAAGAAAATTCCAGTTAGCATAAATATAAAATGGAAACCTGGATGAAAATTGTTTTCAATCTTTTTTAGTTCCTGAACTATTTTTATAGAAATCTAAACTGTATCAATTGGTGATTTTTTTTTTTTTTTTTTTTTTTTTTTTTTTTTTTTTAAGATATTTTGGATATAAAAGTCAGTTCTTTACATAAGATCAATTTAAAGTTTTATAAAAGGTTTCCAAATGCGATTATAATCTTTTATGTTTAATAACGGAAAAATGAAAAGTTTCTGTTCCAAATTTCTTGTGGGCTTACAGTGTATATAAAATACTCTACTTTCATAGAAATTATTTCTTGCTGATTTTTCATCTACTTTTTATATTGCACATCTATGTGTTCAGTGCGGTGATTGGGAACCACTATTAGCTTGTTTTATTGTTAAAATGAAATAAAAATTGGACTAGATTTATTTTACAATAGATTTCTTGAGCTCTTTAGGCCATAATGTATATAAAAGATAATTCAATTAAATAATTAATAACTGAAAAGAGAATGGATATGTAACTCACAGTATGGAAAGTTCTGAATTACGTTTTTAGAGGGCAAGGGTTAATGTTCTTAAATGTAATATTCAAGGAGAGAATTAATATCCTTTAACTTTTGAAAATGCAGAATAAAAAGCAAATTTATACAACTACTACTATTTGCTTTTTTTCACACTGCAAAAATTGACTGTTTATGGCTCTCCATAGCTTCTGGAAGAGTCCCCATGGCATTGTGGCTAACATGCTGGATTGCAGCATCGTAGTAAGTGAAATCAAATTTCAGTCTTACTATTAAGTTCACTTTTGAGCTAATGCCCTTGGGAACAGTATAAACCTCTCTCCCATGCACTTGGTTAAATAGTATCACTACAGTTCTTCTCTGAGAATAGCTTTGGCATTAAA
>OY757941.1:417934-520434 GCA_963585895.1 Sepioteuthis lessoniana | reverse complement strand
TTTGGGGGCTAAAACAGCAACTGGTCCTTATTTCATGGTCATACTTTGAGAAAACTAATTATTGACCTTTTTAGTTGCTGATATTAACAGCACTTGGATACCTGTCTCCTGCCAATTGCAGTTTCTCCCTGGAATGTGTCCTCCCATACATCATCAAACAGAAGACCATGCTCCATAGTCATCATAGATGTTTACTCTTCTAGACGAGTAGGAGTTTTTTTTGGGGGGGGTGATTGGTGGAGTTGCTAGCCTCCTACCCCTAGTTTTAATTACAGGTTTTCCTTCTACTAAATTGGTTTGACTACCTACAAGGCTAGGAAACCCATTCTGTGCTATTGTTTATCCATAGCTGGGAGTAGATGAGTTCATGCCTTTCCTAATAGCATTATCTGAAATGCAAATCCAATAGTCTCATCCAGAATTTGAACTCGGTTTCTCAGGTCCATTTATTACAATGATGACCATTTAATATCACCTGTTTATCCTTGTGTGCTGTTGGGTAAAAGCTCAATCTCAGCTAAGTGCCTTGCAAATTTGTCTTTGTCGCTTTTTTTTTTTTTTTTTTTTTTTTTTTTCCATCATTATTGCATGATGGCTCAAATTTTTGTTCTGAATAGGGCTTTCTCTCTCTCTCTCTCTCTCTCTCTCTCTCTCTCTCTCTCTCTCTCTCTCTCTCTCTCTGAGAACTGGTTAAGTTTAAGATATAAAGGTCATGGCATGATCAGTGTGTTAGTGTGCTTGTAGAATATGCAAGTGAAAAAGGACATTGATGAATATCCTGTATGTCCAATGTGGTCAGTACTTTTCTGGACTTCTAAAATCTTCAGTACCTATAACTGGTATTTTGATATCAATGGCACTGGTGTGCGGCTTAGTGAAACACTTTCAGTAGCCACATAGGTTTAAACTGGTTGCGTGTGGGGTGGGGGGGTTAAGTCACAACCAAAATCCCAGAGGCAAGAAAAAGATGGTCCCTTTACTCATAATTATCAGTGCATTTGTCTCCTTCTAGGATGTCCAATACCCCTGGGGTGAATTGTTTGTGCGGAAATCGTGGCTTTTCTGGGAGGGATGTGGGTTCTTCTATAATGACCACGGTAGTTGGCTTATATGCCTGACCAAAAGTGATCATTAGAGAACTCCAACTACCTTGGCCTTGTGCATTTGCATATTTATTTGTAAAATCTGCTTTTATCAACAGAAAAGAGCATTTCTACGGCTCTATTCTGTCTTTCTACGATTTGCCGTAATTTAGGGGAAAAAAAAAACAAACTTTTGTAACATATTTCTTTTTGAATGTCTTCATTTTTCTAGCAAAATCCAGCCAAGTCGGCTTGATTCCATTTTCTTGTAAATTAATCTCTCTCTCTCTCTCTCTCTCTCCCTCTCTCTCTCTCTCTCTCTCTCTCTCTCTCTCTCTCTGCTTCAAATCCATTTGAATCAAAGACTGCAGATTGAAAAAAAAACAAAAACTAAAAGCCGTATTTATCTCCATCCATTTTTTTTTTTTTTTTTTTTTTTTTTAAATGTGCCATAATGTAAAAGGTTAATTAAAGTTGTCTTCTTTTTTTCTCTCTCTCTCTCTCTCTGGTTGTTTCATTTATTTTTGGGTGAAAATATCTTCAACCATTAATTTTTTTTAAATGTTTTTTTTTTTCTTACTAATTGTAACTCATTTAGTATATCAATCAACAACGACAACAACAATGTGGGCAAAAATAATCTTTTGTGAGATTTGATTTTCATATCCTCAATAATAAAAATTTCTTAATGATCAGTTTTTTTTTTTTTTTTATTTTTTTTTTTATTAGTCTCACATAGTAAATTTTTCCAGTGGCTTTAATTTCTGAACAGATGACAAATCAGTTTCTCTCTCTCTCTCGTTTTGAATTCATCTGTGTTTAATGACTGTCTGACACGAGGCCACTGTAGTGGAGTACCCAAGCAGCATCATTTACAACATTCTTTATTTTTATTTCCTTTCTTTCTTTTTCTTTTTTTTTTTCTTCTTAATCTTAAATGAGAAGATAAACAAATGATATGTGTTCAAAAAATATTTGAATTTCTTTTACAATATGGCACAGAAATTTTTTCCCATCTTTTCTTTAAAGAATGTGGCAACTGAAGATTTGCAGTTTTCTGCCCTCCTGCTCCTACCCCCCCCCCTCAACCTCACTTTTTTATATATATATAAGGGATGCACCCCCTATCCCGACCCCAAGTTCTGTTATGGTTTCCACAAACACACCTAACCAAACATGGCTGTTCTAAAAATTAAAATAAAAAAAAAAAATTTGTATACATGCAACTTAGTCTGTTAATACATCATCAAAACTATTAACACTGCCCAATGCAATCGACACATTCATTTTGCATACATACCTCTCTCTCTCTCTCTCTCTCTCTCTCTCAATATTAAACCTAGAAACAGCTTTAGGTAAATCTCTTATTCTGCCTTTGTATGCTTCTAAAATCTTCAAAGCCACACTGACAGCCAACCACACACACACACACTTTAAAACAGCTTAGCATAAGCTTTGAGGGTTAAATTGTTTCTTGTTGGTCACCAAGACTTGAGACCCTTTTAAGCAAAGTCCATTTTCTAGGTCCCTTCTCTCATCTTGAGAGTGGAATAAAAAAAAAATTCAACAATTACTACTTCTCCACTCCCACATTTTTTTTCTTTTCTCCCCCCCCCCCAACATACCATCCTCTACTGCCAAAAGGTGCATTTTCATACCATTGAGGGGTTGAATGCTGCATCCAATGTTAATATCCTCTTGTTGCTGTCCAATGTTGGGAAGCAACAGTTCAAAACTTTTGGATCATTTCACTCCTGTCGCTTACCCCTCCCCTCTCCACTTCTTCCCCACCACCCCCAATGTACTCATTGTGAGCAGTACATTTTTGTACTAGTAAAATCTGCAAACCCCATCAAGCATCTTAACCCATTTGTACATAATCTTTTGTCATTGGTTGTTCAACGTCATTTAAGAAAATAAAAAAACTTTCTTGACAACAAAAATTCTTTATTCTTCACTTAACATTCGCATTTTTTGAGTTGTATTTTTTTTCTCTCTCTCTCTCTCTCTCTTTTTCCCCTTCAGTGATGACATCAACTGGGAACTGACTTTTTGTTGGGGGGGGGATCCTGCAATTCCCTTTCTTTCTCTGACCCCCACCAAAAGAATAAACTGGCAGGGGGGTGCTGTTGACCTTTTTCTGGACAAAATTAATACTTCTCTCATTCTAAATTCATTTTCAAATGATTAATTTTCAACATTATAGGGAAAAAAAGTTCCTTATAACCAAATTCAGCCATTTTGGAAATTTAGAGGTTTTTTTTTTGTTTTTTTTTTTTATAACTGAAAACAGTGAGAATTTCATTTTCAAAATTTCGTGACAGGTCTCTTAATCTATTTTGTTTTGTTTCTTATTCCTAAAAACTTTTGGTTTGAACTGGTTCTTCTTAGAATTCTATTTTTGACAACAGAATTGGAAATCATTTAGGGAATTAATTTTTGAAACCAAACATTTGCTTCTAGCTTTTAATCTATTAGGTTTTGTTTTGTTTTTTAATAGCACAAGATAAATAAAAAGCAATTTATAGAAGAAAATAGTTCATTTACATCTTATAAAGAAGTGTCTTTAAAACAACTGAACTATTTTCCATTATATAAAGTAATATGCTTTTATAGAAAATACTGTCACTACGCGTAAACACATAAGTTGTGTTGAAATAGTATCAGGATCAAAGCTGTATTTACCATGAAAAATGAATGAAACGTTAATTTTCTTTAAAACAATCCTATTAATATATTACTAGGTCTAGATATACAAGGTGTGTTGTACCAAGACAAACATCACGTTAATTTTCTTTAAAACAA
Source organism: Sepioteuthis lessoniana (assembly GCA_963585895.1). Classification (NCBI taxonomy): domain Eukaryota; kingdom Metazoa; phylum Mollusca; class Cephalopoda; order Myopsida; family Loliginidae; genus Sepioteuthis; species Sepioteuthis lessoniana. The sequence goes on along the minus strand of OY757941.1, from coordinate 516,547 downwards.
TCACCTTGATAATCAACATTCCATCTACTTTTTCATTGGTCGAATCAACCCTGAAATTCAATATCGTTACCAATAGTCCTAGATTGGGAAGCAGCACCATCATATTTTTTAATGTCCTCTAGGTCTCCGGATCTTGCCCACGAGAAGAATTTTCATTTTGGAAAGCAAGTAAATATACTAGGAACTTGGTCTGGCGTGTTTGAAATGTAGTTCACTTTTTGAAAAACTTCTGACGCATCCACACATCACTCCTGTTTTTCCTAATCCCATTCTATGTGGATCTGATGACATCAACAAAAATGAGGAAAAAGTACGAGTGCACGATAGAAATATGTCAAACCTGACAAAATATGAAATCAAATTTGCGCCTTATGCCAAAGTCGATATATTGTCATAATCACCAGTTAGGAAACAACTAACACACATGGAAGCATTGGAAAAATATTGCCTTTATTATCAATCAAGGTAGGCGTCAATGTGACAAAAATGATCCTCAGGTAAAGGTTTAAAAAAAAACATTCGATATTATAGATGTTGTATTTAATATCTACATATATAAATCTGAATGTGTATTAATATATATGTGTATAACTATATGTAAATGCTTATTTACCTATGTATTTATATGTACATAGGGGGGGTGTATATATATGTATATTTTAGATACATGTATGAAAATATATATAATTGTTTATGTGTATATACATGTGTAAGAGTAAGAAAAATGGTAATAAAACCGAAAATATAGAGAAACATTGAAAAACAAGGGAATCCCAAGAGAAGAATTTAATGCAAAAGAAAGTCGACGTTATAACGTTTCGGTTCTAAGGAGCCGCCATCAGGACTTAAAAGTGATGATAGGGAGTGATGTTAGATCACTGATGGATTTTTTTTAAAGATGATTTTATGTATATACAAAGATCGTATTAGTTATAAAACAATAAAATTATAATATATATATATTGCATAAGATAATTATATATGAAATAACTATATATATATATATACAGGTGTATGTATGTACATGTGTGTATATATGATATGTAGAAATACAAATATACGTGTGTGTGTGTATATACATATATAGGCAGCCTTTCTTCATTAATACATACGTTTTTGGCGATGCTGCTTTGTGTCCTGTGGTGGGGCGCTCTCGACCGACTGTGGTTGCGAGCTGCACAGTCTGTTCGGGTGTGTTCCACCACTGGATACATCACCTCTGGCCTCAGGGGGCCGTCCCCCAGGCTTTAACCCTCTTCGGAGGGGTTGGGTTTATCGCCCGGCGCCCCGAAAAGGGGAATGCCGACGGGGTCCGAGGCATTTTTGGAACTGCCTATCGCGTTGGGCTTCGGCCCTGCGACAGGACCCACCTTAAAAACGGCCTTGTGCCATATTCGTACGTTGGTGGGACGTAGGATAAATACAGTTCATTAATACATACGTTGTGTTTCGTTGAAGAAGAGCGTCTATACCGTTGCAAAGTAAACGCTACACACTGCAACGGTATAGACGCTCTTCTTCTTACAAAGTAGTAATGTACATACAAAAGTTACATCACTTTTGTAATAGATCCTCCCCTGATGATGGCCCAAAGTCGGGCAGAAAGTACTTGGGAAATAAATAATCATGGAAGATACATCAACCAATTCCCGCCGAATATTATAAAATCAATACGGCAATAGAAAATGATCAACAAAAAATGTCTATTATCTTGATGTTGATGTGAGATATTTGGGGTGGGAGATGTTTCGCAGATGCAGAGACCTTCTCAAAAACAAGAAGACTTCTATAACCAACTTGACACAAGAAAAATCACACCTACCTGAATGTCCAACGTTTTTCATTCATGTCAACATTTTCTTGGATTGCATAAGTCTGTGCCTTGAAGCTTATATTCATATTTTAGGATTTATACATTAATATTAAAAAATAAAAAACAACAGATTTATATGATTTGAATTTCGTCGAAAACGAGGAATGGTTCGAAATCTCTCGATGAACTAATGGAACGTGGATTCTGCACAATGTTTCTAATATCAGGTGACGTATTTTAAAGAAACGAACGCTGATTCATTGATCAAACGGCCAATTTTTCTTGTCATAAACAGCCAACTTTTCTTGTTGTACAACTTTTCCAAATTTTTATATATTTTTACACTTTTTATACATCCATCTATACTTAACATCACTAATAAAACCCCTCACAGACCTGATGATGGTTCAGCAGAACCGAAACGCTATATATATATATATATATACAAATATTAAAATATATGTATACAATTCAATTATATAAGTAAAATCAAAATCGTTTGTATACTTATACAATAGAATTTTAAATATATATATTGCATCATAAGTATATATATATATATATATATATAATTGTATAATAAATAATCATATATTTATATACTTGTGATGAAAGATGGATACTACAATTATATATATATATATATATATATATATATACGATTGGCTATATATCTGTAGTGGAATTGTATATAAATATAATAGGATTTTATATAAGTTTATGTTATATATATATATATATATATATATATAATGTCTATGTATGTATGTATGTATGTGTATAAGTATATATACATATGTATATATAAATGTATGTATGTATATATTTTGTTTATATGTATATATATATATATATATTGTATATGCGTAATAAGTATATAAATACATGATACAATATATATATAAGTAAAGTTGTCTCCCTTTAGTCAAGGGCGACCAGAAGGCTCCCTTTTCAGTAGCTACTCCACCGAAGTGTAGGGGAGGGCGCTGCTCCTTTCCCTGAATTGCTTCACTTTACCCTTGATACTTACCCTATATTACTGAGTGTTAAGCAAGGAGGTATCAAGTACCATTTTTGAAGTCTTTGGTATGACGCGACCTGGGATTGAACCCAGATCTCCCGGACCATTGGCGAAGGCAATCATATACACAGATATACACAATAATAGATATACATATATATAGATATATACGTATCTAATATAATTGTATGTATATATATATATATATGTGTGTGTGTATGTATGGGTATAGAATTTAAATGTGTGTGTGATATATATAAGTATTTTGTAATTTACTTGAAGCATTGCACAAATTATTTTATTTCATTGATTTAAGTTAGAGGGCAATTGCAATGCGAAATAATTATTTGTGTCTAATTAATTTCAAAGTAAAACTTCATCGTCAGTGACACCATGTTTACAACGTCCAAAAAAATTTGAACATCCAACATCGTGTTCATTTTTAAAAAATCTTTGACGATGACGTTTTACTTTGAAAATAATCAGACTCCATATTTATTTCGCATTGCAATTCGCCCTCCAGCTTGATTTATATATATCTGTTTTTGCTGGTGGGCCAACAGTTGCGCCTCCATGTGAAGGGGTCCATACAAGAACGTCACTTTTGATTTGTCCTTGCTTCTCTCGCAATGTTCCGGGTGTCTTTTTCTCCGCTTGTTTTGTTTGCATTCATGTGGTGCATCCATCCAGTGCAACCACCGTTTGGAAGAATCCCGTTTTATTTATCGGATAGGTCAGCCTATCGCATGGATATGATAAACTATTGATAGAATTCCCTGCCTTTTCTTGATGTATGTTGAAATCACTTTCAGTAGATGAGATATTGCTGCCGAGGTATCTAGACTTTTCCAATAATTTTAGAAGTCTGCTACTTAAATTGATCCTTTTCGGTTTTATTTGAGTTCGTGTGGAAGTCAATGCCTCTTGCTGCTTGCTCCAGGCTATGCAGTATGGATTTGGCTTAGACAGTGTACTTACAAAATGCGCTAGATCATCTACGTAGACTGCAGGATATCGTCTGTTTTTTGTTTTTTTCTAAAGCGTGAATCCATTTTCTTTTATTAGATCTATCGATGTTCAAAGCATGTAGTCTAGGCAGATTGTAAACAAATATGGCGCTAATGTATATCTTCTTGCAAAACTCCAGCAGCAAATGTCGAGGAAGTCTGTCTCCCTTCAGGTGAGTGAACCAGTGCTTTTGCGTTTTTGAAAAGCAACATTATAGCAGTAACACTTTTTCTTTTGGATGGAGGAAGACCATATCTTTGTAGCATTTGTTCCATCTTTTCTCTGTGTATGGAATTAAATGCCTTGGAGAAATCCACGAACAATTTTTTTTACCTCGAGATCTTTTTTTTCTTGATACAAAGTGATTTGAGAGCATAAAATGGTCTGATGAGTCAAGATTTTGCCCTTAAAATGAGACTCTGGAACATTGTCTTAGAAGATCAGGTGAACAATTATTTGCCAAAGTATCTGAAAACAATTCTTAGATATGGAAATGGTGAACTAATGGCGTGGGGAGCTTTTCTTGTTTTCTGGAATTGGTGAACAAATTCAATGCGACAAATATTTTAATGCAAAAGACAACTACCAGCTATTGGTAACCGATTCTCTTCAGTCAATCGAGCAGATATCATTTTTGAACCTGATTACACGCCTCCTCAAAGTGTTAAATTAACAAAAAAGTGTCTCTCTGAAAACTCATTTCGAGTGATGAGCTGGCCTGGACAAATCTAAATCCAATTGAACATAATTAGAGTATAATAAAACGAAAGCCGTCTGGTAAGATGTTTTCTAATAAAAATGCGGGTGGAAATCAATTATGAATGAGAGGGAAAACATTTCTATTGAATAATTTTATAAATTGACACACAACATTGTCATGATAAAGCCATCCTGCATAAAAAAAAAGACTTAATATGTTGATATATTAAATGTTTTGTTTTGAATTTTTCTTATATTAATTCTTCTACCATAAAACTAAATATGACCCGGGCTCATTTTTTGCCCACTGGTGTGTGTGTGTGTGCGTGCGTGCGTGTGTGTGTGTGTATCTATCCATCTCATGTTCCTATCTATTTTATTCTGTTTCCTCTCTCTCTCTCTCTCTCTCTCTCTCTCTCTCTCTCTCTCTCTCTCTCTCTCTCTCTGTTCATATCTATCTATTTATCTCAACATATATATATATATATATATATACAAATTTCATTAAACATAATAGACATTTTATGTCTACATGTTTTCTTTTGGATCCGTTCGAATTCCCGTATTACTTTTATCGTATTCGGGGGGAATTGATTTAGGTATTGTCCATAGTTTTATGTATCCCTAGTACTTTCTGCCCGACTTTGGGCCATCATCAGGGGAGAATCTATTACAAAAGTGATGTAACTTTAGTTTTAGCAAATTACTACTGTGTAAGGACGTCTTTGTCGTTGGAGATTATGGCGTTTGCTTACACAGTAGTAATTTGCTAAAACAAAAGTTACATCACTTTTGTAATAGATTCTCCCCTGATGATGGCCCAAAGTCTGGCAGAAAGTACTAGGGATACATAAAACTATGGACAATACCTAAATCAATTCCCCCCGAATACGATAAAAGTAATACGGGAATTCGAACGGATCCAGAAGAAAATATGTAGGCATAAAATGTCTATTATGTTTAATGAAATTTGCATTAACGAAGAAATGCTGCCTAGATACACACACACACACACACACACACACACACACATATATATATATATATACTTTTTGGGTGGAGTTTAATAAGGAAAACTTAAACTTCCGGTAGACCAGAGAAACAAAAAAATAAATTTCAAACTGGCCAAACAGCTGTTTCCTTTTCTGGTCGACTATTCACCACCACAGACACTGCCTCCTCTTCACCATTGCCCTCTCTGTTTCTGACAAACTGAGTACACACCTGTTCTCTTTCGCGCCGCCTCGCATCTGAACAATTCCCGCTTTTTCTCTTCTTCTTTCAAAAATTTTGCACCAAGCTTCCGATCCTCCCACTCCGACTCTTCCTCGCCCCACAGATCGGCACAAGTTGATATTATCTTTTGAATTTCATTTTTAAATCAAAATTTACAGTAAGCTTAACTCATGACGTTTGGGTTAAGGAGGGGAGAGCAGAAATTTATCAGGATCCTTCAACCAGAACGTTTTTATTTATAAACCGATCTTATATTTCCGACCCTACGCTAGAAGGACATTTAATTTGATAGGCGAAACTTACGATCAACAGTCATGGAATATGAATACGCTCTATGAGACACTGTTTTAGATGCTTGAAGGGAATATTTGAATTATTTCATTGCATTCGCCAAGTATGACATAAGGCCACATTTATCGGATCTTTTTACTTTTATAAATCCGAGACAAATATATAATCTCTGTTGTTGTAATGGTTGCTCGTTTTTATGGGATTTATACAAATGGATTTCTGGTTTACTTTGGCTCCCTCCATAGATAAAGCCTTGGACCAGGCACGTCAAACACGCGGCCTTTTATAAACATACCTTCGGTCCACACAAAGGATACAATTATTTTTATTTAGCAACCACGATTTTTTCTGATTAATAATTCTGATTTTTTTTCTTTTTTACTTTTTGATTTATTTATGACGTATTATATTCCAAGCAAGTAAAGTTGTCTCCCTTAGTCGAGGGGGTGAACCGAAGGCTCCCTTTTCTATAGCTACTACACCGAGGTGTAACGGAGGGCGCTACTCCTTTCCCGAATTGCTCCACTTTGGTATGACTCGACCTGGGATTGAACCCCATTCTCCCGGACCACTGGCGAACACTCTGACCATTGGCTTAATGAGTAGAGTGTTCGCCAATGGCCCGGAAGACCGGGGTTCAATCCCAGGTCGAGCCATACCAAAGACGCAAAAAATGGTACTTGATGCCTCCTTGCTTAACACTGAGCAATATAAGGTACGAATCAAGGTTAAAGTGGAGCAATCCAGGAAAAGGAGTTGCACCCCTCCCCTACATCTCGGTGTAGTAGCTATTGAAAAGGGAGCCTTTGGGTCACCCCCCCCACGACTAAGGTCGCCAAGTTAGCCAAAGGGAAGAAAACAGATGCGGATGTTAGAGCAGGAATAAAGCATCCAACTTGAAGCTTCGACGACCAGTTGGTCTAGAAGGAATGAATAAATGATAAAGGAATGATTTTCTAGAGAAAACAATGGTCCAAAAATTGAATGTGCTCTCCTCTTCAAAGTTGGTCTTTTCTGCTGTTAGAATGAATGAGGAAGAGACGGAGAGAGCGTCTACACGGCCTTTTATATTGCCCGGGAAAGTCATCCGAGTAGAATGGCATAAACCATCCTCATTGGACGAAAATATAAGTCGAAACTTTAACGGTCAAAATAATTCCCGCGCAAAACAATAAATTTGAAATTATTTCTTTCTGCTACAAGAGTTATTCATTGATAGAATTTAATTCATTTATGAATATTTTACGTTTTTATTTTAAACATTAAACGATTTTGAATAAGATTTCAGTTCAGTTTAAATTCTAGAATTAAAATCGTGAATTAGAAGTAAGTGTTTGTTGGTTGTAAAGTAAGTAAAGTTGTCTCCCTTTAGTCGAGGGCGACCAGAAGGCTCCCTTTTCAATAGCTACTACACTAAGATGTAGGGGAGGGCGCTACCCCTTTCCCTGGATTGCTCCACTTTACCCTTGATACGTACCTTATATTGCTGAAGGCATCAAGTACCATTTTTAAAGTCTTTGTTATGACGCGACCTGGGATTGAACACAGGTCTCCCGGACCATTGGCGAACACTACCTTCAGCTCGCGCTCAACTACGTTTATATATATATTATATATATATAATTTGTAAACGAATAGTTTGATGGTAACATCTTAAGACAAACTTAGGCTCTTTTCTTTCCGTCTTTTTTTTGTTTGCACACAGTTAAATGGTTTCAAGTATTGCTCTCTAACACTAATTCAATTTATTATCAATCATTTGTTTGCATACAGTTAAATAGTTTCAAGTAAATGATTACACGGTTCTATTTGACACCTATATGCAACCCTAATAGGTAGTACCACTCCGGGTCAGAGTAGACCAAGGATTAATGGCAATGAAAGGGTACCCACATTTTTCAGAGCTCCAAGAATGGAGCCTCATCGACAGCAACAGTTTAGTATCATATCCAGGAGACTCGTTGTGGAGGTGGTGAGGGGGTTACTTAGATGCAGTCGGAGCATCTAACAATTCCAGTCCACTGGGCTGAAGAAGATAATGCAATGTTTTTATATTACAAAATAAATTTTTTAAAAATATATTTCAACGCAAATTGAATGTCATGTAACTATATAATTAAATTCAAATTAACTAATTGCCCAGTCGGCTGGGGCTGTAGAATACACTGACTGCACCTCTCCAGAGGGGTATGACGCCCCCACTACCCACGAGTATCCTGGATATGACACTAAACAGTCTGATGGTGAGGCTCCAGTAATGCTGGAGCTTTGGGGAATGCGGAGTACCCCTTTATTGCCATTACTCCCAGGTCCACTCTGACCCAGCGTGGTAGCACCTGATAGGGTCCTATCTATGGGCTAAATAGAACTAACAGCATACTTATGCTAAACTGAATGGCTTGAAATAGAAATATTTTTCACAATTAAACCGTACTTACATTTAAACTGCGTGCTTGTGCTAAACTGAATTATTTGAAATAGAACTGTTTTTTGACATTGAAACTGTATTTACACTAAACTGAATTGTTTAACATAGAACTGTTTTGACATTTAACTGTGTGTAAACAAAATCTGTACTTATACTAAACTGAATTAGCTGAATTAGAACTGCTTGACTAAACTGAATAGCTAGAAATTGAAATATTTTTCACAATTGAACTGTACTTACATTTAAACTGCTTACTTTTGCTAAACTGAATTGTTTAAAATAGAACTGTTTTTGACATTGAAACTGTACTTACTCTAAACTCAATTGTTATATATAACTGCTTGAATAGTTTGAAATATAAATATTTTGACAATTAAACTGTATACTCATGCTAAACTGAATTGTCTGAAATAGAACTGATTATTTACATAAAAATGGATTTGGCATTAAATAACCTAAAAAGGTTGATATGCCATAAAACCCAACAATCAAACATCAAATTTACTAATTCGATATTCATTTTTGATATTGTGAAAAACGCTGTGACTGTCATTTAATAAAATCTAATATATCTAACACGACCTTATAAAAACGCGGTGAACGAAATATTCAACCAGATTCTTCTAAAAATATTTCTTTCCTTATCCAGTTGAGCACGAACTACAGTGATTTTTACACAATAAGGCCGAGATTAACGTACACAGTCGTGGACTGCCCACCGCGAGGCATAGTCTAAAAAAATAGTCCGAGTCATCTCCTCACGACATTCGCCTTCTGCTAAAAAGAAAATTCAACGAAGAAGGGTAAGTGTTTCAAGAAAAGTGGAAATTACGGTATTTTTGCACAACGATGAATGGATAGACATATTGTCTAATTTTCAACAACTGCATCTCCATGTTAAAGAGTACAACTTAAAGAAAGAGTACAACTTAAAGAAAGAGTACGACTTAAAGAAAGAGTACGACTTAAAAAGACATTGTAAATTGAACCATCGATCTTACGATGGAAAATGCGTGTTTCAAGCCTTGAGGAATTAAATGTTAATTTTACACCGCAAGACGCAATGTTAAAATTCAAAAGAGGAAAGTTGCAGGAAGCAATGAACTCAGCCGACTGATCACGTGGGATATATCATCAAGATTTGAATATTTTTCTATCGCTCTCAATAAGACCGTTGACATCACTGGAATAACACAATTTGCAGTCTTCATCAGGGCGTGTGATGATGAATTTAATATTTATGAAGAACTGATTGAAGTGCACCCCCTGCATGACACTACAACAAATCAGGGAATCTTTGAGAAAATCGTGCTGGTTCTGTTTGTCTATTGTTTGGATTTAAGTAAATTTTCCAGTTTATCTACCGATTGTGCTGCAAATATGGTTGGCAGATATAACGCTGTTACCGCCAAGTTACGAACAACAATAGAATTTTAAAAAAAAACAAAAAAACACACATCCAGATTCCTCATTTGCACATTTTCACTGTATAATTCATCAAGAAAATTTATGTTCAAAGATTTAAAAATTGTATCATGTCCTTAGCTTAATTACAAAGACAGTGAAATATATCAGAAACCGTCTTCTTGATCGACTTAAATTTAGCCAGTTGTTGAAGGGTATGTCTAGACGGTTCACCGATGGTTCATTCTGCGCTGTAGTCCGCAAGTGGTCATGTCCCTAAAGACTGAAAAGGTTCTATTTGTTGAGAAAAGAAATAATTACGTTTTTGGAGATGAAAAGTCAAAACACAAATAAAATAAAAGATGAAATAAAAGATGTCTCCAAGATCTGGCTTTTGTAATGGATATTACATCACAATTAATTGATCTTAATTTGTAATTACAAAGTAAAAACAAACTAATCATTCAGTTGTATAATGAAATCAAGTGCTTCATTATAAGACTAAGTTAATGGATGTTATAATTATCTAATAAAAATTCAATTCATTTTCCTAAATGCAAAGAACGGAAAAACATCGGCAATCCGGAGTCTGTATTTAGTTTTGCCGAATATGACAGCCACCGAAAATTGTTGTTAAAGAACTTCATAAAAAATTTTATGATTTCTCACCTTTTGAACATCAGTTGTTTAAAGTTCCCGAGTTCGACAAACACCTGAAGAAGGCCGGAGGACATATCGGCCGAAACGTTGTGGAAATAACAATAAAGATGAAGACAATAGTCCGAAAAACTTTAATGATAAAAATTTTGAACATCAGTTTGCATTTATTTATCAACAGAATTGACCTTTTGGTTTTGTCAAAGCAGAAAAAAACTCTGCAAATTGAACGATTTGAAATGCAATCGAATTCTGCACTGAGAGCAAAGGATCTTCAAGTCGAGAGAATTGGGTTTCTTTTCATGTAAAGTTTTAAAACTTCAGAAAGTTTGCCACGAAGATTAATGATAATATTTGCTTCTGTCTATGTTAGTAAAAAGTTATTTTTTTTTATGAAATTAACAAAAAAACTTAGAGAATAAGGCTGACTGATGAACACTTGTCAGATTTGATCAAAGTGGAAATTCTCTTTATACTTATATATTAAATATATAGGATTTGGTTTGGTTGGTTTTATGGCATATCAAACCATTGTAGGTTATTTAATGCCAAATCCTCTTTATACATATATATTGAATATATAGGATTTGGTTTGGTTTGGTTTTATGGCATATCAACCATTGTTGGTTATTTAATGCCAAATCCTCTTTATACATATATATTAAATATATATGATTTCGTTTGGTTTGGTTTTATGGCATATCAACCATTATAGGTTATTTAATGCCAAATTCTATTTATCCATATATATTAAATATATAGGATTTCTAAAACATTTACTAGATAACATTTTTAAACAAGCTTGAGTTTTTTTTACATTCAGATAAATGGCAGTTAAATGTTTTCAAGCATTGCTATTTAACACTTACAATTCAGTTAAACATCAGTCATTTGTTTACACACAGTTAAGCAATCAAACAGTTCTATGTTAAACAATTCAGTTTAGCATGTCAACCAAGTTAAATAATTCCAAGTATTGCTATGTATCATTAACAATTCAATAATACATCAGTCGTTTGTTTATATACGGTCGAATCAACAAACAGTTCTATTTCAAGCAATTTACTTTCGCATATGTCATTTCTTTGCACTCAGTTTAAATGTCAAATAGTTCTATGTGACCCATAGATGGGACCTTTCAGGCGCTACTATTCCAGGCCAAAGTAGACTTGGGAGTGATGGCAATGAAGGGATACTCCATATTCCCCCCAAAACTCCAGCATTACTAGAGTCTCCCATTCAGATAGTTTAGTGTCATAACCAGGACACTCGTTGGGGGAGTCTTACCCCTCTGCAGAGGCGCGGTAGGGTATATATTATACAGTGTCAACCGACTGGGTAAAAGTCGGAACGGCGCAAACATTTTCAGCCAGACACATACCAAAAATTGTCTGCAAAATCAAAAGTGTCAATTCTCAGTACAAAACACAAAATGATTCAATTGTTGTTAATAAATTTTTACTTTTGAACTGTTTTACTTTTTGTTGGACTTAAATTTTCGTAGATGACTTCAATCAGTATTAAGTACGCAATTAGTTGTCATGACAACACATAAGTGATCCATGTGACCCTCAGGGAACCCTCTGTTTGACATGTCTGCACGAGACAATTGACAAGGAGACCATTGTTGAGGTTAATGAGTTTGATCTATATTGTAGCCCAAAACTTACTGGGAAGACACTATCACTAAATTGGGGTTAATATATATGTACAAATTAGATTGGTGCTCTCTCTCCCCCCTCTCTCTCTCTGTATATATATATATATATATATATATAGAGAGAGAGAGAGAGAGACTGTTCGTATCTATCTACCTTCGTGAGTTCTCCCTATCTATCAATTTATGACAGTCTTCATATCTATCTATCTGTCTATCTATCTATCTATCTATCTATCTGCGGATCTATCTATCAATCTTCGCGGTCTCCCTATCTATATCTATGACAGTTTGTTCATATCTATCGATCCAATTATTTCCTTGTGTCATCAACAAAATTTCACGGTTTGTGAATTCAACATTTTTCTTTTTATTTATCAGAATATTACTACTGTTGTATCCATCTTCATTGTTATACTCATAATGTTTCGGCTGATATGTCTTCCGCCTTCTTCAAGTGTTTATATCGAACTCGAGAACCCACACTGAACCTCGAACCAAACCCTTTATTTAATCCAGCGGGGTGGGGGGTAGATTGATTCTAATTCCGTTGATCATGATTGAGTATAACTGATAAGCTATAGTAAGTATTCTTTATTATTTTACCGGTAGTTGGGATTGAAACCACAACTTCTTGATGATTTCACTGGTTTGATTGGAAAGAACCTCTGAGTGATGCGACACAAGGGAAAATATTTTTATGAAGTTTAACATAGTTTTACATCTAAACCTTATATATATATAGATATATATATATATATATATATATATATATATATATATATATATATATATATATATATATATTTGTTGTGTGTGTGTGTAAATTAATAATGTAGCTTATTTTATTTATTAAGAATGCTCAATAACGGTGATAAAGCCTACGTAGATCTAAGTTAGGATGACGTAGACTCAAAGTCTACGGTGCTTGATGACTGTCAGTTTCTCGCCTATGTGATCATCAGACTAGATAGTCACTCTTAATTTATAAATATACCCAGTTACATTATATATATATATATATATATATATATATATATATATATATATATTATTCGGTTCTATAAACCAAGTACTGCTTACAAATAATTAGCCTAGTAGCTATTGAAAAGGGAGCCTTCGGGTCGCCCTCGACTATGGTCACCAACTTTACTTTGATGTTCTTAATATAAACAACGCTACGTCTTTTATTTCAAAAAATGATCATCTTTCAACCTGTATGTAACTTCGTTTGTTTCAGTCTGAAGGTCTCCTATAAAAGTTCCCGCCATTTCATAACTCTCTACTCAACCCCCTCATAGTCAGACTCTGTTCTTATCCAAGTGACCGCTGGCCTCACTTTGGGTTCAACTCCCAATACCTCCTCCACGGTTCTCATTTCGACCGCCGCTTCTTTAGCCCGGGTTGGTGGGAGGGGTACGTGTCCTCTGAGTCAAACGCTGGCAAATCAATGGCTTTGGTCCATCTCAACGTCCTATTTCCTTTGCCCGGCCGGCTATACAATGACGGACACACGTACACACACTGACATCGACACATTACTCAAAGCCTTTTCACAAATGAACCACAACAGACTCTCATCATATTTCCAGGCTTCGGGCAGGCAATTCCAGCACGCCATTACATTCACATTCAGACTAATACCCTAGTGAAAGGCATGAACCCCCTTCTCCTCCCAGCTAGGGGTTAAGCAGTATCACTGCTGTTCTTCTACAAGGACGGATTTAGCATTAAATAACCCACGAAGAATGGTATGCCTTTAAAGAAACCAAACTACTGATTTAGTTTGGTTTCTTTAAAGGCATGTCAGTCCGTTTGGCGTTTGGGGAGTGATATTAAGTGATATGGGAGGTAGGGGGGCCTTCAAACCAGCCACTACTTGCTCGTCGGGGCTGAGTTTATCACTTAGCGCTTGAGGCGCCCTGAAAAGAAAATGTCAGCGGGTTCAAGCATTTTTTGAGACTTACAGACACAAATGAGTTGTGGGTTTTAGCTGTAAAATGACCTAGTGCCAAATCTGACCTTGTCAGAGGTCGGATAAATTCATACTCCCTGTGCCAGATGGAGGAAAAAAGCTAATGACTGGATTCCAAGGGATTTTAAAGAATTGGTTTTATTGTTGGGTGCCTGAGGCAATCTTGCAAGGGAAATGCTGCTGGAAACTGACGTTCGAGGAGGTTTGCTTTGCTGCTTGCTACTCCACATTAAAACTGGCCTAGTGTCTATTTTAGCTGGAGCGGTCGCTAAAAATTCACTTACACAGGAATTTACTTCTTCTGTGCACCTGTCATAGAGTCAGTGACAGGAAGGTTTCTCTTTCAATGAGTGCTCCTTTTAGGTAATTTTGTGCCAGACTTAACCAAGCTAAGTAATTATGTCACCCCAATCACTGGCTAATGTGTTCTAAGGACTATTTTGTCTGTCCGTTCAACTATCTGAAGTGGCGTGACAGCAGGATATTTTTCCAATGTGTCACGGACCAGTAACAAATTTGTGCCATGTTATTATTATTATTTGTGATGATGTAGAACCTTGCCACCGACCGACTGTCGATGACTTTGCGCACCATCATTTTGAGTAGCGCTAAGCAAGAGATTTAATAAAGTTCAATAAGGAAATAAAACCTTCCTTCTTCAAGTTGATCTTCATTCTTTCTCCCTCTCTGTCTGTCTGTCTCTTGCCATATATATATATATATATATATATATATCATCATCATCATGTCGTGCCGCTAACACGGATATCCCTGACCCTCTCTCGCCACTTTTCCCTGTCGTTCATCGCCTCTGGCAGGTCTTCAGGGCTACATCCCGTATCCTCACATAGCTGCTGTATGTATGTTCGAGCTGGTCGTCCTGCTTTTGCTCGGCCATATGTGGGGGTCCATAGGAGTACATCACTTATGAGTTCGTCCCTGCTTCTCCAGCAGTGTCCTGCATGTCTGGTTCGTCTAACTTGGATACTGTTATATGGATGCACCACTTGGACTCTAACAAAACGGCTGGAGAAGAAGCTAGACGGCAATTACACAAGAATGTTGCGAGCAATATTGAATAAGTCCTGGCGGCAATACCCCACAAAGCACCAACCATACGGCCACCTGCCTCCCATCACGAAAACTATCCAAGTTAGACGAACCAGACACGCAGGACACTGCTGGAGAAGCAGGGACGAGCTCATATATATATATATATATATATATATATATATATATACCAAATTACACAAGATAAGTAGAGTTTAACAGGTTTGAATTCAATGTTTTCGTTCTAGGTCGATTGCCACACCAAGGTTAAAGAGCCCAATCTGCCCTACTATTTACCCAGAACTGGAGGGAGAATAGTTGGATTCATGCCTTCCCCAAGGGTATTAGTGCTTTGTGAAATGCAAACGACCTTGTTCAGAATTTGAACTTGGGTTGCCGGGTTCATTTCTAACGACCGTAACGATTGCACCACGGACATATATATATATATATATATATAAAAGAGGGGAAGAGAAGTTAGGATAGCGTTGACACACAGTCATTGGTGCTTGGTGATCGTTAGTTTCTTAAGTATGTGATTATCAGACCAAGCAGGATTTCCGAATTTAAATCCACTTATAAGTAAAGTTAACGACCTTAGTCGAGGGTGACCCGAAGGCTCCCTTTTCAATAGCTACTACACCGAGGTGTAGGGGAGGGCGCTACTCCTTTCCCTGAATTGCTCCACTTTATCCTTAATCCTAACCTTATAATGCTGAGTGCTAAGCAAGGCGGCAACAAGTGATTTGACCTGCGATTGAACCCCGGTCTCCTGGACCATTGGCGAAGACTCTTCTCATTAGGCCAATGGCCCGGTCTTTTACTCTATCTGTCTTTATAAATATAGCAAACTGTATTATATATATATATATATATATATATATATATATATATATATATATATATATATATATATATATATATATATATATATATATATATATAACTCCTAATCCACGAAAATGATTCGGCAGAATGTCAATTTTTAAACGGAGAACAGTCGGTTTGAATTTATAGTTTTCTCTTTTACTCGTTGTAAAGACTAAAGAACCAAGTCTGCCCTATTATTTACCCATAGCAAGGAAGAGAACACATGGATTCTTGAATTTCCCAAAGGGCATTAGTTTAAAGTCAATTACAAATTGTTTCAATTTGAACTTAGATCACCGTTTTCATTTTCTACGACGATAATCATTTTATTCGAAACACCTTCTTCGTCTCTCTCTCTCTCTCTCTCTCTCTCTCTCTCTCTCTCTCTCTCTCTCTCTTGGTGTAGTAGCTATTGAAAAGGTAGCATTCGAGTCGCCCTCGACAACTGTCAGCCAACTTACTTTATATATATATATATATATATATATATATATATATATATATTTGGCAGTGTGTCACAATTATAGGGTCCCTAATAAGAATCGAACTAATCTGCTGTCCTTTACTCATAAACAAAGTACTATTCATCGGTCTGTCTGTCTCTCTCACTTTATATATATATATATATATATATATGCACTTGGCTCAAGCTAAGATTAGTCCGTCAGAGAGATAGAATTGGAAGACTGTATAGTGTTGACATCCGGTAGTTGGACATATACGTGCTGGAAGACTGTGTTGCACCGATTTTCTTAGTGGTGAGCACCAACAATTTATAAGATAATGTAATGTTGAAATTCAGACAGATCACTATTTATAAAGCATTTGTTACCCCCTCCTTGGGGGTCCTAGAGGGAGATGTAAATAGCTCATCTCCTGTCCCTCCCCACTCAGCTGCGCCTACTTTGAAAATCAGTTTGGGAAATCCTGGCCCTTTACCAACACTTGAAGACTGATCGGTTCGAGAGGCAAATACGCTACATTCTCACGTGACTCGAGGAACGGACTGAAAATTGCACGCCAATATTTAACATCTGTCTACATTGACTATTAATTGTATTTTTTTTTTATTTTTTTATTATTATTATTATACTGCTAAAATCGCTGCGTAGCCATCTTTTAGTGGACTGTTTTGGTGGTAATATTCCACTCTTCCATCTATATTGTGGGGTCAAATGCCGAAGAGAGTTTTTTTTTAAGTGAGTCGTCTGTTTTATTCATTCTTACTTCCGTGTATTCATTGACCACATTAAATACAAACGTAACCTATATTAACTCAGGCCAATAAACCTGAAACATTGGCGCACACACGGACACAAATGCCGCCACCCGTTTAGACATGAATGAAGTGTCAGAATAACTCAGTGGTAGAACTGGCAACTAGACGGTCTAAAGGTTTAATACGCCACAAATTTAAAAACAAAGACAAAGTTGTTTAGATAAGTAAAACAAATTTTCATTTCTTTGTGATTAGTTTGTCATTGAAATCTCATTTTGTAAAAGAACATAAAAGAAAAGGCATTTTTGTGTGTTTGTATGTCAGACAAAACTAGACTGCTCCGAACAAAAAGAGAAATAATGAATCTAATATTTTATGGTGAAAACACACACACACACACACACACACACACACACACACACACATATATATATATATATATATATATATATATATATATATATATATACGTGTGTGTGTGTGTGTGTGTGTGCAATATTTTTCAAATATAAATAGGATAATAATAAAACAGAGTAAAAAAATGACGATTCGGGTTCACGTCGATCTTGTATTCAACACGTTTCCAAGTATTTTTAATCATAATTATTTATGTGTGTGAATATGTGTTTGCCCAACCCCTCTGCTTCGAGCAAGGGGCCCGATAAGATCAATTGTCGAGAGTAGTACTGTTGGTTTAAATTCAGAGCTTTACTACTTTATATATATATATATATATATATATATATATATATATATATATATATATATATATAAACTGCTCCGCCATAAGCTGGATCAATTTTAAAGTGAATCACAGTTGCTTGAAATTCAGAACTTGCCTTTTTATCTATCTATCTATCTATCTATCTATCTATCTATCTATCTATCTATTTCAGTCTATGTTCTGGACACATTGTCTGTCGGTGGTAAGGGTTTGTGCATCGTCATCAATTTTCTTGTTCTTTGATTCATCTGTCTGAGTTTTACCCCGTCCAGTTTAAGAAAGCTTAAGATTAACTTAAAAGGGAGGCTACTCCATTATTTATTCCCTTGACAAAATTTCTGCAGCAAAGTTTGATTTCAAAAAATGTTCTTGTTCTTCTCAGTGGTTCTTTTTTTACATTTTCCGCCAAATTTTAGCTTCCTTGACGAAGTGCTGGTCTGTATATATAGTTAGTCATTTGTTCCTCTTATCCCCCTGCAGAGCATCTTCTTTGTTCTTCGGGAGATAGACCGCGGCATACAAGCAACTAATAGATTTATTCTTTTAATTGTGCGGTCAGGATTTTCCACAGCATAGGTAAACACGTTATCGGTCTATAGTTACTGGGGATGAACTCATTTTTTGGGTGGGGAGAGGGGTCGTTCTGGATTAGGATAGTTTTCCCTTTCATCATCTATTCGGATATGCTTGCTTCTTGTAGGTATTTACTCAGTTGCAGAACTCG
Organism: Sepioteuthis lessoniana; assembly: GCA_963585895.1. Classification (NCBI taxonomy): domain Eukaryota; kingdom Metazoa; phylum Mollusca; class Cephalopoda; order Myopsida; family Loliginidae; genus Sepioteuthis; species Sepioteuthis lessoniana. The sequence continues at coordinate 497,771 of OY757941.1, read as the reverse complement.
AAGGTCGTGAATAGATGTATATTTTTAAAACCAGAATCCATGTTTGCCAACATGGCCTGGCGTTTTCGAGTTTGGTATTTTCTTGAGAGATGTTCTTAACGTGTAAGGGCGTATTTTCGCCTCGGGGTCTTCTTCGAGTTCTTCAAATTCTTTTGTAGTGAAGGGAAATTTCGTATTTTGGTTTGGCGCGCAAATTTAATTCAACACTTAATTTCACCCAATCAGGATGAACTATCCTATTCAGCCCGGGTCTTTCTTTACGGGCAACAGGAAATTGGGTAAGCTGCCAAACCCACTCTCTTGGCTGGAGAACGCCGTCCAGTGCAGACGTCACATTGGTCGTTCTTTAATGGCAACACTCTTTAGCTGTACAATGCCACCCAGTGCAGACGTCTCACTGCGGCTCTAGAATAGCAGCAGCAGCAGCATGGACACACGAGGGAACCCATCTAATTTAGGGATTCCTTGCAAGGAATCCCAGTTGAATATAAATTGGATACATTCAACAAGCCTCGCACGGGCACAACTTTATGTCACCCCAAAATTGGCTATGTCGATTCGACGCACCATTAAGCTCTCGACACCTAGCTATCAATTCACCCCAGGGCCACCTTAATGGAGACAACGCAAATTCTCCACTAGACGCACGAAACTATACGGTAACTCTAAAGTTCAATCCCCTCGCACGTCCGACGACACACGCTGCCCTCTCAACCTTCTCAACTTCTCATAACTCAATTTCGTCTCAATACTCACAAGTTTACTCGCTACGAGACTTGCAGCACCAAAAGCAAACCCAATATTCCATGCTGCAAAATAAAAGCCATTCATAAACACATCGGCATCTTATCATCTTCATCTCTCCCTCCTTTAATACCTAACTACAATTAGCGAAAGACCTTCCAAACTTAACGAGGTAATTACAAACTTGGCGAGGAAACAACACAACGTAAACACACATACGTTACAACCATTCCTCGCCCAACAACAAAGCTCTTCTCACATGCTAAACTTTGTACATATTATCTATCATTTCCGTGACGTTCTGTCATACTCGATATTTTACTCCAAAATTGTCATTTCTTTAACCTTCAATTGCTGATTTGTCTTTGTGCTCTCTCCATCAACTTATTGGTTGGTATTTTGGGATGTCCTGTTTTGTTTGTATCGTTTGACACTGTCCCAGTACCTTTTGAATCTTTCTTCTTTTACAAACATCTTTTAATTTATTTCTTCCATTTGTGTTGTCAGACTTGTCAGTGGTTGTGTTTTGGGGGTCTTTTCTTTCTGTCGGGTTCCTCTATGTTTCACTTTCCTTAGTAGTTTTGATTGTCGCAGTTTCTTTATTTCTCCTTCTTACCACATTTCCCGTCCAAGTTTTGAATTTCTTTTCGAATTCCTTTGAGGTTTACCTATTTTCTTACTGACTAATTTTGCTCCTACATAAATTAACTCTTTCTCTTCGGTGCTGTTGTCACTTGGGATACGTTGCAATAATATATTTACTTTTTCAGTTTCTAATTAGAGTTTTTGTTGCTGAGCCGATAAGCATGTCGACCCCGCAAATGATTTAAGTTTAATGCGTGCGAGTAATGACAGCCAAAGACAATGAAGGAAACAAAGGCGAGATAACAGATACAACAAAAGTGAAGATTTATTGTCAGATTTACAAACGTGTGTGTGTAAAGTCCGTGGCGGTTGTATTTGGTCTTCAGCTAGATGGGTGATGTCGATAGCTGGTATGGTCGAGTCGTAGATGTGCGTAGCTGGATGTTCGATGAGGGTAGCTGGCGTAGGTCGAGTCGTGGAGATACAGCTAGATGTTTGATGCGGGTAGCTGTCGGTTGAGTCGTAGAATGCAGCTGGACGATCGTTGCGGGAAGCTGAGGTCGGTCGAGTTGTTGAATGCAGCTGGATGATCGTTGCGGGAAGCTGAGGTCGGTCGAGTCGTTGGATGCAGCTTGACGATCGTTGCGGGTAGCTGGTGTCGGTCGAGTTGTTGAAGTGCAGCTGGACGATCGTTGTGAGTAGCTGAGGTCGGTCGTGGTTGGTAAATCGATGTCCCGGTTTTGACAGTACGTTGGGTTAACCGGGGGGTGTCGATCTAGCCCGTACAGCGAGTCGTACATAGGCTAGTTGTTGCAATGCTAGGGCAGTCTGTAACAGCGAGTCGTACGTGGACTGGATGCTGCATTGCTGGAGCGTCGTGGTCGAAGTCGGTGTTGGCAGCTTGGTCGTGTAGAGTCGAGCGAGGTGGTGACTAAGACTGAACCGTGTCTTAGTACTACGGACCAAGTGAACGGACGGGGAAACCGTGGCTAAGGTTTGCCAGGCCTTAACACATACGAAGTCGAGCGAGCGAATCGGTGAAGCTAGGGCTTTGTCGTGCCCCTAGCTGCGCGGGCGTATCGTTGACGGTAACTATGGCTTTGCCGCGCCAAAGCTGTGCGGACGATTCGGAGATGGTAGCTATGGTTTTGCTGCGCCAAATCTGTGCAGACGTATCGAGACGGTAGCTAAGGCTTTGCGGTGCCAAAGCTTTGCACTGTCCAGCGAACAGGCCTGGAGGCGTTATCTTAGCGCTGCGCAGATAGCGAAGCGGTAGCTAAAGGCTAACCCATGCTTTTAGCGCAGCGCAGCCAAACGGACGAGCGGAACCGATCGAATTATTAAGACCGGATGATCTTAGAGTCCTCTCCGCGTTTGCTTCCGGGCCGTCTACTTCGACTGGTCGGTAAGGACCGTCAGAGATGCTCCAACCCGCAGAAGGTGACCTCTAATAGTCCTTAAAAGGACCTTTTGTGCATATCGATGAGATGGAAAGGCGAATGCAACCACAAGTGGGATTCAGCCTTGAAGCAAGGCGCTTCGTTGGAAAAAAAAGGAAGGTGCCGGGGTGTAAGGCGAATGCAACCACAAGATGTAGGATTCAGTCTTACGGAGCCTCGCTCTGAGAGCGGCTCCTGAGAGCGTCATGGGGACCTCTAAATTTCTCGCCGCCGAAGCCTTGTTAATATTAAGGGAACGAATTCCACTCTGCCGCGCCACGTAAATAGAAAGTTCTTCTATAAAAAAATGGACGTAGAAATGAAGTCCTTCTTTAGCCTGGTATAGGCTTGCGAAGATAATTAATTCCATTCTTATAGAGTTATTTCTGGCAGAAGTGTTTTGTAAATGTTGTTAAGTGTTATTTATTCCCTTTTCCGGCCGTACCCGGATGTAATTTTTCTAGGGCGAACGAGTAATCCGATCTGTTTATGTTTGTGAGCAGGTCGCGGTATTTTTTTCCAATCTTGATTCAGATGGTTATGTAGTCTTCTATTCACTCATTTTTTTAAAATTAATTCTACATTTATCTTTTCTTCTTGTGTTGATATTGATGTGTGTCGGGATTCAGTGGTGATTTGGTGTTCAATACTTTGTGTTTCAATTAATTTAGCGAACTCTCTTAGAGGACGTTCTTTGCAATTTCGCTGTCCACATATTTTTCGTATCTCTTGGTAAGTAAACCACCCTTTCTTTAAAATCATTCTGGCTTATTTGGCAAATCTTTGACTTGTATTAAATTTGGCGCCTTCTATCCAGATCTCTAGCATCCGTTTCCTATATCATTTTTGCGTGGGATTGCCTTTGAAATAACCATATTTACTAACCCCTCCGCTCGGGCAGGATATGATACAAGGTCAATTTTTAAGCGGAGTTTAACAGGTTTAAATTCAGTTTTCCTTCTCTTAGACTAGTTACCTCACCAAAGCTGAAGAACCTAGTCTGACCTACTATTTATCCATAGCTGGGGGGAGAATAATTGGATTCATACCTTTCCCAAGGGTATTAGTGCTATGTGGAATGCAATCAGTCTCGTCCAGGATTTGAACTGTGTCAAATAATATAATATGTCTTCATATATTACATACTTTGACACCCTTCCAGCCTCTACTTTCTTTCTCAAATCCAATAATTCCTCATCCTTCTGACCACTCTCTATCACCTCCCTCCAGTGTGGATCACTGAGAATCACAAGCTCTTCTGCTTTATCTATTTCTAGGCTAGGTCTGTTCTCCAAGGTATGTGCATTTAATACATTTACCTGGTAAGCCCTATCATCTACCCCAGGCTCTAAATGTACCGATTCCGCCTCTAGCTGTTCTGGTATTCTTCACAAAAAGTCTGCACACGTATTATCGATTCTACAATTGTACTCACTCAGCTTTAGTGCCCACTGCTGGATTTTTTTATTAGTCCACTCTGCCTCCAGCAGGTATTTTAAGGGTTTGTGATCCGTTTTGATCGTAAACACAACTCCATTTAGATAATAGTCCAGCTTTTGTACTGCATACATAATTGCGTATGCTTCCTTCTCTATTACTGGCCATCTCTGCTGAGTTTCAGAGAGACGATGTGACAAAAAATACACAGGTACCTCTTCTGGTATATTCGGCACAGGCCCATCACTTTCCGGACAGGGCTGTGTCAACACAGCACCTACACATTTATCACTTGCATCAGTGTATAATATCATGGGCCTCCCCAGGTCTGGGTAGGCCAGCAGAGGTATTGCCGTTAACTGTTCCTTAAGGCAATCAAAAGCTCGCTGACAGTCCTCTGTCCACTTAAATCTGGCATACTTTTTTGTTAGCGCTATCATAGGTCCCGCCAACCTCGAAAATGCTGGAATGAACCTTCTGTAATATCCTATGGCGCCTATGAACCCCCTTACTTCTCTAACACTTCTGGGTTCAGGCATTGCTCGAATCACTTCTACCTTATCAAGGTCTGGCTTTATGCCTTTCTTATTGATGATAAATCCTAAATATTTAGTCTCTTCCTTCATGAATTGACATTTAGGCAATTTTATCTTTACGTTATGCTCCCTTAACCTATCCATTACTTGCTGCAGGTGGGCTAAGTGTTCCTCAGGTGTCTTCGAGAACACTAACACGTCGTCAAGGTAAGCCATGGCAAATCCCTCCAACCCTTCCAACACCATAGGCATTAGTTGCGAAAACACTCCCGGAGCGTTGGACAGTCCGAATGGCATCACCCGGAAGTTAAACAGACCTACATGACAGGTAAAAGCTGCCTTTTCCCGGTCCATTCTATCCAAGGCTACCTGCCAATAACCTGATCTCAAATCCAAAGTTGAGAAACAGGCAGACCCGCCCAACAGCGCCAAAATGTCATCAATTAAGGGCAGCGGAACCGCCATAGGCCTAGTGATGGCGTTCAACTTTCTAAAGTCCACACAAAACCTGTGTCCGCCATCTTTCTTTTCGACCATCACTATTGGGAAGCTCCAAGGTGACTCCACTCCCCTCCACTTATGAACAGGAGTCCTATAAGGTCTCAACCTTATTGGTGGGTGATCACCAGTATCTATCTTCATTGAGACAGTTTGCGTCTGTCCCAATTCCTTATCTTCATTTGCTATTCTATCTTTGTTGTCTCTTAATAACTTTCTTATGTCTCTTCTGTACTTGTCAGGCACTATTATTTCTTCTTCCCTTAATTTACCAGGGTTTTCTTTCACCTTTTGATCCACCCGTACCTGATCAACACTACGCAAGGGGAAGGCATGTCCAATCTCTTCACCCTTCTGTATTTTCACTGTCTTACTAGACGTGTTCGCAATCAACACAGGGATTATTTCTTTCACTTGCACCACTGACACATATAGCGTTATCCCTTCTTCGCTATCCTCATATTTCACTACAGGTGCTACTCGATGGATCTCCCCTTCCACTTCCATGTTCAATATCCTTCCTTCACAGGATACTGCTTTTCTCGGGGGTATCTGAATATCCTCTTTCGCTACCACTATCAACTTATCCTTTCCTTGTTCTCCCAGAGGAACCTCTATTTCTCCTAAAATCAGCTTAGCTGGTTCAAACTCAAGGCAAGCCTTTCTTGCCTTTAACCAATCTTCCCCTAAGATTAGTTCTGTGCATAACTCTGGAGCTACATACAAGGTGTGGGTCGCCTGTACACCTCCCACTTTTATTGGGCACCTTATTTTTCCCTCTATCTCCATTTGGCTACCGTCAGCCTGACTAATAACCAAATCAGCCTCCAAAAGGGCTGGCTTGTTCTTCATTTTCCTCACAATTTCGCTCCTTTTATTTATTTGTCGCTGCCTCCCACCAGACACGACTTGACACAAGGTCAAAAGCCCGAAGGCCGATTAAAGTGGGGATAAAGGGGAGGGGAGGTCGGGAACGAGCCGAGACTCGAACCCTGCTTGTCTGTGCTGCTCATCGGCTCACTTAGTGCAATGTGAGCCTGATGAGGCAAGCAGTTTCACGAACCCAAATGTGAGTCCGGGCACGTATGCCAGTTTACGGCTTAAACTAGACGCTTGGTCTAGTGCCGTACATGGGTGACAAAGGAGACAAAAGTGCAGCTCGCCCACCCGAAGGTAGCCTAGTTGAAACTAGGTGCCTAATTAAAGGCCCCAAGTCTGCCATTGTTCCTTTTGCAGAGCCACGCTCCGGACCGAAGTCCAGAACAGGCTCCGGGGGGCCTTGTGCTACATCGAAGAAAAGAGCTTCATACCTCACAATTTCGCTCCTTATCAGTGAAACTGCCGCTCCCGTATCAATCAGAGCATTCGTCCTTACTGCCTTCACATAGGCTTCGCAACTTAATTCACCTATCTCTGATAACATTGAACAGACTCTAGCCCTATTTTTAATTATTCTTTTTTCACTTGCCGACAGGGGAGCTGGTAACAAAAACTCCCTTCTATATGAGTCTCTTCCATCACACCCGTGGCGTCCGAACCTACTGACCCTTCTCTATTCATGATATTTTGTTTTGTTTTTCCCTTTATCTACGGCGGACACTCTCCCAGTATCACTAATACAAATGGGGAAAACCGAAAAAGTGTCCTACCTGAATTGCTGACTGTCTCGTCCCTGGTTCCTGCTCTGGGTCGTTTCTCCGTTCAAGTTCCTTTGCAGCTTGCGGCTTGGGTCCTGGTTCGAATCTGTCTGTTGCCGGTTCTTGTTTTTATTTTATTTTATTTTCTTCTTTTCTTTTCTCTTTCCGTTTCCCTGATATGGCTCTTCAGGGTCGAATCGTCGGTCACGGCACCAAATATACCACTCTCTTCGCCCCGTCCTCGATCACAGCGCTGATTATACCAAGTATGATATCTCTTTGCCACAACCTTGTCCACCTCCCTCCAATCTCTCTGCTACAGCGTGGGAAAAAACAGATCAAAAGTTCCCTCCAGGAAGGTGACCATGCACTGCCCTGCCCCACGTTGTGATTCTTTAAAAGTAAGGCCGACGGCCACGTCTGAAAGGAAAAGGGTTTACTGGCAGATGAAGACTGGACTCCGAAGGGTACATATATTGCAGAACAAAAAAAAAATAATAACTCCGATTTCTGCAGTAGATAATAAAAGGGTTTATAAAACTTCAAAGTTACAGATGGCGACAAAAATCTGCGGGTGGGACGTATAATGGTCTAAGGCGGCGGCTTGACGAGGGTTAAGTTTTCTTAGCTACAATTTGTCTCAGCGGCGGACTGGCGATATCTGAGTTGGCAGCGCAAAGCACAATTCCAATCTGTTGGTCCCTGCCTGGTCTTCGTCTGCTTCGTCTGGAACCGAACTGCTTCGCTCTCTGCCACCAACTGCTGAGTTCGAAAATCAGCCTGTTTATATAATAATTGCCAATATTCTGGGGTAGGTTCTGACTGAGGCAGGGGTGATCTCCCTAACGTTATTTTCAACTCATTAGACATCCTTCATGTCTTTGTTTCAATTTTCGTCATCAGAAAGGGTCCAACCCTCTTTTCGCTACTTCCACAGAGTCGATCCTCTCACTACCCTCATAGTGAGGACTACAGGAGGATAGCTTTCCTCCTACCAACATAGTTTCTCTCATTTTACGGCTCATGACGTCAGAAAGAGTTCAACCCCTTTTTGCCCAAATATGCTGGACTGTCACCTTTGATGGTGGTTTCAAATCTACGTAGGCGAAAAGGCTGGCCTATCCTCAGGCTAATTAATAATTCCCTTTCAGCACCGAAAAGTAATTCCGGATAATTTTCTCAACCCCTAGTTGAAGCATTTCCCTAAATGCCAGATGGCCTTTCTCACATCGACAAAGACTTCTTTGTTTGCTTCTGAGTCCCACCTTTTAACTGGAGTGCAAGTCACACCGTATCTGAATCTTTGTGCTGTCAAATCCTTAAATTTTAACTTTTTCCAGGCTCGAAAATTATCTTAGTATCGTTACTCTTTTCGTTTTTTAATAACAATATTTTTCTTTCTCGATTTCCGCCTGAGTTCCGTAAACAACTTAATCTTCCGTACCTGTCAACTTCTTTCCAGTTTCCATTTTGGCTTTTGTCAAAAAGTTCTTTCTCAGCACTTTCAATTCTTTTTCCCAGAAATTCAACTCCACACTTCTTGGCAATTATATTCGGCTACTCAACTTTTTTTTGGTTAACCCCTCATGTACCGCCACAGACGAATATTGTCACATTATTATTATTATTATTATTATTATTATTATTATTTTACTCCTAACAAGTTTCTTCACACCAGTCTTATTAGTTGATGGCCTTTTATTGGAGTCTGAGTGACAGCAAGTCTCCTTAGGTCGTCTCTCAAGGACTCTTCTCAACAATCCTTTAGTTTCGATGGTCTCAGCTCGTCCTCCGATATCCAATTCTTCCTACCTCTATTCCAAGTCACTGGGGACCGTTCGAAGTGCACCAGTTACAATTGGTATAATCATCTCCTTCAGGTTCCAGTTTTTCTGTTATCTTGCAACGTTTAAGTACTCGTCTCTCTTCATTTTTTCGGATTATTATTATTATTTGCGAGTTTTTCACACCATCTCTAACTGATGGTTCTTTATTGGAGTCTAAGTGACAGCAAGTCTCCTCGCGTTTTGAGGACTCTTCTCTGTATCCAAGCCGATTTTTAACAGTGCTGTGGTCTGGATGGTTTCAATTCTTCCTCTATTCTCTAATTATTATTATTATTGTTGTTGTTGTTTTCTCACCTGTTGTAACTGGTGGCCTTCACCGAAGTCTGAGTCACGGCAAATATCCTCAGCTCTCCAGGACTCTCCTCAGTATTATTGCTGATCTCAATAATGCTATAGTCCCGACAGTCTCAAACCATCCCCAAGTCTTCAGTTCCTTCACTTTTCCAGGGTTGTTCCAAGTGCTCCGACAATAATTGGTATCACCATTACCTTTATGTTCGATAGTTTTATTCACATCGCTTTTCGCTTTTTTATTTTTAGTTTACACGCGTTTGAACTTATGATTTTCCCTGAATTTCAAGTGACAGCAAGTCTCCTCTAATCATTTTCACCGATTTTAGTCGTGCTGTAGTCTAAACAGTCTCGATTCTTCCCGAATTTTCACTTACACCAGCATTTTCCAGATTCTTGGGAATTGTATTATTATTCCAACAGTAAAATACACCGACTGCGCCCACTGCAGCAGTGGGGGGGGGTATAATCCTTCCCACTGCCAAATGAGTATTCTGGATATGACTCTAAACTGCATGGTGAGGCTCCAGTCCTGGAGCTTTGGGGAATGTGAAGTACCTCTTCACTGACATTACTCCCAGATCAACCCAAACTCGGTGTTGTAGTACCTTATAGGGTCCCATCTATGGATAAAAAAAGAACCTATTTGACATTTAACATTGACATGTGTAGGTGTGATGTGGACAGGGCCGGGCAAAGTTAAAAACAAATAAAAGCTACATGAATTACAAAGATATATCTTTATTTCTCTCTTTCTTTTGTGCCTATTGACAATCTTGTGTCTGTTTGTCCAATCCTGTCACTAAACAAAAGAAATACAAAGATCGACGAGACAAGATTGGAAGCTATGACCCTCACTCTAAACCAATCACAGAGGACCATGACGTCTCTATTCTTCGGGACCTAACCATTCTACTGACAGACAGATAAAATCGAAGTGACTTGATATAACAGACTAAAGAACTTAAACAAAAAAAAACTGTCTCCTCCTTGGTATAATAGAACTATCAGATAAAACATATCTGTTAAAGTTGATAAAAAGATCTTGTATTAAAGTTGAAAAAAATGTAACATTTATTTATATGGTATCAAGCACAATACGAATAATTTTCCAACCGATCTATCTGGCCCATTGTTGGGACCCTAACGGGTACTACGACTCCAGGTCAGAGTGGATCTGGGAGTGATTGCAATGAAGGAGTGAATCTACGCTTTCTAAAGATCCAGATCTGGATCCTCATTAGTTTAGTGATCCATAAAGGACACCTCTTTTTTCGGGAGAGGACCTCTCCTTTTTTATTGGGGTGGGGTGCAACTAGCAAATTCTAAGCCTCGCCGATCGAGTAGTATATATTTGGTTACATAATTCATTTGATAGACTCAAATAATATTGAATTCTAACAATCTGATCAGCCATTCAGATCAACTGATTGATTTCCGGGCTCGAGGGGCGTAGCACAACTCATCATCCACAATCGTTTTTTTTTTTTTCAGTTGAGGCCCGTTAAGTCAGGAATCGAAGCAAATCGAAAATCATCAACAACAAACAAAATAATGAAGTGGACAATGACAGGGCAATGGAAAAAGGCGGGAGTCAAAAGAATGGCTATAAATACAAGATGGCCGAAACTTTCCAGTTTTTACCCCTCCCTACAATCAACATTCTTCCCTTATTTGGTTGGAGGTCTCATTTAGATTTCCGCGTAAGGAAAATACAAAACTTCAAACAAGCCAGTGTGGTCGATAGGTTTCTAACGAAAATGTCAAGTTTGGCACAAGGCCAGTTTTCTGTGCGCGAATTAAGGATCATAAGCTGATAAAACATGTATGTTTCCTGTTTAAAAATCTGAATGTTTTTGTTTAAATATATGAGATAAAGAACAGCAGTGATACTATTTAACACTACAACACTAAGGTATAGGAGAGGGCACTACTCCTTTTCCAGGATTGACCTACTTTACCCTTGATCCTAACCTTAGAATGCTGAGTGTTAAGCAAGGAGGCATCAAATACAATTTTTTGAGTCTTTGGTATGACTCGGCCTGGGATTGAACCCAGGTCTCCCGGGCCATTGACGAACACTCTAACCATTATGCACTTACTCATATTATATATGGGTTGTGAGATTTGATTTTATTACAAATAAAAGATGTAGAATTGCTTTTATTAAAACTTAGGATAATTATTCGTAAACAGTACTATTTTTATACAGGTTGGAAGATGGTTGTGTAGAGATATATTCCTTGCTTTCCAAAATAGTACTTCAAATGACTACTAGATAGCGTGACCAAAGTAACATTATGAAACGCGTGGCAAAATCGAAACTCTCACCCCCTCTCTCTCTCTCATTCCGCTCTCGACTACAAGAAGCAAGCACTCATGCGTGCCTCTCTCGACAGGAAAGAGAGGCTTTTGCCACAACAATCCTCGTGTCGTACTATACACGGTACTATGCATTAACATAAAACTTTACACAACCGCTTTCATTCTATTGAGGACACTTCAATAACTTAATCGGACTTTCTTTCTGTTTTGTAATCTCGATATTTTTTATGTAATTCCTGTTTCCTTTCTATTAAGTTTGTTCGAGGAATAAATGTTTCATTGTCGATTTGTCATGAATTGTTTTAAATTGTTCGGCACGAGGAAATGCTAAGATAGTACATTTCCTTTGCTGTGAGTGTCCGAATTGTGTTTCTCATTCTTTAACAGTTGTGACGGTGAGTTTTAGTATTCAGATACGACAAATACACGAAGACTGATCTTCAAATCGTCGATCGCAAAGCCCGCTCAAATTCTATCCCACAGTCATTATCAAAAATGAAAGGATGTAGAATCACTTTTATTAAAGTTTACGATAATTATTCGCATTTATCAAACGTTTTAATTGCTAATGAGTAAATCCTTTGTTTACACTAAGAGTGGCGTACTGAAAATAGTTTAGAGATACCCACAAAAATCCTGAGAATAAATAAATATTTCAATAAATATCTAATATTATTTTTTCCTGATTTGCAGGAGTCATTATTAACTAAATTTATTTAAAAAAAAAAAAGAAAAACAGCCATTTTTAGACCGAGCTACAATTCGGAAGAAATGAATTCCCTCCTTAGGGGCTTGACACCTGACTACGATCGTGCAGGTTTAAGTGAACATAGGGAAGGAAAGCGCCATCAGCCTCTTTTAATGATTACCAAGAGAATGAATAAGACTTATGAAATAGATACTCTTTTACAGGGAGGTAATCAGTAATGGGAAGAGACGGATTTTACCCCAAATTAATGAGTGCTGGATCTTTTTGAAAAGTTTAAAATTTTTGCAGTCTTATCTTTAATAAATCCATTAAGTTTGGTTGAAGGCAGGACAAAAATAGCGGAGTCTTAGCAATACAGACTGACATTTCGTGAATTATTAGATTATTTACTGACTTATTTAAACTGCTGTCCTTTGAAAAAATAAGAAATGTGTTGAATTATGTCACATAGCAGATACATAATTTTGGAGATTTCTCTTAATGTGGTTGCGAGCTTCATCACTGAATGCATTTTAGTGTCACCTATTTGAAAAATGAAATAGGTTAGTGTTGTATCGTGGTAAGGAAAAGATACACAGTGAAATAGAGTTAATTATTTATTAACTCAAGTGGTACAGCCCGACTAGTATTATAAGTCTCGCGCTGTTGGTGTTACGTCCGAAGTTGGTCTTACCACTGACCGACGTCCTTCCTGAGCTTCTCTTTCTGCTTCTGCTTTTATTTGTTCTCCGTCCCACAACCGGACAAGTACGGCACAAGGCCTTTTTTAAAGTGGGTCCGGATGCAGGGCCGCAGCCCACACGCGCCTGGTAAAGTCCAAAAATACCTTCGGCCCCGTCGGCACACCCTCAACAAGGGCGCTCCAGAGGCCAAGAAACAAAACTGCTTCTGCTTCCCCATGCTTAAGAGACACGGCGTCTTTTATTCTTCCGCGATACCGGAAGTCACGTGATACGAGCCACTATACAACAGTTAGTTTTTGGTTTGATTTCTTTGTTTAATGGTATATCAACTTTTGAGGATTATTTAATGTCAAAGCCATCCTTGTAGAAAAACAGCAGTAATACTGTTTAACCCATAGCTGAGGAGATAAAAAGGGATTTTTCTCAAGAGGAGTTTTATATGGATAGGGTCCTCATGGTGTACTGGTTAAAGCGATGGACTGGGGAATTGTAGTAAGCGAGTTCGAACTCCAGCCGCGCTATTACGTTCACTTTCGAGCAAATACCCTTTGAAAAGGTATGAACCCCCTTATCCTCCCAGCTATGGGTTAAATAGTACCACTACTGTTCTTCTAGGAGAATGGCTTTGGCATTAGATAGCCTAAAAAGGTTGATATGCCATTAAACAAAGAAAGAAATAATTCACATTCCTTTCGGGTTCATTACTAACACGACTTCAACGAAAGTGTTCAGAACTGTCGAATTGCCCGTTACATTTGTAAAATATTGCAAAACTTTTGACTCACCCTTGTAGATCATTAGACCTTTTTTTTTTCCTTTTATAATTCGTTTATTTCCTTTTGTTTATATTTACGATGTTTTTGTCTTCATTTTCTGTTTGTGGTGTAGGACATTGGATTCGAGTTGCTACCAGATCAATAAATTCCATATCCCCCCCCCGTTAAAAAAAGGCGGGAAATTGTAAATAAGACAAAAAACACACAAAATCTTTTGTATCTCTTTATGCTTTTCCCATTTCGATTTAGTTTTTCATCGGCTATAAAATTTATTAACTTGTTGATTTTTTTTATATTCATTCTTTAGGGAAAACTAGATTTCTCTAACAAACATTTCTCTATTGACTCCACCCTCCCCAAGAACAGGAGCCTCACCACAAGTGTCATACTCTGGACAAATCTTTAAAAAAATGAAAAGACTGAAATTTATTTTTATTTGGTTTGGTTACTCTGTTTAATGGCATATCAACCTTCATGGGTAATTTAATACTAAAACCATCCTTGTAGAAGAACAGCAGTAATGCTATTTAACCCATAGCTGGGGGGGAGGATAAGGGGGTTCATATCTTTTTCAAGGATATTACTTTAAAAGTGAACATTATGGCATGACTGGAGTTCGAACTCACTTACGACTATATCGCAGTCCAGTATGTTAACCACTAAATCATAGGGACTCTCCAACCATTAAGGTTTGGTTTGAGTTTGTTGTTTTTGTTTGTTTGTTTTTTTCTAACGGTATATCAACCTTTGCTGGCTATTCAATGCTGAAGCCATCCTTGAAGAAAAATAGCAGTGATTCTATTTCTCATAGCTGGGAGGATAAAGAGGTTCATGCCTTTCCTTAGGGTATTTTTATCTGGATAGTGAACATAAGTATTTTATTTCTATATCATTTTTTAGTACATGAAAACTAAGTTGACGTAAATGTTCCTAAGTGGGCCATTCTCTATAACCACTGAAATCGTAAGGCATGCTAGGCATAACGGTTTTCGCAGATATTTGTTTAATAAATCATCTTCACCCCCAACAAATCAAACTGGTGATATCATCATGGAGTGGTTCATACATTCGTCAAAGTCAAAGTTTTTCGAAGAGAGCGTGCCAGGCTCTACAACTCTGATACTGCTTAAAAGCACCCTACTAAAGCAAATAAACAGCTACTTTGAAACAAAAATGCTTAGAGTAAAGGTTATCGTCACAGGAAATGAAATCAGACTCTCGAGTTCGAACCCTGAATGAAGCTAAAGCCTTTGGAAAATGTATGAATCCACTGCTATGGATAAATGGCTGGATAGACTTGGTTATTTAGCTTTGGCCAGGCAACCAGTCTAGGAGAAGGAAAACTCTGAATTCAAATCAGTTTTACTCAGCTTAAAAATAGGCCCATCTGATCTGTGGCGAGGGGGTGTTTAATGCAGACAAAACTAAACGAAAACCTTTCAAAAATATGAGACGCCATTTTTTTTTCTTTATAAATTTGCCTCGATTTCGGTTGTAATTATCACAAGTTGTCCAACCATTTTTCTTCATTTGTTTCAAATGATCGACATTTTCAAGAGTCGATCAATTGTAATGAGACTGAAATGTCAATCGATTCTTTGAGTTGACATTCCAAGAAACATCAAAGACGCATTTATCATGAAGAAAACAAAAATGCCGAGTTTATAGAAAAGAAAAGAAAAACAAAACCTTAAAAAACATTTTCTCCCATATCTAAAGCGTCGGATAAAAGAATTACGAAACTACAAACCATGACAAAACTATTAGCACACATTTACGATATTCACTTAGGATTTTTTAAAATTTAGCATTAAATCAACTAATCACAGATAAGATACAAAATATTTCATATCTAAAAGCTGAACAGTTTTGCTTCATAAAATATTCGTTAGCAATCTCTTTTCAACAGGATCTTCCCTGTTTAATTTTAGCAATCTCATGGAAATCTACTCCTTATATATATATATATAGTTTAGTAAGTTGGCCGACCGAAGGCGACTCGATGGCTCCCTTTTCAATAGCTACTAAATCGAGGTGTTGGGGAGGGCCTTACACCTTTCCCTGGATTGTTCCACTTACCCTTGATCCATACCTTATAATGCTGAGTGTTAAGCATGGAGGCATCAAGTACCATTTTTTAAATCTTTGGTATGACTCAACCTGGGATTGAACCCAGGTCTCCAAGACCGTGGGATAACATTCTAAACATTATGCTAATTGGCTGGTCTATTGGCACAGCTTGACTTGCCACTGAAAATCAGCTTTCGAAATTCTGGTCTTCATCTGGTTTGGTTTGAATCTTCGTTTGATGGCATATCAACCTTCGTGGGTTATTTAATGCCAAATGTAAAAGAGCAATAGTGATACTATTTAACTTATAGCCGGGGTGGAGAAGGGGTTTCATACCTATCGTAAGCCACTATCCAAGGGGACTCCTCCACCCTTTGCCAAAATTATTTTGTTAAAAAGTATCGAGACTAACTTCATAATATTCTTTCAACTTGACATTGAATCATCTTGACATCTAAACATAATCTTTTTATTATAAATTGCGCGTCTTGCATAGGGAGCGCTTTTGGTGTTATGGTTATCGTCACAGGAAATAGATACGGTGACACGAGTTCAAATCTGGAACAAGGAATTTCGCGTTTCGGAAGTTATAGATCCAACTATTCTTTCTCCCGGGCAACCAGTCTAGGAGAAGGAAAAGTCTTGATTAAAACCGGCTAAACTTCACTTGAAAATAGACTTTGTGTCGCATTCTGTTCGTGTGGAGGGGTTAGGCAACTATAAACGCATAATCTTTATTAAAGTCGCTAAAGATTTTGGCTTCCGCCTCACAAGAATATATATATATATATATTGTCACGTGATATCCCGCGGTAAGATTAATACTATCCTCCCGTTGGAATGAACAGTGGAAACCCGTCAAAAAAGTGACCGTTAAGAGAGAATGTGGGTCACCGAGGGGATATCAACAGGTGTTGGTACTTAGTAACCTCAGGTCGCCGGACACCGGAAGGGGAGGGAGAGAGAAGCCAAATGATTGGCTGGGACCCCAAAACGGAAGTGGGGCTCCCCCCCCGTCAGCAGAAATAGTAAGAAAGTTAGTTTTTGAGCAGGGCTCGTGGCAGACAGACCCATAGCCATTTACTCCGGGTTGAAGACAAAAGAATATCTGAGACACGAGGGACCTCAGGTTCTTCAAGCCAGTGTAAAAAAATAGAATAAAGTCTATTAGCCCGTGAAAGAAGAAAGATTCTCCAGAGTAACCCCGTCGAAAAATAAGATAAGTAACTTTCGGGCCATTTCTCCTTTATACCCAAACTTTATATACCACCCTCTCTCTCTCTCTCAATTTGAAAGAAAACAAAAGTCAAGAAAAGACATTTATATTCATGGACTGTCCATTCGTTATATGTTTTGACACTTTGAAAGTGTATCGCTTTGTACAGTAAAGGATTCATGTATTTTTATGTTACCACGTGGTCTAAGTTTGTTCTTTGCAGTTCTTCTACGAATTTGTTACTTCATGCTTCCTTTTCAGCTTCTATTCGCCTTATGTTATCTTGCTTAGAGTTGTCCTATTAATTCCTTTAAAATATCACACGGGAAACCGGAGTTGCCGACTACTACAATATAATATTATTACGACTAAAACCTATAGGTCCATATTCTTCCATTATCTTGGGGGAGGAAGTGAAAGCGGCCTGGTGGGTGCGTGGATAGTGTGAAATTTGGAACCCCTTGCCAGCGGCGGTCAGTCTGGCCCTAAATTAGTCCTTCACATAATATGCCAGTTCTTATATGCCTGAGAGAAAAAGTCTGAACGAGGACTTATTATATAGGGGATCAAGTGCCAACCTTCCCCGTCTTCACACATGCGAAAATAAAAGTCCCGTTTTGGGATTTTAGTCAATTTCGCGTCACAATATATATATATATATATATATATATATATATATATATATCCTTATAATTTTCCGCTAAAAATGATCTAAATCCGTAAAAATACATTGATCTGCGCAGAAGATGGCCGAGCAATATTGCGATATTTCAACTATAAAATAAGATTGAGTTAAAAACTCACGACTGTGGGTTTCACGTCTTCGATGTTCAGGTAATCATGTTTCAATACATTTGAAGTACGTTGGATTCAACTGAATGAATATTTGTTTCTCAATGCAATATCTAAGTCACGTGACTATTACCCGGCCAATCAGAGCTAAACTCATCCGGGCGTCTGGGCATCATCTCTTTATCATATGTTGCTCATCAATGCATACGTCTTCATTCAAATTTAAAAAAGAATATTCGTTCATCTCTTTTCTGTACTTGCCCGATGATTGTAAAAACGAGAGACTGTTAGAAACAGTATTTAGTTTGTATTGCTATGTGATATCTGCTCAAAAGATCAATTTAAAGTATCTTGAATCTAAAACTCTTCATACATAACCCTGTCGATAGGATTTAAAATAAACTGACTGCATTTTCTGCAGAGAGGTAAGACCCTTCCAAAAGGCTTTCCTGTGGTAAGGTTTGTGTTCAGGAACTCAGAGGAGTGTAGAGTAACCATTCATTGCCATTACTCCCAGTTCCACGAGTAGCCCTATCTGCTAGGGTTCCATTTATTGGTCAAATACACCAGCAAGAAAATTATTCGTGTTAAATAGGAATACTTGATACAATATTACTGTGTGCAAACAAATGACTATTATCAAATATAAATCATTACTTGAAACCATATAATTGCCTGAGAATTATTGGCGTTAGATAGGAATACTTGAAACCATATAATTGCCAAAGAATTATTGGTGTTAGATAGGAATATTTGTGATCATGTAACGGTGATTATTTAATAGGAATATTGCTTTAAACCATAAATTATTTGTATTTAGTATAAATACTTGATACGATACAACTGTGTGCAGACAAATAATTCAAGATATAAAAAAATTACAGTTTAAAAAGTTTAAAGGAACATTGAAAATAGTTTGATTGTCATCATAACATTTTAAAATCAATCAATTTTCGGCATTGAATAACCCAAAAGGAGTTGATATGCCGTTAAATAAATAACCCATAATATCTACGATAATGTTTTTGACTCAAGAATATTGCAAAGCAGTTTAGTAAACCTATCATAAAGAAATGAATTCTAGAATGAGGTTAGCGCACGATGCAATCATTTTAACCGCTAAATTCTGTTGTTTGTGAGTATAATGTTGAAACGTGTCTGATTATGTGTACTGAAATTTTAGTATTGTTTCCTCAAAATATTTGGTTTATTCAGAAAGTTCAAAAAGAAATGTTGGATGTTCTGTGAGCCACCCAAAATATCGATTAATCATATAAACATTTAAACATTATAAGCAAAAATGTATACTAAAAAACAAATGAAAATGGTTTCTGAAAACACCAATTAAATTTTTCGGTTTAAAAAATGCCGATTACAGCAAAAGGCAGGAAGAAAAAATCGAAAAACTGCAAATGTGATCTCTCATTTATTTCACTTTTGAGCATCCATATTATTTGCTGACTTTGCAAATGACGAATGATAAGGATCATGGAAATGAGAGCTGACTGACCCTTTGATTGGTGTGTGGGGAACGCTCTCTGCAAGTGTGTATGATCCAGAGAGGGAGAGGAAGACAACAGTTTCTTTCTCTCTCTCTCTCTCTCTCTCTCTCGTGTGTGTGTGTGTGTGTGTGTAAGAGAATGTGTGTGTGAGTGGGTGTTTCTATCGAGATGAAATGGCGAATTGATTAATGCAGTAAAAATTGTTCTGCCTAGGAACGCCGTTGTTGAGTTGAATAAGCACCGCGAGCACAGACTGTGTGTGTGTGTGTGTGTGTGTACATTCTTCATCAGCCTTCCCTCCTTTCTTTTTTTCCTTTATCCCTTTCTTTTCCTTATCCCTTCCTTCCTTACGTTCTTCTTCTTTTTCTTCTTCCCCGAAGAAATTGCATCAGGTCTTATTCAAAAGAAATGATGACTAAGTCAATGTCTTGTTTAGGCTGCTGACGATAAGGGAAGAAGAAAGAAGGTTGGAGCTTTTTTCCCGCCATATTTCTTTCCATGCTGTCAATTCAACTCCACGTGCGTTTAAACTATAGCAAAACGGATTTCAGTTTTGTTCAAGAGAGATTTTTCTTGTTTCTTTTAACTTCCATGTGATAAAATATCTAGCATTTAAATTAACATTATTTGTGAATATTTTTGTATTCGTTCCATAATTTAAATTTTCTATAAGATGATTTTAAATTTATCAATTGAATAAAAATGTTTTAATTTTAAATTCATCAATAGAATAAAAAAAACAGAATTCTTTTTTTATATATTTTTTTACAATGAAGAGGGAATGAATTTGATTTTGTATTGCAATAACAAAAAGAAATGCTGACATTACAATATTTAATACATTCAAATGAAAATTGAATTTAATGAATCGGGAATTTGATTTTGAAGTGGGGGTAATTTGTATGTTCAATAAATTAATTTCTTAATTTTATTTTTTCGCCGAATTATTTGCTTTTAGAATTTTTTAAAATTATTTCTACTTTTTATTTTGTATTTTTTCCTAATTCCGTAAATTTTATCAAATTTCTTTCTTTTCTTTCTTTCTTTCCTTATTTCATTCACTCATTCTTTCTTCCGTGCTTTATTTCTATTTTTCCCTTTTATTTCCTTCTTTTTTTCAATAACTTTTTCTTCCTTTCTTTTTTGCTTTGCTTTCGATTTTCACTGTGTTAACCAAATATTGCAAATCTTTTATCTTATTTTGATTTAAATTCGCTCTAAAATTTTCCCCTTCTTTTTAAATGTTACAAAAATGAAAGAATAAAATCTGTTAATTTAGAAAGAAAGAAAGAATGAATGAAAAACAACAACAAAACAAACGAGTTTGTTTATTTGAAAGTTGGGCGAGCCGGGCACTTGTAGAGAAAAAGGAAATCACATTGGATAGAAATTTGGCACAATGCCTGCAACAATTAATCATTCAACGTTTATCATCATCGTCATCTTCGTTGTTGATGTTGTTGTCCATGAAATCGTGAAAACAAATAAATAACAAAAATTAATATTAATCAATCAAGTTTAGATTTTGTTTCTTCAAATCGACCATTATTTTCGGTTTCACGATTTAATCAACACATTTAGAGTTTAACTGTCTGTTTGGAATAATTGAGAATTTTTTCATTCATTCATTCAATTTAGAATTCAAATGAATTTTAGTGAGAAATTATTTTGTGATATATTTCTCGTCTTCATCTTTCCATTGTTTATTTACTATTTTTTGTTTTTGTTTGTTTATTAGTATATTATTGAAATCCAATGTTTTAAGTTTTTGTTGTTCGTTTACTGAAATGTGTAACGTTCATGTCCACCTCGTCCAACGTCAAAACTATTTGGCAAATAACGTCACACACACACACACACACACACACACACACACACACACACACTCACACACACACTCACGCACGCGCGCACATGCAGACAAGCAAATATCGACAAATCCATTCTAGGTCCAGATTCTTTTGTCTGTAACAGGCAGTTCCACACCCAGAGTCTGACTTTTGGTGATTTCTCTAGAAGACCTCCACCAAGAAGACGTCTTCCCTGAAAATGAACGTGATACTATGCGGGAAAGGGGAAAAATGCCACGTGTATCTAACCAGGTTGATAGAAAGAAAAACAGCAAAATTTTGACACAGACCTTCCCTTAATAAATATTTTTGGACGCATGAAGATTACTCTTTCTTTTTATAACTAAAAAATTGTTCATCTGAATTACGTTAGTTATTAGATATATTTATAAGGATTATTTAATTTAATTAATTAACAAGATTAATTAAAAGATATATTTCCGGACTTAACAGTTTTTCTTTTTTAAATTGCACCTCTATCAACAAATACGACAGGAAAAAAAGAAAAAAAAATTTAATTTATTTTCGTTTTTCGATGAATAGGAAAGTGTTTAAACAATGATTTCTTTTATCTTGCATCAATTTATTTATTATCATTTTATTTTATTCTTAAGGCATTTTGCGTGAATAATTCAAGTTACAGTTAATTTTTGTTGATTTTTTAGAATATTTATAAAAATAAATATTACTTTCTCTTTCATTTTATGTTCTCCCTCTCTTCCACATCTCTCTACGTCTCTGCTTTTCTCTCTCTCTCTCTTTCTCTCTCTCTCTCTCTCCAGATAGATAGATACCCTTCCTCTGTGCACTTTTTTCTTTCTTTTCTATCTTTAATCTATCTATCTGTCTGTCTGTCTGTCTGTCTGTCTGTCTGTCTCTCTCTCTCTCTCTCTCTCTCTCTCTCTCACACACACACACATACACACATATATTATTTCTTTTCCTTTTCTTATGTAACATCTTCTCCACTTTCCTTCTTTTCTTCCTTATTTCTTCCCTTCTTTATTTCCTTTCTGTATTATTTACAATTTTTCTTTTTTTTTCTTTTGTCGTTTATCCCCCCCCCCCGATGCCAGAACAAAAAGAAAACCCTTTATTTTAAGCAAAGAATAAGCTAATCTAATGAGGATGCTATTTCTTTACGAACATGTTCAAGAAATTTTTATCACAAAAAAAAAATATGGAAAAACAAATTTTCAAAATAGAAATTAAAATATATATATATATATATATATATATATATATATATATAATTTTCATTCATTGCTTATCGGAAAAAAAAACCCCAAACACACGTGGTTGCATCATAGACAACATATCTCAGTTAAATACTGAAAATGTTTTCTAAACCAAAATGAGATTTACCCAACACAGCCAACTTTTTTCGACCGTCTTACACTCAGAATAGCTTCACTTTGTCAGGTACAAGGCTATAATAAAAGAGCGCTAACTAGAGTTCGACCTCACTTGAACAATCACAGGTCTATGATTCGAATACACTAACAATTACGTTAAAGCAGACGCCTGGTTGAGACAATTTATTTTTAGTTTTTTAAAGAGAGTATTACATAAAAACGAAGAGAAGACAAAAACCTGATAATACTAAAAATAAATTATTGTTTGAATGGAAGACAATAGCATTGGACTTTGCTTACTACTATGTGTCTGTTGCTCAATTAGTAAACAGGTTGGTTCTTTTAACTTCCTTGCAAAAATTTAAGATTTCTCTCATTAATTAAAATGTTGTTTTTTATCTCTTCAAAGGATCAATAATGTAAATATTGATCTTTTAAAATATAAAACTGAATATTTACAAAAACATCTGCTCTTGCCACGATCTCCGAACATGTCGACGAAAAAACGTTTATTCTTTACCGCTAGTAACGCAGCCCCAATGTGGTCAGGATCAGGGGTTGCCGATGTTTCTTTAACCCCCCACCACCACAAAAAAAAAAAAAAAATGGGTTCTTGAAATATCTGGAAGGTTCGTGCAAAAAAAGAGTGGGTGAGAGTCTTGATTTATTTTATCGGTAAAGTTTAACCGTGAAACCTGTTAGATAAAACATCTATATATACATGAAATATTATGCATTTGTCACTCTGTCAGTGAGCATAGAATATACTGTTTGCATTGCCTTGCCGAGGGGTGAGACTGCTGCTCCTCCCGCAAAAAAAAAAGCTGTCTTGGGTATGACACTAAACTGCACCTGATGGTAAGATTCCAGTTCAGGAAGATCTGAGAAGTATGGAGTATCTCTTCATAAACATTACTCCCAGGTCCACTCTGACCTGAAGTGGTAATACCTGTTCGACTTCTATCTTTGGGGTCAAACTGATCTGTTTTAAAATCATTTGTATTTGATAAGAATACTTGATGGCATATAACTAAATTATTTGTGTTAAGAATAGTTAATTGATGCTATAATTTTTTTACTCAGGTTAAGGATTACTATTTACTTGAAACCCTATAAATGTTAGCAAATTATAGGCGTTAGATAGGAATACTTGAAACCATTTAACTGTGTGCAAACAAATGATTAATATTAAATAGAAATTTTTACTTGAAACCATACAATCATTAGTATTTATTTTGTTTTGTTTTTGGTTTCTTTGTTTAATGGCATTTCAACTTTCGTTGGTTATTTAATGCCAAAGCCATTCTTGTAGAAGAACCGTGGTGACACTACTTAATCCATAGCTTGGGGGAACAAGAGGGTTTATATTTTTTCCGATGGGCATTAGTCCAAAAATGATCGTAATAGCCTAACTTGGAGTTTGAAACTCTTTTACTACGATGTCACAGGATATACGGACTGTATCCTCTACGGGGGGGGGGGTTTAGACCCTCTCATCTAAAAAGGGGTGTTCTGGTATGACACGAAACTTTATCTGGTGGTGAGGCTCCAGTTCTCGATATCTGAGAAATATGAGGCATCCCTTCATTGCCATTACTCCCAGCTCCACTCTGACCTGGGAGTGGAAGAACCTATTAGAATCTCATCTGTGGGTCAAATAGATCTGTTTAAAGATTATTCGTGTTAGGAATACTAAATACAACTAGAAATTATTTGCATTAAGAAAAAATGATGGATTGATAAAATGATCGAATATTTTTACGGCATGTTTATTTTACGGCATGTTTATTTTATGCCTAAAAGTTTGAGAACCGCGTTGATTGTACGTCCATATTTATATTTTTTGTGTAGTTGTTTTTTGAGAGTGTTTTTGTTTTGTTTTTTTCTAATAATTCAATCGAATGCTGATAATTTCTGAACAAATCTATTTGACTGATAGATGGAACCCTAACAATTACTTCCTCTCCGGGTCAGAGTTGACCTGGGAGTAATGGCAATGAAGGTGTGACTCCATACTCTCCAAAAACTGGAGCATCGCCCTTAGAAGGAGTTTAGTGTCACACCTACGATACTCATTTTTAAAGGGAGTATCTTACCCCCCCCCAAAAAAAATATAGTTGGGTGGGGAACAGTTAGCCTACTCTAAATCCCTTTAACATTACTAAATAATCACTTGAAGATATAATTGATGATGATGATGATGATGAGTAATAGTAGCAACAGCAGCAGCAGCAGCAGCAGCAGTAGTAGTAGTAGTAGTAGTAGTTATTTGAAACCATGTAACTATGCGCAAACAAATGATTATCATTAAATACAAATAATTACTTGCAACCATATGATTAGGTTGGTTGGTTGGGTTTTATGGCATATCAACCTTTCGTAGCTTATTTAACGCCAAATCCATTTTTATACAATTTTTCAGTTCTATTTCAAACAATTCAGTTTAGCATGAGTACACAGTTTAATTGTCAAAAACATTTCTATTTCAATCTATTCAATTTAGTCAAACAGAGCTAATTCAGTTTAGTATAAGTATAGATTTTGTTTACACACAGTTAAATGTAAAAAAAACAGTTCCATTTCAAACAATTCAGTTTAGCATAAGTACGCAGTTTAAATGTAAGCACACAGTTTAATTGTCAAAAACATTTCTATTTCTAGCAATTCAGTTTAGTCAAACAGTTTTAATTCAGCTAATCCAGTTTATCATAAGTATGCAGTTTAGTTCTATTTAACCCATAGATAGGGTCCTATTAGGTGCAACCATTCCAGGCCAGAGTGGACCTGGGAGCGATGGCAATGAAGGGGTCCTATTAGGTGCTACCATTCCAGGCCAGAGCGGACTTGGAAGCAATGGCAATGAAGGGGTACTCTGCATTCCCCAAAGTTCCAACATAACTGGAACCTCACCATCAGATTGTTTCGTGTCATATCCAGGACACTCGTTGTGGGGGTGGCTTTCCTCTCTGCAGAGAAGCAGTCGGTGTATTCTACAGCCCCAGCTGACTAGGCAACCATATAATTATTGGTATTAGATAGGAATACTTGAAACTATACAAATAGATGCAAATCTAGATAGGAATACTTGATATCATATACGAGAGTTAATTGGCTAAAAGGTTCATATGATGACGTCATATCTGCAGTTAATGACTTTTTGACCAATGAGATTCAAGCACTGCAACATCGATAGAAAGTGTATGGACCACAAGAGAGACTATGTTGAAGAATTAACTTCATTCAGGTACATTCCAAAAGAGTATCTTGTTGCCCAGTCAGCTGGGGCGTAGGAATACACCGATTGCATCTCTGCATGGAGGTAAGACTCTCCCAATGAATGTCTTTGATGTGACACTAAGCAATCTGATGGTGAGATTTCAGTAGTGTTGGAGCTGTGGTAAATGCGGAGTACCCTTTCATTGCCATTGCTCCCAAGTCTACTCTGGCCTAGAATGGTAGCACCTAATAGGACCCTTTCATTGCCATCGCTACCAGGTTCACTCTGGTAGCACCTGATAGGGTTTAATCTATGCGTCAAATAGAACTAAACTGAATTGTTTGAATTAGAACTGTTTATATGTATAAAAGGGAAAGGAATAGCGCCCTCCCCTACACCTCGATATAGTAGCTATAGAAAAGGGAGCCTTCAGGTCGCCCTCGACGACGGTGGCCAACTTTACTTTTTACTATATGTATAAAAATGGATTTGGCATTAATAACCCACAATGGTTGATGTGCCATAAAATCAAACCAAACCAAATGAGAGTAACTTGGTCAGTCAACGAATTTTTCTGCCGACCCTTGTATCTATGAAAAAAAAAACTCTTAAACTACAAGAAAATGAAAATGTAATTGTACAATGAGCACAATTCTTTAACCACAAGGTATAAAATAACCTTAGACAGGTTGGCATGCCGTTAAAATCAACCATATTAAAAAAGATCAGGAAAAAATATTTTTCCACCCTGTTTAGAAACTATTTTCTTTTATGGAATTTTCAGGGAATTTTTCTTTTTAGCCAAAACTTTGCAAGAAATATTAATTGACATGTTGTAAAAGAATAGATTTTCTTTTATGAAAAACTGAAAGTCTCTCATTGCGTCTGAATTTCAACAGATAACCTTCACTGATCGAATTTGTCACATTACTCAGTACTAAAAACATAGTACTTGACCGTTGTCGAGGGGAGGGGCGACCCGAAAGCTCCCTTTTCAATAGCTACTACACCGAGGTGTAAAGGAGAGCGCTACTCCTTTCTCTGGATTGCTCCACTTTACCCTTGATACGTACCTTATATTGCTGAGTGTTAAGCAAGGAGGTATCAAGTACCATTTTTTAAGTCTTTGGTATGACACGACCTGGGATTGAACCCAGGTCTCCTGGACCATTGGCGAACACGCTACCCACTAGACCAATGAGCCAATACTGACCACAAATTTACACGTTTTTGTTCCCGCAGAAAAATATTTAAAAACTGACCCTCATTGATAAGAGAGAAAAAAAAAAACACTAAATAGATGAATGTATATCATTAAAAAGAGAAAGAATTGGGAGAAAAATGAAAGGCAATTTTTTTTTCCATTTCATAGAAATGGAATTATTTGGGTTTGAAATCTTTTATTACATTCACAAAAAAAAAAAAAAAGTAAAAAATGCAGAACATTCTCGATGCGAAATTCCCTCGCATTTAAAAACTTTATAAAAACAAATGAAATAATAAAAATTGATTAAAACTTGTCGCATTTATTCATAAAATGCCAAATTTATTTACTTTGCAAACAATTATTGGTGGAAATAATTTTTAGATTCATCCAGTTTAATTTAAAAAAATATCTATTGCAAATGTAGACAAACAGACAGAGAGGGAGAGGGAAAGATAAAGAGAGATCGACAGACAGACAAAGTAAAAGAGGGTTACAGAGAGAAAGAAAGAAAGAAAGAGAGAGAGAGAGAGAGAGAGAGAGAGAGAGAAAGATACAGAGACCAAGAAACAGGCAGACAAAGAGAAAGAGAGATTACAGATAAAAGACTGACAGAAAGACAGGAGAGACACAGAGAGAGAGAGAGAGAGAGAGAGAGAGAGAGAGAGGGGGGGCAGACAGACAGACAGAGAAAGAAAGAAAACGAGACACAGCAAGACCGACAAACAGACATTCAGACAGAGTGGGGAGAGAGAGAAAGTTTACAACGACAATGTCGCAGTCCAGCGAGTAAACCATTATGCTACGGAGACTTCCCAGAGAGAGAGAGAGAGAGAGAGAGAGAGAGAGAGATTGGCAGACAAAGACGTGGGGAGAGGTAGAAAGAGAGATAGACAGGCAGGGAAGGAGAGAGGAAGACAGACAGGGAGAGAAGGAGCAAGACCGACAAACAGAGAAAGAGTACAGACAAAGAGAAAGAGAGAGAGTGAGAGAGAAAGACAGAGAGGGATGGAGTGAGAGAAAGAAAGAGATAGAAAGAGAAACAGACAGAGAAAGAGAGAGAGAGAGGAAGTGAGAGGTAAAGAGAGACTGATTGACAGATGAGGGGTAGAGGCAGAAAGAGAGAGACAGACAGACAGGCAAAGTGAGAGAGAGAGAGAGAGAGAGAGAGAGAGAGAAAGAAAGAAAGTGACTCGATAATAATTACAGACGCCATACGGTCGTTTTGCTTCATTGAAAATTTTATTTTGCAACCACAGGCAATGACACCTCATCGTAGTTTCCCCACGGATATGTTTGGATTCCGATAGAAGATTTACTTGAAGAGTGGGGGATTCAAGGGGGGCGTGAGTAGTAAATTCCCGCCCCCGTTCAAATAGAGAGGTCTCGAAAAGGTTTATGATTCACCTGGAGAATTTCTTTTGACATTATATAATAATAAATATTCCTAAATATCTGAGAGATTTCCTCAAAGAACAAAGCTTCTTCCATTCTCCAAGCTCTCCCCATTATCCACGCTCCCTCCATTCCCCAAGCTCCCACCATAATCGATTGATCGACTGACTAGAGGTAAGGGAATTGCATTCATATTTACATTTTTAGTGTGATTTCTCGTGAGGTTTTATTTGCGCTTAATCGAAAACGAATAATTTTTGAACCGATCAATTTCACCCACAGATGAGACCTGTACAGGTACTACCACTCCAGGTCAGAGTGGATCCCAGATTAATGGCAATGTAAAGGGGATTTCACACACCCAGATCGCCAGAAATGGTGCATCACATCCAGATGCAGGTTGTGTGCCTTTTTATCTGGTGGGGCGCGTCTTATTCCTCAACAGGTTATATAGTCAATATAACATCCTGGAAAGACAGGAACTTAACAAATATGAATAGTACAACCAAAGGAAAATGCCCTCTGGGTGTCTGTAGCGGGGAGGGAGAATATATCACCCATCATACTTGCTCATACGGTAACGATCTGGATTTATACCCGGCTACAACGTGTGATTGCGGCAGAGAATTTAACAGCTTGCGAGGGTTACGAATCCACAAGGCGCGCTGGTGCAAACAACGTAATTCTCCTACCGGAAAATATAAATCAGGAACACAGTCTGTGTATTCTAAGAATTTTTTTTTACTTTGGAATTAAAACTAAAACAAACTGCAATGCAGATTATTCAATCTGGTACACAGGTCGCTTAATGTACCTACTTTCAACTGAATAGTCACCCCTATAAGTACTGACTAGGCTCATTGAGGATTCAACTTGTTATTTACTAAACTTTGCTTTGTCTACTGCACAGGTTTTAGGTCGCTTAAAGTACCCACTTTTTACTAAATGGTTACCCATCTAAGGGCTGACTAGGGTTGTTGCTGTTATTTAACTTGTTATTTACCAAGCTAAAAAAAAAACAATTACTGAAATTTGCTTTTGTCTGGATAATGAATGTAAATATTCCATCTTTATATTTTTGTATTGCAATTATTTCCTCAGCGGACAAAAACCATTTCAGCTTCCAACATAAAAATTAATTCCTTATTTCCTCATAGAATTCAAATGATTTCTGTATAAAAGAAATTTTCTCAATTCTCTGTTGTTTTTATTTTTGATAACTTAAACAAATCGTTAGACTATTTCGGTGAATATCATCGTCTTTGTTGTTTTGTTCCTATCATGTTCTGGATATGACACTAAATTGCACCTTGTGGTGAGGCTCCAGTTCTGAAAATAGGGGAGCATGGAGTACCTCTTGATTGCCATTACTTCCAAGTTCACTCTGACTTAGAGGGGTAACAATTGTAAGGGTCCCACCCAACATTTACAAAAGAATTAAATTTCAGCCTGAAATAACCGATACGAAGTAGATACACCGTTAAACAAATAAACAAAACCAGCCGACATTCCTAGTTTTGTCTGAAGTTCTGCAGGGACCCATACCTCCTGAGGCCGGTCCTGCAATAACAAATTGAAATAAATATGTTCCCAATTGGGCCCACACTTCCTGGGGCCGGCCCCGAAACAACATTTTGCAATATATATGTTCCCAATTGGGCCCACACCTCCTGAGGCTAGTCCTGCAACAACATTTTGCAATATATATGTTCCCAATTGGGCCCACACCTCCTGGGGCCGGCCCCGAAACAACATTTTGCAATATATATGTTCCCAATTGGGCCCACACCTCCTGAGGCTAGTCCTGCAACAACATTTTGTAATATATATGTTCCCAATTGGGCCCTGAATCTCATAAGACCAACCTTGGATGAAATATAATTATTCCATACTTTGGACGAATATCATCGCCTTTATTTTTTTGGTTCCAATGTTCGGTGAACATCGGTAAAATACTCCAAATGGTACAAAACTGAATATTTTAGGAGTAACGAAGGACTAAAAATAAAGAGTTTACTTTAAGAAACATAAGACTCATTTTTTAATGTCCTTGTATCCTGATGATGTGTACATTGTATTATCACGTAATTGAATCATTTAATATTTTGACGACACAATTTTATCTTCAATAACTGTAAATATTTTTATTTGTGATATCAAATTGGACGCTTGACTTTCAAATGCGAATTAATTTTTGTGTTCATGAAAATGTTGAAAATATTGGAAATCAATTTGTGTGTTGAAAATAACGTATTTAAGTGCATTTTACAACGGTGCACTGTTAAATGCACTTAATAACGGTGCATTGTACTTTGAATTCTGGGTGAGGAGTGGGTGGGGTACTATCATTTAGCACAAATAAATTTTAGGTTATATAGAGGAAAATGTCTCGACCCCTCATCAGACAATCTGTTCTCGTTTCGTCAGAAAATAAATTACAAAAAAAAAAGGCGTTTTTGTGTATCAGGAACAGTTTTATGGCGCCGTTTGGTTAAAAAAAAATGATTCCTTTTTTTATTTAAAGAATTTTAAAATTAAAAGAGAGAGGAGAAGGAAGAGAAATAGAAGAAAAAGAGAGAGGGGAGAGAAAGATATAGAAAGAGAAGAAAAAGAAAAGAAAAAGGCCTGAAAGTTTTCGATTGTCAATTTAATTACCGAGCCGGCTCACCGTTTTTCAGAAGCAAAAAATCGACAAATGTTGATTAGGAAACGATAACACATACACACACGCACATGCCTATATACACACACGCACACATACACATACATACATACATACACACATACATACATATACACACGTACACATATATACACACACATACCCATATATATAGATTGTTGTTGAATACATTGACTACATATCTGCTGAGGAGTAAGATTCCCCCTCCCCTCAACGAGTGTCTTGAATATAAACATTAAATGATCTGATGGTGAGGCTCCAGTTCTAAAGTTTTGGGAAATGCAGAGTACCCTTTCATTGACATTACTCTCAGGCCCACTCCGACCTGGAGTGGTAGCACCTAATAGGGTTCTATCAATGGGTCGAATAGAACTGTTTGACATTTAAACTGTGTACAAATGACATGCTAAATTGAATAGTTAGAAAAAGAACAGTTTGATCATTTTGCAGTGTGTAAACAAATGACTGATGTTTAATTGTTTGCGATACATAGCAATACTTGGAACTATCTGTGCGCAAACGAACGATTGGTTTGGTTTGGTTTGGTTTGTTGGGTTTTATGGCGCATCAACCTTTGAAGGTTATTTAACGCCAAATCCATTTTTATGTAACTAATCAATTCTATTTCAAACAATTCAGTTTAGCATGAGTACACAGCTTGTCAAAAACATTTCTATTTCAAATAATTCAGTTTAGCATAGGAAACAATTCTGTTTGGCATAAATATGCAGGCAGCATAAATCATTCCATTTACTTTTCCTCATTTGTTTGCACAGTTAAATTATTACAAGAGTTCCTATGTAACAATAAGAATTTAATATCAGTCATTCGTTCGCACACATTTGAATAGATCTGTATGATGTTAGAGATTAACAATTCAAAAAAGTTTGCTTTGGTTTGCAGGGTTTTATGGCATATCAACCTTTGTAGGTTATTTAACGCCAAATCCATTTTTATGTAAATAATCTGTTCTATTGAAAACAGTTCAGTTTAGCATAAGTACACAGTTTAATTGTCAAAACATTTCCATTTCAAACTATTCAAGCAGTTGTATGTAACAATTCGGTTAAGTGTAAATACAGTTTTAATGTCGAAAAACAGTTCTATTTCAAATAATTCAGTGAAGCATAAGCACGCAGTTTAAATGTAAGTACGGTTCAATTGTAAAAGTCATTTCTATTTTAAACTATTCAGTTTTACTCAAACAATTCATTTTAGCATAAGTATGCTGTTAGTTCTATTTAACCCATAGATAGGGCCCTATCAGGTGTTACCGCTCCGGGCCAGAGTGGACCTGGGAGCCATGGCAATGAAGGGGTACTCCGCATTCCCCAAAGCTCCAGCATCGCTGGAACCTCACCATCAGATTGTTTAGTGTCATATCCAGGACACTCGTTGGGGGGGGTCTTACCCCTCTACTGAGAAGCAGTCGGTGTATTCTACAGCCCCAGCTGACTGGGCATGCAAACGAACGAGTAATGTTGAATAGAATTATTAGTGTTAAATAAAATACTTGAAACCACTTTACTGTTTGCAAACAAATGATTAATATAGAATAGAATTATTAGCGTTTGATGGGGATAATTGAAACGATTTTATTGTGTAAAAACAATAACAATACAAGTGTACAAACAAATTAGTTCTGATTTTGAAGTGAAATTACCTACAAACTATTTACTTACAAATCATATATGTACATCCATTTAACTGTAAGCAAATAAATGATTAATAATAAATAGAATTATTTGTGTTTGATAGAAATGCTTGAAACCTTTTAACTGTGTGCAAAAAAAAAAAACTTAGGCTCTTTTTAAAATGCTATTATTGTGTCAGTATAGAATTTATTCTTCGGCCAACAGCAACAAATAAATGAATTAATACTTCGTTTAATTCGAACAATTTATTAATCAACAATTAATAACAATATGTAGTCCTTCCTGTGTATAAAGTTGAGTTTGTGGGACTTACCGGCGGGCTGAAGAAGATATCTGGGATCTTAGGGTTGTCTTTATATGAGCCTTTCACGTCCCTGCCTCACGGAACGTCTGGTGGAATCTGTCTGACTGGATTTTGGATTTTTGCGCCTAGACTTCTGGGCTCATCACGTGATTAGTATATCCAATCACAGACAGCCTCTCCCTCACTCACTCCATACACCGGAATTATCATTTTACTGACCCAACACTATAAAAAAAAATGTGTTTACAAATTATATATTTAATATGTATAAAGAGGATTTGGCATTAAATAACCAACAATGGTTGATATGCCATAAAACCCAACCCAACCAAATCATATATGTTTAATATATATGTATAAAGAGGATTTGGCATTAAATAACCTACAATGGTTGATATGCCATAATACCCAACCCAACCAAATCATATATATTTAATATATATATATATATAAATATATATATATATATATATATATATATATATGAACCGATACCCCTATAGATAGATATACATACATTCATACGAAACAATGACAGTGATACGAGCTTAAATCCTGGACAAAGCTGTTTGCGTTTCCTTTGGAAAAGCTATGAATCCATATGTAGAACAAATTTGGCAAAACAACCAATTTAGGAGAAGAAAAAATCAGAATTCAAAAGAGTTTTGCACAGTTGAAAAGTTGACCTTGTACAACATCGTGTTCGTGACAAAAGGGATGAGTAAACACACACACACATACACATATATACACATACATAAACACACTCATACACATACACACACATGCAATCAAACATACACATACCAACAGACACAAATACGCACACACACATACACACACTTACATATATATATATATGAGTATACACACACACATTCACAAGCATACACGTAAACACATTTATACACATAGACACACATACACATACGCACACATATATACACATACACATACATACACACATACATACACATACAAGCACACACATACATACAGGGGGGTGTCCTCGTGGTGTAATGGTTAAAGCGATGAACTGCGGAATCGTAGTACGCGAGTTCAAACTCCAGTCGCGCTATTACGTTTACTTTCGAGCAAATACCCTTGGGAAAGTTATGAACCCCCTTATCCTCCCAGCTATGGGTTAAATACTACCACTACTGTTCTTCTTGAAGAAAGGCTTTGGCATTAAATAACCTACAAAGGTTGATATGCCATTAAACAAAGAAACCAAACCAAACCAGACCACACATACATGCACACACATATCCATACAAACAGACAGACACACACACACACACATACACGGATCAAGATTTAAAAAAAACATACCTGATGGCAAAGAAGTTTAGGATGGGTTTTTTTTTCTCTGCATCATGATTATTAATGAGAGAGAGAGTTGCGTAAGTAGTGCAACGTTAACTGCGAATTAAATGAAATGGAAAAGTACTGTTTAAATAAGTTCGTACTAGAGAATTAAAGGAAGCCATCTTCACCCGTAAACAGGCCGGGTTGACAAAAAACAATCAAGACAGCAAACCATTATCAAATCCCCCCCCCTTTGCTCTTGGGCAACAGTCGGATTGCGAAAACGGTGGAAGAAAGGCGACTTCACAAAATTTATAAGGCTGCAACTGAACTGGCAACTTCTCCAAAATGCAACCGCTATTATATGTCCTGACTACCTAGTATTGGCCTCATTAGCTCCCAGCGTATCTTCATCAATGGGATATTGCCTTCATGAATATTCAAAGCCTTTAATGCCGTTAAGAACCCATTTTTTCTGCACTTGGCAACTCTGAGTAAATAATAAGACTACCGATTTGAGAAAATTCTAAATTCCCCTCCTCTTCGAAGGCCAGCGTGATCCATAACTAAGGTCCATAAATTCCCATGTTTTACTGATCTTGGAGACGGTCTGAGTCCTGCTGTGGATCGAGGAAAGTTGTGTAAAAGATTACAGGCAGATGAGTACCCCCCCCAAATAGCAGAATGATCGGATGATTTACTCAATCGAAATGCATAAATGATCGCTCAGACGAGAAACTGTCACTGGCTCTACACTATCTTCACTTCCATGGATAGAAAGTAGATAAAAGGCAAATAAGAAAAGTGCTCAATTATACCATGGTAGAGCACGACTAAAACCTAAAATTATATCCTCGTTGAGTCCGTTACTTAAAAGTTTTAGACGTTTTCTGCCATAGTAGAATTGAGCACTTTCCTTATTCGTATATATATATATATATATATATATATATATATATATATATATATATATATATATATTTGTATTTTATATATATATATATATATATATATATATATAGTGAAATGGTATATTTTCTTAAATCTGACAAGACAAGAAAAATAAGTGAAAAGGGGGATAAACCAAACACAGAAAACGAAATTTAGCAATGATATTTCATCTATGAGGAAGTCTTGTTAAAATAAAGACGAAAAATCCGTGGTCACTGTTTGATGTATCCACTTATTTTTCTCATATATGTATATATATATATACATTAGTTAGCGTCCATGTAGTGCATCCATATAGCAGTATCGACACGACCGCTGCTTGGAAGAAACAGCGTTTAAACAAGAATGCTGCGAGCAATATTGAACAAGTCCTGGAGGCACAAAACAACAGCTGTACGGCCACCTACCACTCATCACGAAAACTATCCAAGTTAGACGAACCAGACATGCAGGACACTGCTGGAGAAGTAGGGAGGAACTTATAAGTTATGTACTCTCGTGAACCCCTTCATATGGACGAACAAAGGCAAGACGACCAGCTCGAACTTACATAAAACAGCCCTGTGCCGATACGGGATGTAGCTCTGAAGACCTGTCGGAAGCAAAGGACGATAGGGAGAGGTAGCGAGAGAGGGTCAGGGATATCCATGCTGATGGCGCAACAGGATAATGATATATATATATATATATATATATATATGTTGGCCACCGTAGCTGAGAGCAATCCGAAGGATCCCTTTTCAATAGCTACCACACCGAGGTGTAGGGGAGGGCGTTACTCCTTTCCCTGGACAGCAGAGTATTAAGCAAGGGGGTATCAAGAATCATATTGAGTCTTAGTATGACTCAACCTGGGATTGAACCCCGGTCTCCCGGGCCATTGGTGAACTCTTTACCCACTAGACTAAAGGGCGTACGCAAAAAGTCAGCGGTGCTTGGTGACTGTCAGTTTCTCGCCTATGTGATCATCAGATCGAGTCTATGTTGCCTGAAATTAGATTGTATATATGCTCTCGGGCCGATATTGAACGCTCTTTATTTATAGATAGAGCACACTTCATTATTGATTGTGTGTGTGTGTGTGTGTGTGTGTGTGTGTGTGTGTGTGTGTGTGTTTGGCATTCGTTTTTATATATTTAATTATATTATATGAGAAACCGGCAAGTGAATCAATTATTTGCGAGACATTTTGAGTCTGAGACAAGGTCAAGCAGATGAAGCTTACCCTGTTTTGTCTGGTACAAGGTGATACTTTGATGCGCACTGATACTACCATCTAATCCTGAACAATCTCATGATCTGTTGACAAAAAACTATTCTTTTATGTGTGTGTGTGTGTGTGAGTGTGTGTATGTGAGAGAGAGAGAGAGAGAGAGAAATCTTCTGTCTGATGATTGTGCCACTTGGCACATGAAACTTTTAGTTACTGGAATAAGAAAGTGAGTAATGAATAACCCACAGGGAGTTGATGTGCTGTTAAACAAATAAACCAAACTAGTTACTTTCAACCATATAATTGGGTGTAAATTATTATCATTAGATAGGAATACTTAAAACCGTACAACTATGTTCAAATTATTTGTACCAAATAGGAATGCCTATATAACTGTGTGCAAACAAAAAAGTGAAATTTAACAAACGCAGTGAAACATTGGAAATATATTTATGACAACAATAAAACATTAAGAAATAAATCAAATTTCAGTATTAGATAACCCATAAGGAGTTAATATGCCTTTAAACAAATAAACCAAACCAAACTACGAGGGGAAGAGAGAGAGAGAGAGAGAGAGAGAGAGAGAGAGAGAGAGAGAGAAGAGTACACAACTATCTACAGTGGTAGAATGTGTAAAAGTTTCTCTGATTCACGGATAAATTGTTCGCGGGGAAAGCGTTAAACACTCTGCTTCACCCCATATTTAATTGTATCTAAGTTATCTCCATTCTGCTTTTGTGTGTTTGCCAAAATATGCAAACCTGAAGCCATGTTTAAATGCAGGTCACTGGTGCGTGTGTGTGTGTGTGTGTGTGTGTGTGTGTGTGTGTGTGTGTGTGTGTGTGTGTGTGTGTGCGCAATACGAACAGAATGTGTGTATGGCGAGGTGCGGGGCGCTGAATGTTGTTGTGTATCTCTGTCGGCTCCCACTCCCTTTCCTCACCCTGATGAATCACCCACCCCAGAAAGTTCCTTAATAATACCAGCTGCCCAGGGATGCGCTTGGCTGACCTCCCCTACCTTTCTGTCCCTTACCCCTTTACACACACCCTGTCATGGACAAGCCAAACACTCCTGTCTGTTACCAACATAACATCGTGACTCACCTGCCCTGCATCCCAGTCCCTACCTCAGTCCCTTCCAGTCCGCTCGGCTGGTGATGACAGCAAAACTCTCTCTCTCTCTCTCTCTCTCTCTCTCTCTCTCTCTTCCTATTTAACCCCACTCCTCTTTAGTCCCTTTCTTCCTCTCTCTCTTCTTTCTTCTCTTTCTTACTCCCCATTTTTTTTACTCTCTTTTCCCCCTCTCTCTGGCTTCTTTCCAATTCTCCATTTCTCTTATCCTCATACCCATCGACATGGTTTAAAATACGCTGACTGTATTCCCTATAGAAAAGTAAGACTCCTTCCCAAAAAGAGGTGTCCTGGATAGGACAGGATCTGATGGTGAGACTACAGTTCTGAAGATCTGAGAAGGGTGGAGTACCCCTTTTATTGTCGTTACTTCCAGGTCCACTCTGATTGTAAATTATAGTACCTGTTAGGGTCCTAAATTGGAGTCAAATAGATCTAGTTAAAAATTATTTGTATTAGAGAGGAATACTTGATGTTATGTAACTGTAAATTATTTCCATTAAGATTAATTACTTGAAGCCATAATTTTTTTTATAAAGGATTATTATTTGTTACTTGAAACCATCTAACTGTGTGCAAACAAATTACTATAATTATAGAAAGAGTTACTTGAGACCATATAATTACTTCTATTCAGTAGAAATACTGGATATTATGTAAAGACGAACAAAAAAAATTTTCTTAAGAAACAGTGACATAAAAAAAGTAAATATTAATGTACAAGTGTTCGCCAATGGTTCGGGAGACCTGGGTTCAATCCCAAGTTGAGTCATACCAAAGACTTTTAAAAAATGATACTTGATACCTCCTTGCTTAACACTCAGCAATAAAAAGTATGTATCAAGGGTAAAGTGAAGTAATCCAGGGAAAGGAGTAGCGCCCTCCCCTACACCTTGGTGTAGTAGCTATCGAAAAGGGAGCCTTCTGGTCGCCCTCGACTACGGTCGCCAACTTTACTTATAAACTCAAATCCCTAACCTCTTAATATAAAATAAACCTAGATGGGTTGAGAGGTAAATCTCTCTCTCTCTCTCTCTCTCTCTCTCTCTCTCTCTCTCTCTCTCTCTCTCTCTCTCTCTCTTCCCATCACTGTGGGACAATTTTCAGAGACGATTATCAATTTAAGGAAAATCCTATCACCCAGAGAACATTTTCCCCGGGTCAGACTTGATTGAACCTTTTAATGATCGGCTGAAGTTCATACCCCATAACTGACTCTTTCTGACCAAATATCAAACCTTCACCCCCCCACACACACACACCCCGCCCATCGGTCAATTGATGTCCCAACTCTAAAACTATTCAATATCTCAACTTCAGAATTCCTGGGAAACACGGACAAATGTATGTTGAAGATTTTATACCTCCTCTTTCCTCTCTCTTTTCTTTTCTCTCTCTATCTTCCTCCTCTTCCTTTTCCTCTCTTTCACATCTTCCTTCCACGCCTCCTCCCTTAATTAACTTTCAATATATTTTTCATCATTTTTTAGGCCTCTCTTTCAATTCCTTCCTCTTACCACCTTTACTCCTCACTGTATTTCTTTTTCCGACTCACACATCATCATCATCATCATCATCATCATCATCATCTCCCCCCCCTCTCTCTCTCTTCACTTTTTTTTCACTCTCTCAACATTTTCTTAATTTCTTCTTCTCGCCTTATACCATACTCTCTCATTCACAAAACCCTCTCTAAACGAAACGTCTCTTATTGGGAACGGGCTTATAGGATCCCACAAAATTTGCATTCTCTTATAAATTACAGAGGAAATTGTTTTATCCTCTAAGTCAGAGCATTATATATATACATATATATGTGTGTATGTGTGTGTGTGTGTGTGTGTGTATACGTGGTGTATTCAATAAGTTTCCAGACTTTTTTGTACAGGCATTTAAAATTGTTGTAGACTCTTGAAAATTCAGTATGTTATTGCTATACATCTTATGAGATGACTGACCAATTTTTATGATTTCAGCTTCAAACGAACAGCGACAGCAGCAACTAGAATACTGATTGTCACAGCTGGTGAATTTCAAAAATGCAATGTGGACGTGAGGAAGAATGATATGCAATAAAATTGTGTTTTAAACTGGGAAAAATGCCACAGAAACGTATGGAATACTTCAGATTGCTTTTGGACCATCTTGCATAAATCGAGCATCATTTTTTGAGTGACATAAGAGATTCAAGGAAGGCAGGGAGTCTGTGAAGAATGATGAGAGGTGTGGGAGGAGTAAGGAAGTCAATACATCAGAGTTGATTGACCAAAGGGTTAGGGTAAGGGTTAGGGTTACTATGTTGAGGTTTTAAGGGAGTTCATGAAGAGATTCCGTCGGAAGAGGCCAGCACTCTTCAAATCGGGCTAGTGGCATTTCAACCAGGACAATGCACCAGTCCACAACTCCATCCTTGTCACAGACTATTTGACCAAGATGGCCATCAAGACAGTTCCTCACCCTCCGTATAGTCCAGACGTTGGTCCCTGTGACTTTTGGTTATTCCCTAAGCTCAGAGGCTGTAGTTATGAGACAATTGAGGAGATGAAAGAGGCTGTGACGAAGGTCATTGACACGCACACACAAGAGGACTTCCATGGGGCCTTGCAGAAGTTGTTGAAACGGTACAACAAGTGCATTGCAGCCGGAGGAGATTACTTCGAAGGGGACTAGAGTTTCATGTGTGTGCTATCAAGAAAAGTGCGCATACGAAAAAAGTATGGAAACTTATTTAATGATTCTCGTATATATATATATATATATATGTGTGTGTGTGTGTGTGTGTATGTGTGACATAAACGTTAATTGAAAGAAATGTGTATATAAGTACCCAAAAATGGAAATTCTATTAATTGAAAGGTAAAATAAAAACGTTTTAGGACCTGCAACCATTTAGTCTCAAACACGAATCAAAAATGTCAAGAAGAGTCCCAGCGTTGATGTTCCAGATGTTCACCATTCACTTGAAGGAACTGGTGAGTGTGGCGTGCGAGGTTGTTGATAACGTATGCATATTCCTCCGGGGTGATCAAAGGCCCAGATGGTGAGAAACTCGTTACCCTACAATCTTCACAAATGCCCTCAGCTTCCAAGTTCATGACCAACTTGAAAATCTGACTCTCGCTTGGAAATTTGTTAAAATAAAACTTCCTTCTTATCTTGCTTGAACAATCTTGAATGACTGTTTTATAATATATCTCCGTACAAAAGATATTTAGCTCCATCATTCTAAGTGTGATTTTACTATATTTGGTTTAATATTTCAAAACGTTTACTATTTTCCTGCAATAAACAGAATAAAGTCAACGGGGAATATCTGAGAGGCCGCAACTTTGTTTCAACAATTATTAAACACCATATATATATTGAAATGGTAGACTGCGGTGAATCTGACATTAGGATAGAAATATGGGAAAGTTGGATAAATCAAACACTTAACACAGGCTTAGTAGGCGCGATATTTCGTTCGTTTATTCCCAACAAATTTTTCTAGCTCAAAAGCTGTGTTAAATGTTTGATTTGATTCATCCAACCTTCTACGTTTTTATTATATATATATATATATATATATACTCACACGTACAGTGTTGCGTATGTATTAAAAATGTGATACAGATAGATGCTATATTTGTTAGCTTATTTAGAATTAAATTGTCTACTGAATTTTGTACCATATCAGATTTTGGCTCGCTTATCAAAATCTTTTTCGTTTCCCGATGATTCCAGCATCGTAAACATCTAAAAAGTTCAACCATTTTAACCTGGACTAAAGAAGTGCGCAGGTGACATAGCGCTTCTGGCAAAAGCAACCGTCCAAGCCGAAACCCTGCTACATAGTCTGGAACCAGCAGCTGCAGGCATAGGCCTCAATGTCAATGTACACAAGGCGGAATATATGTGCTTTAATCAAAGAGACGACATCTCCACACTAAACGGTAGCTCTCTGAAACTAGTGGACAAGTTCACCTACCTAGGAAGCTGTGTCTCATAAATCGAGACAGATATCAACACGCGACTAGCAAAGGCAAGGACAGCTATCAATAAGCTATCGGTCATATGGAAGTCAAACCTGACTGATA
This sequence comes from Sepioteuthis lessoniana, assembly GCA_963585895.1. NCBI lineage: Eukaryota > Metazoa > Mollusca > Cephalopoda > Myopsida > Loliginidae > Sepioteuthis > Sepioteuthis lessoniana. Next base: position 456,337 of record OY757941.1, on the reverse strand, counting down.
AAATAAAACGCAGTTTCTTCCAAGCAGCGGTTGTGTCGATACTACTGTATGGATGCACTACATGGACGATAACTAAACGTATGGAGAAAATGCTTGACGGCAACTACACAAGAATGCTGCGAGCAATATTGAACAGGTCATGGAGGCAGTACCCCACAAAGCAGCAGCTGTACGGCCACTTACCACCCATGACGAAAACTATACAAGTTAGACGAACCAGACATGCAGGACACTGCTGGAGAAGTAGGGACGAACTCATAAGTGATGTACTCCTGTGGACCCCTTCACATGGACGAGCAAAGGCAGGACGGCCAGCTAGAACCTACATATAACAGCTCTGTGTCGATTCGGGATGTAATCTTGAAGACCTGCCGGAAGCGATAGACGATAGGGAGGGGTGGCGAGAGAGGATCAGGGAGATCCGTGCTGATGGTGCAACATGATGATGATGATGATGATGAAAGGAGATTATGCTTCAAAAATTCCCGCCATATTTTGCCTGAACTTTTCTTTTTACGCCGCAGTGATATTTTTCTTTTACCTGAACGAGTCATCTTTTTCTTCTCTGCGGATTTTATTCGGACAAAATCGAAAAGAGAACAATTGCCAAATTAATTCGTTTTCAGTAAATTAATTGCAGAGAAAGTCAAAATAGGGAAATTACGGCAAGAAAGCTTGTAAAATAAATCAAAATGGTTCAGATATTGATCCCAAAGGAATTATCTTTTTATTGATCAGAAATGATTAACGATGAGAAAACGAGGTCGGAATCTTATCAGACTGTACGAAATAAATAAATGAAAAATAAAAATAAAATACAGAAAGAAAAGAAAAGGGCGCTTGTTCTAGAACAGAACTTCTCAAAGGGGGCGGGGGGCGAATAAAATTTTTGCAGGATTAATTTACCAATTTGTATTTATGATACCCTTTTTAACAGAACAAAAATTCGCTGGATCATTTGGAACTTCAAATAACTGTTTTATAATAATAATAATAATAATAATAATAATAATAATAATAAAAGAGAACTTGCATAATTGTCAACTTTGTCGTCCCGGCTGATCACAGAATAAAACTGAAAGAATGTGAAAAGAAGGATAAGTACTTCGACCTTGCAAGAGAACTGAAAAAGCTGTGGAACAGGAAAGTGACGATAGTACCAATTGTGATTGATTCCTTTGGCACAGTAACTAAAGGGTTATTAAAGGGACTGGGGGACTTGGAAGTTGGCGGACGAGTGGAGACCATCCAAACTACAGCATTATTGAGAATAGCCAGAATATTGAGAAGAGTCCTGGATACTTGCTGCCACTCAAACTCCAGTGAAAAACTCTAAAGGAGTAAATAATAATAATAATAATAAGAAGAAGAAGAAGAAGAAGAAGAAGAAGCCCTACAACTACTACTACTACATGTATTTATATGGTTTCAAGTATTATTATTCAATACTAATAATTATGAAACAGATCAATTTTATCCAGAGATGGGATCCTAAACAGGTGACTATAACTCCGTTTCGCTTCTTTTGTTTAATGGCATATCAACCTTTGTGGATTATGTAATGTTAAAACCAACCTTGAAGAAGGACAGTAGTGGTAGCTCTTAATCCCTTGCTGGAGGGATATAGAGGTGGGGGGATACTGCCACTCCCGGTCAGAGTGAACCTGAGAGTGATAGTGATAAAGAGGCAACTCTTCATTCTCCAGAACCGATGTATTACCACCAAATGCAGTTCAGTGTCGTAGCAAAGACACTCATTTTTTTTTTGGTGAGGAGGAGGGTCTTACTTTTCTAAGATCCCAATCTTCACTTGTTAAGTCAATTTTAGTATGGCCTGGTGTGCGTGTATATATATATATATATATATATATAGCAACCCTTCCGCACGAGTTGGATGCGACATAAGGTTAATTTTAAGGGGAGATTAACAGGTCTTAATTTTAAGTTTTCCTTCTCCAATATCGGTTGCCATACCAAGCTTAAAGACAATAACCATTACACCACGAACGCCTCTTGGTTTTGTTATATGATTCAATATACATAGATGATCGTTGGTTGGTTGTTTGGGTTTTATGTCATATCAACCTTTGTACGTCATTTAACGCCAAATCCATTTTTATGAAAATAGTTCTATTTCAAACAATTCAGTTTAGAATAAGTACGCAGTTTAAATGTAAGTACAGTTTAATTGGGAAAAACATTTCTATTTCAAGCTATTCAGTTTAGTCAAATAGTTTTAATTCAGCTAAGTATAAGTACAAATCTTGTTTACACACAGTTAAATGTCAAAACAGTTCTATATTAAACAATTCAGTTTAGTGTAAGTACAGTTTCAATGTCAAAAAACAGTTCCATTTCAAATAATTCAGTTTAGCATAAGCACGCAGTTTAAATGTAAGTATGTTTTAATTGTCAAAAACATTTCTATTTCAAGCTATTCAGTTTAGTCAAACAATTCAGTTTAGCATAAGTATGCCGTTAGTTCTATTTAACCCACAGATAATAATAATAATAATAATAAGGTGCTAACACGCCGGGCCAGAGCAGACCCGGGAGCAATGGCAATGAAGGGGTGCTCTGCATTCCCCAAAGCCCCAGCATCACTGGAACCCCACCAGCAGATTGTTTAGTGTCATAACAGGACACTCGTTGGGGGGGGGTACCCCTTCTGCAGAGGTGCAGCCGGTGTATTCTACAGCCTTCCCAGCTGACTGGGCAACAAGCTGCATAGAGCATAGTAATTTATGACACAAACTCACCAAGTTAGCTTTGTGATCTCCTCAATGTCTACCAAACCCATAAAAATTCAATAATCCAAGAGGTGTTTGCATTTATATATGCATTTACCCAACCCCTCCGCACGACAAAGTGTGATACGAGGTCAATTTTTTAACTGGAGTTTATCAGTTTGAATTCAGAATTTTCCTTCTCCTAGACCGGTTGTCAGAGTAAATTTGATGAGTTTTCCATACTATTTACTCATAGCTGCATTCATATCTTAATCAAAAGGGCTTTTTGCTCTATGGGAAATGCAAATAATCTCGTCAAGGATTTGAACTCGGGTCGCCCTGTCCATTTCCTACGACAATAGCCATTGCACCACGCGTGTATTTGCATTTATTATTTACTGATTCTTTTCTTATGTAAATTATATCAGACACTGGTAAATTAATTATGTTTTGTAATATAATATTCAATTAGTTTATTTGGGAGCGAATAGAAATTTAATTTACTAAGTTGAGAGGGGTATCAAGTAAAAAGTCTGGGAAGCCCTGGTAAATAGCAATGATCATAAAACTTATCTAGCAATGAATAATTGGTAATACTCATTTTCCTAAGATTTCCCACAATTATGGCTGACTGTGTTAAATTTAATAAACATTTGGACACTTGCCGTAGAGTCAGAGCCATCAAGTTTCATTATCAAAAAAAATAATTATTGGAGCTATATGATAAAGTTTTAGTTTTACGGTACAAGGGAGGTAATAATTCTATCGTTAAGGGAAGTAACTCTAAAACAAGCTTTGAAATAACTGTTTAAGACACGACCCTATATATTGCTGAGAGTTATTGATCGCTTTTAACAACGTGTCATTTAGTCTAGGGTTATTTTAAACTTAGAAGTTAAGGAATCCCGTCCATTCATATATTTTTTTTTGCTCAGTTATTTCTTAAGAGGTTTTTATTTTCAAACCGTCCCATCAAATACAAATAATTTTCAAATAGGTCTTTTTGACTTACACATGGGACCTTCAAAGGTACTACCACTCCGGGTCTGAGTGGACCTGGGAGTAATTGTAATAAAGGGTTGTCGACAATTCCCAGGGCTCCAAAAGTGGAGCCTCAATATCAGATGCAGTTTAGTGTCATACCCAACACCCCGCCTTTTTTGGGGGGAGGGAGATATTACTCCTCAGGTAGTGATACAATCAATATATTCTACGACATACCAGACTGACAGACTAAAAGGTTTTTAACTTAATGAAATATATATGTAGACATTTTTTCATTTTTCTTTATTCTTAAAAGTAATCCCCCCCACCAAAAAAAATAAACATTTTATAAATAAAAAAAAAATACACTGAAGTGGAATTCTTTGGAATCTTTTGAAGAATTTGATCTTTTATCAATAGTAGATTCATCCCAGTTTTTTTTTTTTACTTCCAAATTCCCACTTGAAATTGAAATAAAAAGCAACACCATAAGAATTTAGTTGCTTTTACAGCATGTCAACCCTTCTTGGCTTATTTAATGCTGAAGTCAATTATATGGTTTCAAGTATTTCAAACAATTAATAATAATAATAATAATAAACACCACCCTTTGCAAACAATTATTGGTTGGCTTCTTTTATGACATATCAAGCCATTTCAGGTCATTTACCGCTGAATTAAGTCATTTTTGATAAAGGTTTCAAACAATTCAGTTTAGCATAAGTACACAGTTTAAACACAGTGTAGTTCAATTTCAGTCATAGATAGGACCCTATCAGGTGCTACCACTCTGGGTCAAAGTGGAGCTGGGAGTGATGGCAATGAAGAGGTTCTCTGCATTCCCAAAACCTCCAGCATTACTGAAGCCTCACCGTCAGATGGTTTCATGTCATATCCAGGATATTTGTTGGGGGGGGGGGTCTTACCCACTCTGCAGAGATGCAGTCAGTGTATTCTGCAATCCCAGCTGACTGGGCCAAAACAACTACAGTGCTTGTTTTTACCCAACTCATCCACCCTGGGTAGGACTGGAAACAAAGTCATATTTTAAATGGAGAAAATTTGATTTGAATTGAGTGTTATCTACTTGTATCTCCAAGACATGTTGCTGGACCAAGGCTAAAAAACCCAGTCTGCTCTATTTTCCCCATAATTAATTTCTCAAAGGCATTCACACAAAGAGAACACAAATGCACTCATCCATGATTTGAACTCCAACAATCAAAGTTATACTCAGCCTTCCTCTTGTTAACTGGCATGACTGATTGAAATGTCAGAACATTTCAAAATGAAATTTCAACAGAACCAAAATGACATCCTTTCAACTAATATTGAAAACATTAGATTATTTTTGATGAAAATTTCAACACAAGATAGATATTTCTTAAATCTTATCTCTCAAATTTCGGTTGGTGCCTTGTGTCAAGCTCAATTCATTGGATTTTTTAAAAATATCTATTACCCCAGGGCAAATCAAGAAAAAAATAAATAAATAGGTCTTATTTTTTAACCAACTTAATTTATTAAAAGCAGCGATGATCTTGTTCGGTTATGAGGGGTGACCAGTTCAGCATAGCCAGTATTGTAAGAAACAAGGCTTGACTAAAGATCAGGAGTTGTTTCCCTTGTCTAAAATAATCACCAAGTCAGATTTAGAGACGGGTAATAGAATGCAGCCAATAAAAATGAGATATTCACGGTGGAGTGGTTATCGTCGAAGGAAATGGATATGGCTGCCTGAGTTTAATTTTTGAACAAAGCTGTTTGCATTTCACAGTGCTAATACTCTTGGAAAAATCCCCTCCAGCTATAGGTAAATAGGACAGACTAGTATGGCAACTCATGTAGGAAATAGGAAAATTTAACGAATAGATAGGATGTTTTGTTTTTTTTAAAGATTCATTGGAGTTACCACAAAATAAAATAAAAAATTAAAAATAAAAAATTAAAAAAAAAAAATCATAAAAGCAAACAGCATTAGGGTGATATTTAGAAAATAAAATACAAAACATTTATTAAAAATGTTTTGATTAAATGACGTTTATAAAAATTTTAAAATCTAATAACTTGACTAATTCTCATTGAAATGTTACAACTCGTTAAAATTTGAAATCAACTCAATTGTTTTTAAGGCTTTGTTTTTCCTGTTGAGATCTTCATCTCATATATACAAAAAAAAAAAAAAAAAAAAAAAGTTATCAAATCACATGATCAATTCTCATTCAAAACCTCAAATTTTAACACCATATAGAAAGAACTCCCATTCCCGGGAAAAGAAAAGGTGTTTAAACATTTAACAGAATTTTGAGTTCTTTCTATATGGTGTTAAAATTTGAGGTTTTGATCATGTGATTTGATAACTAAATTATATCAATCTTTCTGGGAGGGGAAAAAAAAAGTTATTTCATTAGAAATTCAATATCCACTTTCATTATTTCTCCGATTTCAAATAACTAGAATTTTACTTTCTGTAGATCAGTCTTGTCAGGTCATGCCTCCTAGTTTGTTTAAAGGCATATCAACTCCATATGGGATATTTAATGCAAAATTTTATTCATTTCTAAATGTATTAATTACTATATTTTCAATGTTCCATTTCATTGAACCCCATAAAAAAAAATTCAAACAGACAACCTCTCAATTGAGAGGTTAGAAATTAAGACAACTAAAAACACAAACCAATTTGCATAGTAAAAAAAAAAAAAAAAAAAAAAAAGTTGTTTTTAATAAAGTTTTTATTGACATCAATGGAAAAAAAAAAACAAAAAAAAAAACATGATAAACAACGAGGAGCAACACACAATTTCAAATATTAAAAAAAAATTTTGGAATGTTTGAAAGACTTTTTTTTCCTTTTCAATCCGGTTCCCTTTCAGCTTGTACAGCTGTGAGTAAGAAAGAAAAAAAAAAAAAAAAAAAAAGCAATAGTCATATTGCTCTTTAAAACTTAAAATATTCATAGTTGGCCCAAAAATGCCATTGAGGAAATTTGCAGTAAGATAGAAAAGAATTAGAGAAATGTAATATTTATATTCACCATCTAAAAAAGTTTTAGATATTTTAAAAATAAAACTGAAGATTTACATTTAAAAATCCTCTTTCCATTCTCCAACCACTAAAAAGATGGCAACTTACTGCTAATATGTCATTTTTAAGATTAAAAATGTAACTGTTCAGTTAACAAATTTTTTTTTTTTTTTTTTTATATATACAAGAAATGATAAACTTATATTCCCTCTCCATATAAGATTAAGCATTATATTTCTATAGAATTTTTTTATACATTACTGTAGAAATTTCCTCAGTGGGATATTCTAGATCAGTATTGAAAGGTTTTTTGTTCTGTACACCAATTTTTTAGTTGTATGGTCCCCATGTAGGTGTGGGAGAGAGAGAGAGAGAAAAAAAAAAAAAAAAAAAAAAAAAAGTAATACCCACAGGAAGATACACTGTTCACTGAAAAATGTGAATTAGAAGATTTTATAATTCATGAAAAGAGATAGAAATTTTTCTAATCAAGTAGTTATTGAGTAGGAAGCCAAAAGGCACAGATTCAGGGTTCAACTCCCTTCCTGGGTTGAAAAAAAAACTAAAATATATTATTAATTATTTACTTAATTGTTGATGTACATTGTTTAACTTGTCTCATTTCCAGAAATATTAATTTAAATATAGAAAGCACCACTCATTTATTCAACCTGCCACAGTGCCAGAATTTGACACAAGGTTAGCTTAATGTGAGGACCTGAAAGAAGCAAGACTCCCAAGGAATGAGAGCTTCAACCTTCTTTTGGGATACCATCTGTATCTTAAAAAAAAAAAAAAAAAAAAAAAAATCACAGCTCATTTTGGTTGAGGTTTTTGTGGATGGAATATACCATTTCTTTGAGTATGGTCATGTTATTCTATTTTTAGACTTATAGTCGACAAATGAAATTCTTGTCTGTGTCATGGGTGGTGTAATGGTTAGTAATCTAGACTAGCAAACCTTGACAAGTACATTTGAGTCATTGGGTGCCCCATTCCTAAGGCCTTGTACCACAAAAAGCTTAGTAAATTACTACTTGCCCACATCAGCGTATACTTTAATTTTAACAAAATGCTCCAAATGAAATTTTATTTGTAAAATGAGAAACTTTACACAAGAATTTTTAAAAGACTTTCCTTTTAAAATAAAAATAAGATGATAAATAAAAATCCCCCCCCCGATTTTTCAGCCCAAATGTTAAGAGAATTACACAGAAGAATTATATAATTAATTAAGGTTTTTTTGGGGGTAGACAAATGCCTCACCATATTTGAGACAAAATGATTGAAGATAAGTTATCTGTACATGAAATGTGTTTTACACCATTACAAGAAAAACATCCACTGGAATATACAATTTGGTTTCTCCAATGTCAACTTGTTGCCTTTTTCTATGAATATGTCGGTGTATTCTAAATACGGGGAAAATTTTAAGATGTATAAATCAAATTGTTAATTTTAGTCATTAAGAACGGATAAAAAGTCAAAAATATTAAATTTGAGATTTAGTTGCAACAAATTCTAAAAAGTCAATAAGTATTATACAAAAGGATTTTTTTCTTTCTAGAATTTCTTAGTCCATGGGAGTGTTATACACAAATAATCATGGTAACTTTGTTTTGGCTTCACAACTAAAAAGTTTTCAACAGGAAATATTGGTCTTGTTAGTGCTCTATAGCAGGCGCCTAGTAAAACTTACCATTCATTTCTATTGGCAGGTGGGTGGGTGGGTGGGAGAAAAGAACAAACAAAATAGAAGGGATATTCATGTAGAATCTAAATTCAAAGAAGAAAAATCAAAATCAAATTTTTTTGCTTAAAATTAAAATAAAGAATATAAAAAAAAGATTTTTGGCACATTTTTTTGTAATTGACATCTACAATTGAAAAGATTAAAAAAAGATCTTTTAACATCTGAAAAATCAAATAATTTTTTCTTAGTTTGAAAATTAAAAAAAAAAAAAAAAAAAAAAAAAAAAAAAAAATTAAAGTTATTTTAACAAGGCAAAAAGAGAAGAATTCTAAATGCGGTAGGGGTTGGGAGTGGATTTTAAATATTTAATTAAAACTAAATTTATTTTGTTCAAAAACTGGATCTTAATTCTAAAACTTTATTGTTCATTTATAACTTTCACTACACTGTGTGTGTGTGTGTGTGTGTGTGTGTGTACACACACACACACACAAACAAGTGGGCAATTGTAGCAATGGGGGTCAAGCACAATATTTCTAACGCAGTAAGAACTATCTATCAACATTCCTCATTCACATGTATAATTTGGGGGAAGGGAAAAGTTTCCTGTTCAATGTTTGATATTGTTTTTATGGACATCTAAAAACTCGTTGAAATTCACCTTTTTGGTTAGGCTTCTATTTTTTTTCTTCCATAACAAAACTGCATTTATGGCAGAGTTCCATTTTTTGTGCAATATTAAAGAGGTGATCTTTCAAAAAATTCTTTGCTAAGTTAATCTTATTTATGAAGTCTCAGTTCTTTTTTCCACTGGAACTGAGTTTGCCTGGAATAAATTGAAATCAACCACTTATCTTTCAAAAACAGTGACAAGAAGACTCATGACTCAAATGTTTCGGTAGACTACATACAAAAATAGGGTAGACCTCAAATAGAGTGCATACTACAATAGCACCCACAAGAGAGAGAGAGAGAGAGATATTAGCATGGATGCTTATCTGCAACCACTGGCTTCAATGCAGTCTTTTATGTGACAATCATCAGGCAGAAAAATTTTGGAGAAATAAAAAAAAAAAAAAAAAAAATTTTTAAATATGGTCAAAAGAATGTTTACATTAGAAATGTGTATAGATTATATTTGCATATTGTTATACGGGGTCATACATCTGATTGTTAGTGTGTGTGAGTGCGTGCATGTGATGGTACATTTGCAACATAGCAGATTTGACGTTGTCTAATGAATATATGTGTAGCAGAAGGTAGTGAAGTCAAAAGGGGGTTAGGGATTTGGCCAAATCAAAAATATTTTTAGTGTGCACGGTGATTTTAATTAAGGGACAAATTTATTATCATTGCATTATAAAGAAAATTAATTTTTGATTCGACATACAAGTATAATAGATGAAATGGATGCTCGATTTAAAACCCAAGTATAAGAGATAAGGTGGGAATATGGTGGCGTTAAGAGACCCGACATTTTTATATATTACGGTTTATTATGCAATATTAGTATTTGTATGTTGGTTATATGTTCCGTATCAAATTGCAATATGTATAATTTGTATTAGCTATTCATGTTGTGTTAATGTTATATTACGTATGTTATTGTAATCTATGATGGTATGTACGTAATGAAAGTGGTAAAATATACTGTATTAAGACGCACTTCTAACAATTATAAAATTATGACTAATATTATAACAACAGGTTGTGAAAGTGTTTGGTGATGGATATAAAAAGGTTCAGTGGAGGAAAAAAATGGTACTTACGGTACATCAGGTATTTTGCGGGGTTATTTGTAGCAATGGAGGTGGTATTGGTATGGCGGATGGTGGAGATAGATTATGTGTATGGGTCGAAATGTTAAAGTATATGTTTATCCTCATGTCAGCATTTGGATAAGGTTTTGGATTTTTTTGTTTAGCAGGGTGTTTTGTGATGGGTGAGTGATAATTGCAAGTTTCTCATGGAGACAAAGGAATTTTTTTTTTTTTTAAGTCTCGTAAACAGGTGTTAGTTTTAGTATTTCTCCAGGTAATGGTGGGGGAGATGTTCATGTCCTTAAGATGCCAGATGTATGTGGATAAAGAAGTATGGAGTAATTTCTGTTGGAGAAGAAACGTTTGTAGGCATATATCCTTTGTTTTAGAGTTCCCTCCACTGCACCTATGTACTGATTGACCGAGTTGTTAGTTTTTACAGTGGCCTTATACACTACGTTTTTTTTTTTAGGCAGTTGCTTTGTAGAGGGCATGATTCTTTATTCCTACAGTTGCATTTTTTGTTGGGATGTGTGTTGCCGTGGACCATACTTTTTATTTTCTTTTTAAATTCCTCCAAAATCTTTTTTTCTACCTGATGATTGTCGCATAAAGACAGCATGAAACCAGTGGTCATAGATAAGCAGCCATGCTATCATATATATATATATATATATATATATATATATATATATATATTTTATATATACACACACACAAAGTTGAGAGTCGAGATGAAAGCAATTGCAGATTCTGTCATCAGAGTTAAAGCTTAAAAGAGGTGGACACAGAGAGGATTTGTATGAATTTACTGTATTGCCTGTCCTTTAATAAGTGGTACATTTCATGTATGAAATTTATATATAGATGTACTGATCATTATGGAACAGAGGTTGTTGTAAAAATGACTGACAGTCGAAGAACACAAGATCTGACAAAAGCCCAAGTGTTGCAGTACTTTTATCTCAACTTGAATTTCATCTTTCTGACTAACTCTAAAGAATTACAAAAAAAAAAAAAAAAAAAAAAAAAAATGAGGGTCCCATGTTTAATAAAATGTTTGTAGGTTTTTTTTAATACTTTGTTTCCCTGCCACCCAAACAATCAATGTTACAATTCATTTGTTCTGAAAAATGTTGCCTCTTTGCCATTTTCGTCTGACTATTATTATCCCGTATTCCTTACGGACAATACAACCAACTTTTTTTTTTCAGGGGGTGGGGACAGGGGATCTTTTATGTGATTCTACATTCCCTACGTAATACATTCATCTTGGTATGGGGCAATTTTGGTTAATGGCATATCAACTGCTTATGGGTTATTTAATGCTGGAATTTGGTTCATTTGGCAATGATCGATTGTCATTGCAACTATTTTTCAATGTTCCATTGCATTTTATTATGTCTAATCCTTTTTGGATACAGTTGTACAGTATCAAGTATTCCTATCAAATACAAATAATTTACAAAATGATTATAAGGTTTCAAGTCTGTAATCATAATCCTAAGTAAACAATTCCAGTTTTTAGTAACAATTTTTAATACAAATAATTTTTAGTTCTATAATATCAAGTATTCCTATCAAATACAAATTATTTGTATTAAAAATACTTGCAACAACATTAATCTGAGCATTATATATACATTATATATAATCCCTGAATTAGTATTTTAGACATTAGATTATCATGGCATTATTGACTTTGTTAAAGTGCTGCATGTAGTTTGAAAGATATATTGAATCCCTAGATGCAAACTTGTACCAACCACATTCCTGAGACCATAATGCCCAAACTGGAGCAATCACGAGGGGAGAGAGAGAAATACCCCTATCTATTTTAAATATGAAACAACTTTAAATCATTTTAAGTTTAACCTACAGAAAAAAAAAAATAAAATAAAATAAAAAAAAATCAAAAAAAAAAAATCAAATGGATACAATAAAATTAAGAATAAAAATAAAAATTTTTAAAGAATTGATTTTTTTTTTTTTTTTTTTTTTAAACAAAACTCAAAGATTTTAAGTTCCAATTATTACTACGTCTGTCCCATAATAGTTGGTACATATAGTCACAAGTGGTCCGAGCAGAAAAGCCCAAATGAAAATGATGAATAATTTGTTACTTCTAACAAAATGTCATTTTAAACCAAAAAACGAAATTCTAAATTGATTTTTAAATATTTGTAATGTGACAAAAATAAGTTTAAATAAATATAAGAGTTGGTAAAGAATAACGAATAAAAAGGTTTTGGATGTAAATTTTCAGTCTTTCACATGAAGTCACTACAATTGTACTTCTCGGCTACTTATCGAGATAAGACACTCAAGCCAAAAATAAAGCCATCAAATTTATGTCAAAATTCAACTTTAAGAAGTGGGGATTATTACAACATGCAAATCAGAAATTATATATTTATAACTATCTTTTACTTGAACAAAATTATTTGCCATAAAATAAGAAAGAGACGAGTTGTCTTTCCTTTAACCGCGAGAGAAATTCAATTTAGTAAATGTTAATGAGAAAAAATAAATTAAAATTATATTATTTCTTTTTCATTTTATTTAAAACTTTAGATATGACCGATTCAAAAAAAATAAATAAATAAATAAATAAAATAAAATTTTTTTAAAAGTGTAAAGAAACTTACAAACTTTCATTACCTCCTTATCCTCATAGTAATACATGTATTGTTTGTGGTAAAGATTGCAAATCAAGTTCTGGATTAAAGATATAAAGATTCATAAAATGATCTTCCACAGGTGGATCCCATCAACCCTGTACAGAATTCAAGCCATGTTTGGTTATATTTGTCTTAAGCCTTGTAAGTCACTTAAGCTCATGAATAAGAAAAAGTTATCAAGGATGTTTGAATTATATGGTAAAGGTCGCTATCATTTGTCAAGATTTGGTAGTCATCGTTAAAATTTAAGAATAGCATTTCAAAGTGTGTTAGATATCTGGAACATAAATGACAATCATACACTACAATGTAACGGTTAAAATATCTTCCCTTAAAGGATATGATCAAAAATATCAAAATAGAAAACTAAGTCTTTATAATATCTTACGTGATAATGACCGATGTCAGGTGAAAGCATTGGAATTTTAAAAGTCTATCACAAACACAGTTTAGACAATTCTTACCTACAATTTTGATCTTTCACCAAAACCTCAAATTTAACAGCAGGAGAAACTTGCTAAATCATTAGAGATCTATTTCATTATCATTAAATAAGACATGTCTATATGCTGCGTGTTTTGAACGCATCCTGGAAGCAGCACCCAACCAAACGAAAGCTGAATAGCCACTTACCCCTATCACACAACCCCCCTCGAACTAAGATGAGCAAGACAGGCTAAGCACTGCTCGCTAAGTAAGGACAAACTCCTAAGTAATGTCCTTCCATGGACTACTACACATAAACACACCAATGTTGGCCAACCAACAAAGACTTATATTACTTCTGTGCTGACACTGGATGCCATCAAGACGACTTATCAAGAGCAATGACTGATAGGGATGGATGCCAAGAGAGTCCAAGTAATCTGTGCTGTCGTTTATATATATATATATATATATATATATATATATATATATATACACACACACACACACACACACACACGTTAAGTATTCCAATTCCCTCTCCTAAACTGACAAATTCTATTCATTAATTTTAATAACGAAATCCTATTTCTATTCTTGATGAAGCAGGGACCATCCAGTAAAATCCTTGGGTGAACAAAGTTTCTCTTGTTACTTTGCAGTAGGAATCGGACAGTCATAATGTATTTCATATATAAAAAGTAGATGTAACAAACATCGTGGGGGGGGGGCTGTACAGCGGCATTAAATTCACTTTCAGACTAATACTCTGGGGAAAGGCATGAACCCCACACATCCTCCCACCTATAGATTAGAGAGTACTACAAATGTCCTACAAAGATGGGTTTGGCATTAAATAAGCCCACAGAGGTTGATATGCCATTAAACAAAGAAACTAAACCAAAATTATGGGAAAGACAGTTTTTTTTGGGAAAGACAGAATTTTTTTTGTTCACAGAAAACATTTACCCCAAATGAAAACAGTAAAACATTTTACATTCAACAATAAAGTTTGTAAATTTTAGCCAAGAGAAAACATTTAATGAAATTCAAAGGAGGGGAGATCCGATTTTTGTTTAATTGTATGAAGTCTTCCACATTTGCACCGTTATATGGAACTCACACTCACAAATAAAGATGATAGTTTTTCTATTCAATTATTCACTCAGTTGTATATGACGTTCTTCAGGCAATGGATAACGTCTAAATTCAGGTCTGCTCACAATATAAATGATTAAAATGACAAAAGATACAAGAACCAAAGCCAAGCTGTTGATGAGAATTCCTTCTTGGCTGGTGGCATAACTAGATTTCCTGAAAAAGAAATAAACAAAAAATTTGTTAAAAAAAAAAAAAAAAAAAAAAAAAAAAAAAAAAAGAGAAAATTCCCAAAGACTTGTTTATTTATCTGAGACAAAAAACATTTTAAATAAAAATCTTTTCATTCTCATTTTATTGACAAGAAATCCTTTTCTTTTTATTTTACAATGTATCTTAAAATAGCTTTAAGTATGTAAAAGTAAAGTAAAGTTAGCGACCATAGTCGAGGGTGACCCGAAGGCTCCCTTTTCGATAGCTACTACACCAAGGTGTAGGGGAGGGCGCTACTCCATTCCCAGGATTGCTCCACTTTACCCTTGAACCGTACCTTATAATGCTGAGTGTTAAGCAAGGTGGCATCAAGTTCCATTTTTAAAGTCTTTGGTATGACTCGACCTGGGATTGAACCCAGGTCTCCTGGGCCATTGGCGAACACTCTAACCGCTGGGCCAATGTCCCGGTATTTAAGTATGTACCATAGGATTTTTAATGCATCTTAAAATTTGCTGACCTCCAATTTATTTAGCTTCTACTTAATACTATTACACACACAGAAAAAACAAAGTAATCCAAAGGGAAGAATTTAATGTAAACGACAGTTGACGCTATAACATTTTGGTTTTAATCCATTACATCTCAATTGTTCCATTTGTTTTAAATCATTGATATATGATATATTTTGAAATATGAACACTGATTTATAGATCAAACTGTGTGTTCTTTCTCTCTCTCTCTCTTTCATATATAATTTCCTTTGTTATGTATTTCATTAAACATCCAGCATTGCTCAAATGACACTCAATATCATCTTTTCTAAGTCCTGATAATGGTTTATTAAAACTGAAATGTTATAGCATCGATATAACACATTAAATTCTTCACTTTGGATTATTTTGTTTTTCAATTTTTCTCCATATTGCCGCATTCTTTTCCATCATGTACTTCCATACTGTCCTATCGATAAACAAGTCCCAAACACAAACCGATATATATTGATACATACAACACCTATAGACATGAGGGGGAGGGGCTGAAAAGTTCACATAATGATGTCGTATTTTCAGTTGAGTTTTGAACAATGGGGTCCAAGCACTGCAACACCAATGAAAAATAAACCTCATTTAGTCACATTCCAAATATGCTTGTACCTATATGCATTGTGGCATCTAAATATCTAGGAAGAGAAGATTTATTTTAACAGGTCAAACCTCCCAGGGTTATTTTATGCAGTGAGATTAGGGAATTACAATCACTGTACATTTATATTTTTTGCATAATTTTTTAAATTGTTGTAAAGTTTTAAGTATTCCTATCCAATACTAATAATTATATGGTTTTAAGTAATTATTTCTATTTAACAACAGTCTTGTTTGCACTTACATAGAATTATCATTCGTTAATTGAAACTAAGTAAACAATTATAGCTTCAAGTAATTAATCTTAACACAAATAATTTAAAATTAGACTATCTCAAGTATTCCTTTCTCATCATCATGTTGTGCTGCCAGCATGGATCTCCCTGACCCGCTCTCACTACCTGTCTATTGTCCGTTGCTCCAAAGGGGGTCTTCAGGGCTATATCCTGTATCGGCACAGAGCTGTTGTATATTGGTTCTAGCTGGTTGTCCTGCCTTTGCTCGTCCATATGAAGAGGTCCACACGAGTATATCGCTTATGAGTTTGTCCTTACTTCTCAAGCAGTGTCCCTCATTTCTGGTTCGTCTAACTTGGATAGTTTTTGTAATCTGTGGTAGGTAGCCATACAGCTGCTGTTTTATGGGGTGTCGCCTCCAGGACTTGTTCAATATTGCTCGCGGCATTCTTGAGTAATTGCCATCAAGCTTTTTCTCCATAGGTTTAGTTAGCGTCCATGTAGTGCATCCATATAGCAGTATCGACATGACTGACACTTGGAAAAAAAAAAAACAAAAACAAAACAACATTTTATTTTATTGGTCAGGTCTGACTACCATATGACCGATAGCTGTCTATGCTAGTCGCGTTTGACATCTTTCTCGGTTGATGAGACACTGCTTCCTAGGTAGGTGAACTTGTCCACTAGTTTCAGAGAGCTACAAATTAGTGTGGAGAGGTCGCCTCTTTGATTAAAGCACATGTATGCTGTCTTGTCTGCATTGACATTGAGGCCTATGCCAGCAGGTGCTAGTTCCAAACCATGCAGCAGTGTTTCAGCTCGGGCAGGTGTGTATTTGCCAGAAGTGCTAAGTCATCGGCATAGTCCGTGTCCGTGATTGTTTGTGCCGGGTATCTTCTGTTTCTTTCCTTTGCCAACTTGAAACCGTTAAATCTTTCATTGTATCTATAGACGTTCTAAGCACATATCTAATACAAACAATTTGCAAACAGATCTATTTGATTCATAGACGGGACGCTAACAGGTACTACCACTCGAGTGGAAGGTGGACCTAGGAGTAATGGCAATAAATAGGTACTCCACTCGCCGGAACAGAAGCCTCACCATCACATGAGCATTTTTTTTTTTTTTTTTTTTTTTTTTAATTTTTATTAGAACAGTCTTTGCAGACGATACAGTTAATATATTCTAAATACGCAGAAACAAAATATCTGATGGCATCATCTGGAATCGTTTCAGAAAGTAAAATTCCTGTTCACACAGAAAAATGCATTTTTCAAACTAATTATTGTCGTGAAGAAACAAAATCGGCATCCAGAGTTCAAATCCTTGAGGAGGCTGTTAACATTTCACTTCCTGCTAATGCGCTTTGTCCCATCAGCAACGGATGAATAGGAGGGAAAACTGTATTTTTCTTTGGTTTTAGTAAAACAATCAGTCTAAAAGGAAAAAGGGAATTCAAACTAACTTTACTCTGCTTAAAAATTGACCTTATCTCACCTTCAGTCCATTGTGGAGGGGTTGGGTAAATACATGGTTTGGTCTGGTTTCTTTGTTTAATGGCATATCAACCTTCATGAGGTTATTTAATACCAAATCCATCCTTTTAAAAAAAAAAAAAAAAAAAAAAAAAAAAAAAGTAGTGGTAGTATTCAACCTATAGCTCTGAGGATAAGAGGATTCATGCCTTTCCCCAATGGTATTTGTCTAAAAGTGAATTTAATAGCATGACTGAAGTTCAAACTCATTTACTAGGATTCTGCAATCTAGCACTTCACCACCACGCCACGAGGACCTCCAACCCCAGGTAAATACAGGTTTCTCTCTTTAATGTAGATTTGTTTTTTGTTAATGAAATTATTTGCTTTCTAACAAAGTCAGCCACTCTGAAAATAGGTCGACTTTATTTTTTTTTTTTTTTTTTTTTTTTTTAAACAAAACGAACAAACACACACAGAACTATGTAGAACAGTCTTAACTTTCTAATGAACTTAATTAGATCATTGAATTAACAATTGCTGTGATTTTATATATTCCATTTTTGTTCAGTTATTTCAAAATCTTACAAATTAACATTTCTTGTGAATATGACAAAAGGATTAGACAAAGAGACTGCAGCTTGATCTGACATTTCCATTAATCATAAATACAAACACTCGAAAAATTCACTTGATATTTGAGGTGACATGATTTCATTTTCAATTGCTGTTAATTATCTTTAATTTCACCTGCAACAACATCATAGCAAACTTATTTGCCTACCACAGCATATTTTTCAGGACAAATTCATTCAATAAGAGGTAATGGGGGAGAGGGAAGGAAAAAGGAGGACAAAAAAAAAAAAAAAAAAAAAAAAAAGGAAAAAGAGAAAGTGAAAAAAAAAGAGGAAAAAAAGTTACTTACAAAACAAAAAGTGCTTTTTCTGTTAATCCTGTGAGTGATGACGCTAATGCAAGGCAAAAAATTACCATTCCAAAGAAAACATGAAATGGCATCAACTTTTGCTTCCACTGCAGACTGACATTTGGTAATAAATATGAAGAAAACCCAAAAATCCACTGGAAAGAAAAAAAGAAAAAATTTCTACAGAATGGAAGACAGAGATGCATTCAGATTTATTTTCTAATTGAAAATTATCAAATTATTCAAAGGACATCACAAATGAACAATATGGTGGGGGGGGGGGCTAAAAAGTTCTCAGCCTCACCAAGAATCTCTTCAGTTATGAATGAAGAGTAGGGCAGACTGGGCTCTTTAGCCATGGTAAGGTAACCAGTCTCAGAGAAAGAAAACTGAATTCAAATCAGTGGTAAAAACTTAAAACAGTTAGGAACCAATTGCAGATGACCACAGTGGCATCAACGTGTATAAGGCATCTCATCTACTGAAATAGAAATATTCTCGAGAATATAATGGAAATTTGACATATTTCAGTTTACATTCTGTTGACTAAAACAGACACACACACGAGTTTTCATCCTACAAACTGCAAACTTATGACAAGTTTCCCAAAACAAGTTAATCACAACATGCACAAATTTTGAAACAAATGTTAAAAAAAAAAAAAAAAAAAAAAAAAAAAAAACACGAACCTGCAAGGCAAATAGAAGAACTGTTGCCAATCCGATCCATGAATGAAGGCTGTACATATTTGGAATTGGTTTTTCAGCCAAATTATGAGAATCAAAGACAGCTTTGAGACCAACAGAAGAAAAAAGAAGTGACAATACCATCATGGTGGCATGCAAAATCTTAATGTAAGTCTTTCGACAATTCCGGAATACCCTGTACACTAAAATGGCTGAAAGAAAGAGAGAAGAAATATCAAACATCTTGAGAGGCTGAGTCAAGATCAGACAGGGAAAATAAAAATAAATAACTAATTTGGTGGAAGATACACGTATTTATTAGGTATATTTTACCTTTAAGAATTTTGTTGGATGATCTAAAAATTTTCCCAATTATTTGAAGAACCTCTTACAGGCAAAACGCTTATAATGGGTGTATATATATTTGGACAGGCCGTTTCTTTGAACAAAGCAATATTTATGTTTTATTGGACTATGCTTAATATACAAAAAATTCAAAATGATGTTTCTTTTAGTATAAAGCAATTGAAAAGATGAAAGAAATACAAGTCAAAAAGGAATAATGCTTCATTTAATAAAACGAAATGAGTATTTCGATAAATTTTGCTCATCTTGTCAAATTGCCTGTAACTGATGAGAAAGAAAAAAAAAAACCCCTGATATTTAGTTATCCCAAAAGAAACAACTTACCATCTCCATAGAGAAAGATTAATCCAAGAACCATGAAGAGTGGATGGTAGTTGAATTCTCTTGCCACATCACTTTGCCATGCAAATCCGCCCCTGTAATGTCCAAGCCACACAGCCACAAGAATGACTGATGCAAGTCCCAAGATTTGAGTACCAAGTACTAACCAGGGAAACCATTTTAAACTTCCATGTTGGTCAGGATAGTCATAGATGTCCATACCTGGAATAGATAATTTTCAATTGCATTTTGTGAGGGACAATTATCACACACACATAATGTATACATGATAAATAAATAAATGAAAAAAAATTTAATAACTTTTTTGAATGGGGGAGGGGTTAAAATTTCATTGATTTTAACGGCATGTCAATCCATCCAGGGTTACTTTGTGCATAAAGGGAATGTTCATATATTTTTTAGCATCGTTGTTTCAATTAAGTATTGTCACAGTGGACCTGGGAGTAATGGCAATGAAGGGCTAACTCTATACTCCCCATATCTCTAAAATTAGAATCTCACCATCAAGTGCAGTTTAGTGTCAAACTCAAAATTTTTTTGAGTGGGGAGTCTTACCCTCTCCCTTCACATGGAGCAGTTGGGGGGGTACCAGTCTCTGTATTCCAAACCCTAATAACAGGATAAATTAAATTTTGAATAGGATATTTGTAGCCCCCCCCCTTTACATTCCGAAACCCAGAGATATTAGGATATTTCCTATTAAACAAGTGAGCAGATTAATTTATAAATGGATTAACACTTCTACCTAAAATCAGAGTGTAGAATCTGTGTCCTAAAATCTTCCAGTTATCTTTCTAAAGTTAAGATATAAAATTCACTGACAAACAATATTTCAATGAATAACATTTTAAACTTCTAAAAAAAATAAAATAAAATTTTTAAAAAATTAAAAAAATAAATAAATAAATAAATACTGGATAATTCTAATTAATTTGTAATAAATTAACTTAGATTTACACAAATGCAAATATTACTCACTAACCCTGGGTGAACATACTGGGGAAAACTACATATCTTATACTTATTCCCAGTGTTTCATTAATTATATAATTTTAAACTTCCCCGAAAAATATCATCATCATCATCAGGTCGCGCCGTCAGCGCGGATATCCCTGACCCTCTCTCGCCATTTCTCCCTATCATTCATCGCCTCCGGCAGGTCTTCAGGGTTACATCCCGTGTCCTCACATAGTTGCTGTAAGTTCGTGCTGGTCATCCTACTTTTGCACATCCATATGTGGGGGTCCACAGGAGTACATCGCTTATGAGCTCGTCCTTGCTTCTCCAGCAGTGTCCCGCGTGTCTGGTTCGTCTGACTTGTATAGTTTTCGTGATGGGGGGCAAGTGTCCGTATAGTTGGAGTCTCGTGGGGTGTTATCGCCAGGACTTGTTTAATACTGCTCAACATTCTTGTGTAATTTCCGTCTAGTTTCCTCTCTAGCCGCTTCGTTAGCGTCCATGTGGTGCATCCATATAGCAGTATCGACACAACCGCTGCCTGGAAGAAACTGCATTTCATTTTATCAGTTAGGTCCGACTTCCATATGATCGAGAGCCTATCGATAGCTGTCCATGCCTTCGTCAGTCGTGTGTCGATGTCTTTTTCGGTTGATGAGACGCTACTTCCTAGGTAGGTGAATTTGTCGACTAGTTTCAGAGAGGCTCCGTCTAGTGTGGCAATGTTGCCCGTTTGGTTGTAACACATATATTCAGTTTTGTTTGCATTGACATGGAGGCCAATGCCAGCTGCGGCTCGTTCCAGACTATGCAGTAGTGTCTCTGCTTGATTAGGCGTATTCGCTAGTAACGCCAAGTCATCAGCGTAGTCGGCGTCCGTGATTGTTTTTGCGGGGTACCTTTTGCTTCTTCTCTTAGTCAGCTCGAAGCCATTTTCTCTGATTTTGTCGATCGAAGTCCTAAGCACATAGTCTAGACAGATGATAAAGAGGTACGGGGCTAGTGTGTCTCCTTGTAGTACTCCTGCAACAATGTCGAAGTATTCCATGTCTCCATCTGGTGAACGTACTTTCACTTTGGTGTTTCTGTAGAGAATCATTATCGCTGCTACTGTTTCTTTTGGTAGGCCGTATGCTAGTAGGATTTGCTCCATCTTCCCCCTGTGTATGGAATCGAAGGCCTTGGTAAAGTCGACAAATAGTAATGTCGCCTGTAAGCTTTTTGCCCGAACGCCTTCAAGGATTCTACGGATGGTCAGTATTTGTGAGGTTGTGGATCTATTTCTCCGGAAGCCGTTTTGGTTTTTCCTAAGGATGTTGTCTATTTTGGGTTCTATGCGGTTTCGTAGTAGGGCATTGTAGATTTTGGCTGCTATGGATGCAAGTGTTATCCCTCGGTAGTTCTTGGCTAGTCCGAGGTCGCCTTTTTTAGGGAATGGAAGGATGCATCCCTTCGTCCATCTTTCTATCCTATTTTGACTATAGACTGCGTTGCATTGCCGGAGCAGTATATCGTCGAATTGTCTAGTCTTCCACACTTCTGGGGGGATCTCGTCTAGCCCTGCTGCTTTCCTATTTTTAATTCTTCTGAGAACTGAGTCGAGTTCTTCTTTGGTGAAAGGACCTAGTTTAACGTCTAATTGCTTACTAATAATTGTGGTGATCGAGAAAGAAAAAACAAACTGAGCATAAATAAATATATTAGATGATTATCTTAATAGTTTTATACAAGTGCAGATATTATATAAATCTTCAATGGGAGTGCTGCAAATCCGAGCAGGATTTATAAAAAATAAATAAATAAATAAATAAATAAATAAATAGTTATTTCTATCCAAAGTTTTGGACAAAGAAAAGCAGAAAAAGTTTGAGTTTATTTGTTTAATAGCATATCAACTTCTTGTGGGTTATTTAAAACCAAAATTTAATTCATTTCTAAATGTTTGTAATCATTTTCAGTGGTCTATTTGATTTTTTTTAAATGCATTTTTTCGTATAATCAATTGTTTGCACACTTATGTGATATCAAGTATTTCTACCTAATACAAATAATTTGCATAGTTTCAAGTATTCCTATCTAATACTAATAATTCATCCACAATTATACGGTCTAAAGGACCTATTCAATAATAATCATTGGTTAGCATACAGTGATATAGTCTCAAGTATTCTTATCTAATACCAATAATTTGCAAGCAATTGGATGGTTTCAAATTAATAATCCTTGGTAAACAATTATAGCTTTAATGACCTAATACGAATCATTTGCACATAAATGTACAATTTCAAGTATTCTTATGAATAATCTAGAAAGTTTCAAGTGACTATTTCGATTAAATAATAACCATTTGTTTACACGGTTACATGTAATCTTAATAGAAATAATTCTCAAACGATTTGACCCTTAGGTGGGACCCTAACAAGTACTACTGCTCTGAATCAATGATGGATTACTCCCTGCAGCTCCAGAAATGGAGCCTCACCATTAGGCGCAGTTTTATGTCATATGTAGGATAGAGAAAAAGTCAAGGGATGAGAAAACTACTATTATGGCATATATGAAAACATTCAAATTCCTGAAGAGAATACAATTTTCAAGTATTGACATGAATATTAGAGAAATTATTAATAATTTACTGATGTGTCAAAACCCAATAAATTAATTTTTATTAGGTATCACCCCCACCCTTCTAGTGTTCACAAAAAATTTCACATACCAAACACCAAGTAACCCACTTATATTTTTTACCTTGCCTTATATTCTGATTACATATTCCCCCATCCTGGCCATAGCTAAACTTAAAAAAAATTTTTTTTTTTTTTAAATTAACACTGTTTTATGTAACACAATCACACATGTGCTTCTTGTCAAGATTTTTTTTTATTCTTTCACATTTTATCCCAATCATATAAGAAGGTTTACAAAAGTCTGGATACACTTCAAAGAAACTGGCCGATTGGCAGGTATTGGGAAGGATGGGCAAGGCAGATTAATTCACCTCACATTCAGGGTGGAGGAGATTTTTGTTGATGGGATTGTATTTTAAAAAATTTGGGGATCCTCAAGAAATTTAGTCTTTTCTTTAAAATACAAAAACTGAATTATTTATGGAATTAAGGAAAAATATTGAAGTTGGGGGGTTTGAAAAGTTTTGTGATAGATAGATAGATGTGTGTGATTTATAAGTGAATAGTTTAGAGGTAACTTTATTTTAAAATAAATTAGAGTTTGTTTGCATACAGTTAAATGGTTTCAAGTATGGCTATTTGACATCAGTAATTCTATTTATCAAGTATTCCAATCTAATACAAACAATTTGTACAAAGCAGTATGGCTGCAAATAACTAATAATAATCTTTAATAAATTATTAGACAGTTTTATTTGAACCCATAGATATAACCCAAAGAGGTACTACCACTTCAGGTCAGAGAGAACCTGAGAGTAATGGTAATGAAGGGGTACTCTACGTTCCCCTGAACCCCAAGACTGGAGCCTCACCATCAGATGCAATTTAGTGTCATAATCAGGACACTTAGAATTATATACATATAATTTGCAAGCAGTTTGCAGATAACATTTTGAAAAAAGTTAGAACCCATTTGATTACAAATGGTTAAATCGTTTCCAGTACTGTTCTCTCTCTCTCTCTCTCTCTCTCTCTCACAGAGTGCACCACCTTTGAGCAACTTTAAGATAAAATTGGGTTGGTATTTGTCACAAGAGCAATTTGGAGAATACAGTTGGGGAAAAATCATATTGTGCTAGAGCTTGATATGACCAGCTGATTAATCTGATTGACCCTGACTGGGCTAGACTGGTGGTCAGAGAAGCCCAAAGTGAAGAGTTGCAAGTCACATGATTAGTTTTGTTGCCAGGTCAAGGATTGGTCAAACATCATGGGTCACCACCAATGGCCAACAGGTGGTCTTGTTGAGAGAAGTCTTGCTCCTCTTCAAAAGGTGCTATCAGTGTATTCTACAACCCAAGCCAACACGATGGTATTCATTGTTTATTTCCATGTTTTTTTTTTTTTTAATTTTAAATAATCATCTAGCCACAGCCGAGCAACTTGTCTGAGAAAGTGATGGTGCCAAAACATTTAGGAGTTGGTACCAATGGGGGGGGGAGAGAAAGAAAGATTACAAAAGATAATTCAAGTACTTTTTTTTTTTTAGCAAAACACAGAATTGTGCAAGTGCAGCACCCTCTCCACTCACCAGATCCCCACCAAGCTCAAAAGGGAGAGGGTTCTTTTACTTCCTAAACTGAAAATTCAACTCGGATGTAAGACTTGAGGATATGAGAGACAGACTGGAATGCATGCTGAATGCCAAGAAGACAATTTTGAAAGAAATTAATATTTCATTCTTTATTCATTACTTTCTTGGTAAATACAGCTTTAGTATCCCTTTTGGTATCCACCTTGTATGTTCAACACTTTCAAATCCATATGATTGACTATTCTCATTCAGTTATCCACCACGCCTTGGAATATTTTCTATCCAATAATTTCTTATGTCACTTCACTTTATACTGAATCAGTGCACAGGGACTGAACCTATGATTTCCATGTAAGTTTCAAACATCTCTCATCAATTCTTAAAATAAATAAATAAAAAACCTGAAGTAGGCTGAAGAGCGCAGTAGCCAAAACAACCAAGATGAGAACAATATCCAAATCATAAAAATAATACAAATCGCTTATTTTTCCCCTGGAATCTTTAAAACACTTTATCAACGTCTTGGAGAAAATCAAATTGAAATATTTGTTGGATTACCCATGGAAAATGATTTTACAACCAAGAAATAATAAAACTTGTGAATTGGTAATTCAATTCACTTATGAAAAAAATATCCAAGATCAATGAGACTTTCTGAGGTTTGAACAGCAGGATGAGGATCATCTACCACCATGGATCAAATAAGGAGTTTGGTTCAAAATTCCCTGAAGGGAACCGATGACAAAAGACCCCTAGAATGAGGACAACAGTTCAAATTGTGGAAATAATTCATCTAAAAAATAAAAAAATCTCAACAGATACTAAATGTTTGGAATGATAAGATTAGAAGAGGCACTCTAGGCATAAACAGGAAATAGAATTGATGATTTGAGTTCAAATCCTGGATGAGGCAGTTTCCATTTCACTTATCTTTACCAATGATGCGAGTGCTATAAATCCAGCTAGTTTCACTCCAGCTATAGGTAAATAGTAGGGCAGACTGGGTTCTTTAACTTCAGTATGGCAACCAGTCTAGGAGAAAAACTGAATTCAAACCAATTGTACTTAAAAAAAATTGACCTTGTGTCGTATCCTGTTCAAGGAGAGGTTAGATAAATACATACATAAGGGATTTTTATAATTAAGGGTTTTCGGACAATTATCTTCTTTATTTCCACCAGACAAAGATGAAGACAAAGTTCGAAAACCCTTAATGATAAAAAAATCATTAGGCTTCTTCTCGGAAATTTAGACAACTAAAACATAAGGAAGAATTTTGAAGAAAATTAACATCTTATTCATTTTTGTCTACGTTATAGCTTCAGTCTCAATATCATTTAACATAAATGTGCGTGGGTGTATTTGATTAAATAGGACAGACATCAGTTCTGGCTATTTTATCTTTCATCAATTCAAGTCTTTGTATGAATCATTTGAGTTGTCAGAATTTCCAAGACGAACTTAATGATTTTTATCATTAAGGGTTTTTGGACTAATGTCTTCATCTTTATTGTTGTTATTTCCACAACATTTTGGCCGATATGTCCTCCTGCCTTCAGGTGTTTCTCAAATTCGGGAACCCACATGGAACTTTGAACTACGTCATTTATTGAATCCATAGGGGTCACCTGTTCTGATTTTGTTAGCCATAGTTCCGTGTAGGTTCCAGAGTTCGACAAACACCTGAAGAAAGCCAGAGGACATAGCCAAAACATTGTGGAAATAACAAAGATAAAGACGATAGTCTGAAAACCCTTGATAAGAATCATTTGAGGTGCTGTAGTCCCCTCCCCACTCTCAGTACTTTCAACACCGATTTGAGCCATCTCGAGGGGGGAGCAAATAATGAAATTACAAACACAATGGCGAGTTACACACTAGAATGTAGCTGCTATATTTTAAGTTGATCTTATTTAAGGAAGGTTTGTTTGGGGAAAAAAAAAATTCACACACACACACTTTGGAATTTTTGTCTTTTTTGTAATATGGACTTTAGAAAAATATGGCACCTTCCTGAATTCACTCCATCAAGAATGAAAACAACTCATACAATCACTCGAATAGCTCAAAGATAAAAATAGGGTAGACAGTGTCTGTTCTATTTAATCAAACGTTAAAAAAAAAAGCTGCATAAATAACCCCTCTCTCTCAGTTCAGGCTTACCTGTAACTTTTCTGTCAGGGAGGGATAAGAATTTCCAGAAAATCTCTGCACACTTTAGGAGATTGGTATGAATCTGTAAAAATTTGGCCAGCCATTTTCTAATGCATCGTAGACATCTCCGGAAATTCATTTTGGTATGTAAATCTTTCCTTTACAGAAGGATAGCTGCTGACCATCAATGCATATACTTGAAAAGACACTTCACACATCGTTTGGCACAGGTCAGTTATCCTAACACAAATTGGGTTTAAGACAACTGATAATTAAATTAGCAAATAAAAATAGAACTCAAAATATAGTTTTGTAAGGTTTTTTTTTTAGGTATGATCAAATTTGCATTGAAACTTTTTCAGGATGTGGCGGGGGAGCATTCTAATTTCATCTATCTACCTCAAATAAAACAAAATAATTAAATTTAAAAATAAACTTTAAAATTTTATAAATTGACTAAAAATAATAAAAGAAAAACCAACATGCTGATTTTATAGGTTTATAGAAATAAAACAAACATTACAATTTTATTAATTAAAAAAAAAAAAAAAAAAAAAAAAAAAATTTTAGTAAGAATTTTCCATACTTATTTAATAAAAGAAGTTTTCATTAGAAAGATATTTTCTCATACAAATCTTCAGACATTTTTTTTTTTGCATGTATAAGTAAGTAAAGTCGGCAACGTTCATCCAGGGTGACACGAAGGCTCCCTTTTCGATAGCTACTACATCAAGGTGTAGGAGAGGGTGATACTTCTTTCCCTGGATTGCTCTACTTTACCCTTGATCCTTACCTTATAAATGCTGAGTGTTAAGCAAGGAAGCATCAAGTATTTTTTTTTTTTTTTTTTTTTTTTTAATGACTCGACCTAGGATTGAACCCTGATCTCCTGGGCCATTGGCGAACCCTGAACAACTCCCACCCTCATTATTAATTTGATGATCTGGTTTAGTTCTATAAAATGCAAAAGACTATTTATTTAGTTAAAAATTCCTTGGAGAAATTATTTTTATCTTTTATAAAACAAAAAGTCTGATTCCATACAGAGGACATATTTAACAGAGGCAAGCGGAGTCAAATTTTTGCTCTTCTTGGCAACTTTTTAGTTCTCGTTAATACTAAGTTGTCAAAATTTGGACAGAAAACTCTTAAGCCTTTGGGTAAAAAAAAGAAAAAAAAAAAAAAAAAAAAAAAAAAAAAATTTTCATCAAAATACAATTAGTTGATTTTTGCCAAATTTTAAAAAATTGGAATGTTTGTTTTTCTTGTTTGAAAAGTTTTAATGCAAATATTTTTTTTCAAAATCCAAATTAGGGAGGAGGATCAAAAAGGAGATAAATAAAATAAAAATACAAATATATATATATATATATATATGAACGTTTCAATTTTTCATAAGAACTAAATGGAAGTGTCCCCTCCTCTTGCCCAGTCAGAGACAGCAGTAGACTGTACAGTTTCAGCCTTCCCAACATTGAGAAATAAACTCCGAGACAACAGGTAAAAGGATTTCAGAGTCTTTGACTAACAAAATGCAACTAACAAGGAGACATGGCTGAGAGGGTTAAGAAATTAAGTCAAATACTACCAACTGAGGGCGGAGGTGTTCAATCGATGTTCCCAGTTCAAATAGTGGCTGATATAAGATATCACCAAGGCATGGATGACAGAATAAGGACAGTCTACCCTCGTGATTCAAATAAAGAGTACTGAATCCTCAAAAGGTTACCAAGTACAACAAAAGGCACCTGAAGAAAACTGGAAAGTATAGCAACTAAAATGTAAGTATAGCAGTCGACAATGTAGAGAGAATAGTGAGAGAACAATTATTAACAGTATTATTATTATTGCACCTTATCTAGATTAATCAGATAATTATGATGGCATGTCAACCCACCTAGGATTATTTTATGCCTAGAAGTTAAGGAATCCAGTTTACACACACATTTTTATGCAATTGTTTTAACATGGCACTATCAAATATGAATAATTTTTGAATATCTCTATTCAACCGATTGATGGGATTTTAACAGGTACTATCACTTTGGGATAGAATTGATCTGGGAGTAATGACAAGGAAGGGGATACGCCACTCTTCAGAGCTGCAAAACTGGAACCTCACCATCAAACACAGTTTAGTGTCCTATCCAAGACACCCGCACTTTTGGTGGGGGGTCTTATCTCTATGCAGTGAGTAGAGTCAGTATACTGAAAACCTCGTTGACAGGGCTGATGGATTAGAAGAACCATACTTCGAATCTTTTCAAGACCGTCAAGTTAGTGTGAAGGAAGCCACATGAAGGATGTTATGTAAACTAGCAATGACTAATAGTGGGTGGGAAGGGGGTGCATTTTGTCGGGTTTTTGAAGAGACTACAAGTGAAATTAGTATCCATCTTGATACATGTAACATACCAGGATTTTATTGCAAACTATTCAAACCCCCTTTCATGTTCCCCCTCGAGGGGGGGGACAACAAGATGATGGATTATTTCAATAAGTTACAATCCCACATTGTGCAAGAAAACATGGTGGGCTAGCTAGCTTCTGAGTAATTATTAGACCCACCTCCCATGCTCAAGAGATTTCAAACCCCATTGAGTATACAGGTTACAGGGGATTTCATTTGTTTTGCATTCCCCACCCCACCCCTCTTCCGATATTGCATATTTTTCAAGGTGTTGCCAAGAATCAGGGACACTGAAAGAGTTTCTGATATCCATTATATCATCTGTAATACCTTGAAGGCAAGGAGAGGGAATGAGAGAGAGAGAGAGAGAAGACAGGGAGAGGAAACAATAGAGAGAGAGAGGGGAGAAAAAAAAAGAAAAGAGAGTTCAGTTCTCACTGGCTGCCCAATACTTCTGGCTTAGTGTTGCAATTAACCTAAGAATTGCAAATAATAATAGGAAAAAAAAAAAGGTTTTTAGAAAAAAAAAATATTAAAAAAGACTAATTGTTTTGTTAATAGCTTTTATGATTGGTTTGGTTGGGTTTTATGGCATATCAACCATTGTAGGTTATTTAATGCCAAATCCATTTTCATACAAATAATTTTTCTATTTCAAACAATTCAGTTTAGCATGAGTACACAGTTTAATTGTCAAAAACATTTCTATTTCAAACTATTCAATTTCAAACAATTTAGTTTAGCATAAGCACACAGTTTAATTGTCAAAAACATTTCTATTTCAAGATATTCAGTTTAGCATAAGTATGCTGTTAGTTCTATTTAACCCATAGATAGGGCCTTATCAGGTGCTACCACGCCATAGTGAACCTGAGAGAAATGGCAATGAAGGGGTACTCCGTATTCCCTAAGGCCCCAGTATTACTGGGACCTCACCATCAGACTGTTTAGGGTCATATCGAGGACACTCATTGGGGGGGGGTCTTACCCCTCTGCTGAGGTGCAGTTGGTGAATTCTACAGCCCCAGCCGACTGGGCAATTTTATGATTGTTATCAACCTCTACATTTTCTCTAAATTAACCCAATTTTTCTTAAATATATTTTTATCAACAAAAGCAGACAACTTGATCTTCAATTTTGTCATTCATTCTTTTTTGTTATTGTTATACTTAAAAATACCAAACAAAACAAGATTAATTGACCAAATTTTAAAGATTTTATCTTAGAATGTTATTTATAGAATAAATCTGTGGAATTATTAGTCATATTCCAAGGAATTTCCAAGAATAAAACACTTGTGTGTATAAAATTATTGGTATTCAGAATAGTAACGTTAAATCATTGACAAATTGATTGCTTTTAATTGCTTAAAAGGGAAAGAAAAGAAAAAGAAAAAAAAAAACTCCAACACATTGACATTAAATAGTTAAATGACATGCTGTAAAACCAAAACAAGCTTATTTAAATCTAAAATTTTGCTCTTAATATTCTGCTTGTTGGCAGAATCAATTACAGAAAGTTTAGAAAAAAAAAAAAAAAAAAAAAAAAAATATTAATGAACAATGTTAAAGATTCTCATTATTAACAAAGTATAAAATGAAGTATTTCAGGCAAAATATAAAATAAACTGACATAATTCATCTAAGATCTTTATAGAATGCCAAATTTCTTTTGGCAAAGTAAAACAATGAAGATGTGACATTAACGAATAGGAAACTAAAGAAAAAAAAAAAAAAAAAAAAACCTATTCAACCTTTACATAAAACACTAGATGATACGGAATTTCCAATCAGTCAGTTGTCACACCTAAATAAGTCTCAAGACTGAGTAAAAGGGAATTCCATTTTTGAGGTAGCATAATAAATGTTAGGTTTTTGTGGGTGTTTTTTTTTCTTTTTAAAGACACCTAGGTAACTTGGTTGTGATTAATATCACAATATTTAGTCAGTCTACCGTCTTGCATTACTTGAACTATCACTTCCCTCTCACCCACCTTTCCTTTCACTATATCTCTGCTTCACTCCTCTCTCTATAATTCCCTCCTTTCATTTTATCTTTCTCTTTCCTTCCAATTTATTCTCTCTTAAATTGGTTCAATATTTTTCACTCCCTCTTCTTTGCACGACCATCTTTTTCTATTTTTCTTTCAATTCACTTTCTGGTCACACAGCCTCCAATCGCAAGCCATTCAGATGCAAAACACAAATACAAGCAAGAAAAGCACTCACTTAAAAGGTTCAGCCAAAGTGATAGAGAAAAGAAATCAAAAATAAAACTACAGATGCCAAATCGATGAGGCTCATTTGCAGAAACCAAACAGAATGTGTCCTATTAGGGGAAAAAAAAAAAGTAGTTTACTCATGATTAAAAATTTCAAGAGAATACAAAATTATATCTTTTCCACATGGAGATTGTTTCAGAACTATCTATAGAATTGGTTGGTGGATGCTTAATGACATATCAACCTTTGAGGGTTATTTAATGCCAAGTCCTGTTATATATATATATATATATATATATATATATATATATATATATATAAATCATCCACAGACAGACTGTTTAATTGTATCACAATTGTTCAGTGTGGCTATGTCAGTAAGACAACTTACCCCACAGTCATCGTCATTCTCAGCATAAGTAAAGGAATTTTTACGAGCATATACATTATTGGCTACCTGGAGCGCTTAATTTGTGAGCTATTGCATTTTGGTGTATGTGGCAGCCAGCACTAGAGTGCTCAACCGGGGAGGGAAGCACATATATTGTCATCAATATAAATATTGACAGCATGGAGTCCTCACTCTCACCATCCATCCCTATCACCAAGGGCAGATCTTCTAAACAGCATCTGGTGTCCACACAGAGCTGATGTAAGTCAATCTTTTCTGATCAGCCAACACTGGCACATGCATGTGCAGGAGTCCATAAAAGAACATCGCTTATGAATATGTCCTTGTTTCTCTAGCAGTACCACTCTCCACATCTTGTTCAATTTACTTGAATGGTTTGGGAGAGGGGAGACAAGTGGCCATACAGTTGCTGTCTTGTGGGGGCTGTTGCTGCCAAGATGTGTTCAACATTCTAGCATAGTTCCCATTTAGCTTTTCCTCTATGCGTTTGTTAGCATTCATGTGGTGCATCCATATAGTAGTATATGCACAGCAAGAACTTGGAAGAAATCTGATAGTTCAAATTTCTAGACAGTCAATAATTGGTCAATAGAATTCTATGCCTTTGCTAGGCATACACTGAGATCAATTTCAGTAGACGAGATGCTACTGCTGAGATATATGAACTGGTCTACTAATTTTAGAGGCTTGCTGCTTACAGTGAAGATGGCTTCTTTTTGTTTTAAACATATGTACTGTTTTATTTGCATTCCCATAAAGGCCAATGCCTCCCACTGCTTGCTCTCAGCTAAGCAGTGGAAATTCTGCTTGGGCTGATGCATTTGCAAAACACGCAAGGCCATCTGCATAATCTGCATCTGTCATACTTTCTGCTAGATACTGTCTGCTTTTCACCTTTTTTTGGTAGTAATTAGGGGTCACTTCAGTCAGAAAGCTTAGTCCAGGACACTTTTTGTGTATCACTGTCCAGCACAAACGTCTCTAGCTTAGAAAAAGTGCCTACTGAAATGTCTATTCCAAATCACGAAATAACATATTTCGCCGACTGCAATGCTCGAGTTCACTACAAACACTCACTGCGTCTGTTGCCAAGGCTCTTTTTATAGGCTTAGAGCTTTGCACACGTCTTTGTCAAGTCTCGTCAGTCTCATGAGATTCCAAGATCGTGAGTTCTTAAAACACGACATTGGAGCGGCCATTTTCACCTTTGCATGCCAGGCACACATGAGCATGTTTTTCCAGGGGTAAGTCCATTTTTTTCCCCTCATTTTTAACTATGAAATCATTATTAGATTGATTGATTGATATTTCAAGTGTTTAGTCTAAGCAGAATAAAAGCAAATATGGTGCTAATGTATTTCCTTGCAAGACTCCAGGGACTATGTTGAAGAAGTTGGTGTCTTCATCAGATGAGTGAACCATTGCTTTCAGGTTTTTTATAAAGCAGCATTATAGCTGTAACAGTTTCTTCAGGAAGACCATATGCCAATAATATTTACTCCATCTTTCCTATGTGTGTGGAATCTAATACTTTGGAGAAATCTATAAACAGTAGATTCTTTGCTAGTATGTCTTCAATAATTCGATAGATTGACAGATTCTGTAAAGTTGTGAAGCAATTCCTTTGAAATCTGTTCTGATTTTTTCTAAAAGGTTTTTGACTTTTAATTATTTGGTTTGGTTTTATGGCACATCAACAATTGTAGGTTATTAATGCCAAATCCATTTTTATACACATAAACAGTTCTATTTTAAACAATTCAGTTTAATATAAGTATAGTTTTTTTTTGTTTACATAGATTTAAATGTCAAAACAAGTCTATTTCAAACAATTCAGTTTAGCATAACTACACAGTTTAGTTCTATTTGACCCATAGATTGGCCCAGAGTGGTAGCAACTGATAGGGTTCTGAGTGGACCTGGGAGCAATGACAAAGGTACTCTGTATTCCCTAAAGCTCCAGCATTACTGAAGCCTTACCATCAGATTGTTTAGTGTCATATCCATGACACTCATTGGTGGAATCTTATCCCTCTGCAAAGACGCAGTCAGTGTATTCTACAGCCCCAGCCAACTGGGCATCGACTTCCAATTGGATACAATTGAGAAACAGGTCATTATAAACCCCAGCAGCAATAACAGTAAGAGTTATGTCTCTTTAGTTTTTCGTGATTTCAAGGTCACGTTTCTTGGGAAAGGGAAGGCGTAACCTTTTATTCATTCCTCGATTTAGTTTTGTTTATGGATCATGTTACAGAGTCAAGAGAAGCAAGTCAAATTTTCTTGTCTTCCAAACTTCAGTGGGTATTTCATTAAGGCCTACAGCTTTTGTTTTTAATTTTTTTCAATACTACATCAAGTTCTTCCTCCATCAACTGTCCTAGTTTGACATCCAGTTGGCCATCAAGGATTTTTTGGAAAGGTTTGTCAGTGATTTCAAGAGAGTTTCTGAGCAGATTCTTGAAATGTTCTTTCCATTTCAGAAGTCTTTCTTCTTAGCTAGTAATTTTTAATTTTCCTTCCACTCACTTCATTTACTACCTGCCATGCTATTCATGATTGTCTATCTTCCACTGACTTTCTAATTTTATCGATTTGACCATGAATGTCTTCTAAGTATTCTTTTTGGTACGTGTTGGTTAGTTCTTTCTGGGTTTTCCTAAGTTTCAGCATGTTGGCATTTATCAGGTTTCTTTTATTGAGTAAAGATGGTTTTGGCCATTGGCTTAATGAGTAGAGTGTTCACTAATGGTCTGGGAGACCAGGGTTCAATCCCAGGTCAAGTCATACGAGAAAGAGAGAGAGAGAGAGAGAATGCTTCACAGTTCAGTTTGTGCTCTTTATCCACTTTCTTTGTTAATGAGTATATAATCTAGCTGTGCCCTCGTGTTAATTGGGTCGGTGTAGCTCCATAAATTTCTCCCCTTGTGGGGGGGAGAATTTAGTGTTTAGGTATGAAAGACTTCAGATGAAAAATCTTTTAGATATTTGCTATTTCTGTTTGGCAGGATGTACAAGTCAAATTGTTTTCATCTTTGCCAATTTGTGCATTCACGTTTCCAACGACAATTAGAATGTTTGGGAATGTGTTGAGTAAGGCAAGATAGCCCATCATTGCCATTACTCCCAATTTCACTCTGACCAGTTAGAGGTCACATCTACGAGTCAAATAACTGTAATCATTCATTATACTTTAAACCATCCGTGTATAAATAAATGAGCTCCGGCTTGTTTAAATTGTTATCTTACAAACTATTTGCTTACAAATCATACTTATAAAGAGGATTTGGCACTAAATAACTCAAGGGTTGATATGCCATAAAACACAACCAAATTCTTTGTACTGAAACCTCTTCTTGAAAATCTTCTAAAAGCCAGTGTTGATCCTTACAACTACAGAAAATGTAACTAATTTGGACCATAAAAAAATTGACTTCCTGACTGGTCAAATAAGAGATTTTTAATCTTGACTAAAGAATTTCCTTTAAATCTTAGTCCATCCAGGTGACAATGGCAACATTTTTTTTAAAGCCAAGGCAAGGTCAGCCAAGCAACTGAAGACAAGCAAAGTTCTTACGTAAGAGTTTAATATCATCAAGGCATGTTGAATGTAAATTTTTCCTAGTCAACCAACATTGGTGTGTCCATGCATAGGAATCCATAAGAGAACATCACTTCTCCAGTAGTACCCAGCATGCCTTGTTCATTTTACTTAGATGGTTTGTGATGGGAGGTAAGTGGCCATACAACTATTCTATAGGGTGCTGCTCACAGGATTTGTTCAAAAAAAGCACATAGCATTCTCGTGTAGCT
Source organism: Sepioteuthis lessoniana (assembly GCA_963585895.1). Classification (NCBI taxonomy): domain Eukaryota; kingdom Metazoa; phylum Mollusca; class Cephalopoda; order Myopsida; family Loliginidae; genus Sepioteuthis; species Sepioteuthis lessoniana. The sequence continues at coordinate 420,356 of OY757941.1, read as the reverse complement.
TTTTCTCCAAGCACTTTGTTAGTGTCCTTGTGATGCATCCATACAGTAGTATTGAAACAGCCACAGCTTGGAAGAAATCCCGTTTTATTTGATCAGAGAGATTACATTTCTATATGCATGGCATTTTATAAAGCAAACCAAATCCACAAATTTTATAAGAACAGACGAGACTGCTGGCATTCTGAAAACTGTTTAGTCTGGTGCCATCAGTGATTCTAACACATTTTAACCCAGGCAACAGTAGACCTTGCTGGTAAATACAAACCAACTTTTCGTATAGTCAGATTTAATGATTAAGTCTTGAACTAATCAAGAACATTGCTTATTGTGTGCTGGGTGTGAGTGGGGTAGAAAAAAAAAAAAATCCAAGAAAAACGTTTTCAGCAAAAATTTAAGAGACTCTCCAATCCCATTTTGAATTGGGTTTTATTGGCCAATCAAAAACAGACTTTATAGAATGATCTGATTGACTGAGAGGCTATTTTGAGTATCTTCTTATACTGAGTGGCTGCTAATAATTTCTGAAGCAAAAAGTTTGAAAAATGTTTGCGTGGAGTGATTAATGAAAAAGAACTTAGTAACCATGGTGATAAAGATTCTATCAACATAGATAAAAATCAGATTTGCATATATTTTCTAATTTAGACCCATTGTGGAAAGGAGAGAAAGAGAGAAGGTAAAAAGAGAGAGAAAGAGGATGACCTGGAGTGGGAAGAACAAATGGCAGAAGGATAAGTTTTAAAAAATAAACAAATAAATAAAAATAATACCACACACACAACTCTCCAAAAGCAAAATAAAAAGAACTTTTACCATTTCAAGAAAAACGGAAGTTTCTCGATTAATCCAATCTTGATTTTTAAGGCTTGCCTTTATTCAGTACAATTCAAAGCCAACATAAGATCACCTGCCCACCACCACCAACAACAACAACCACCAGTAAGTCAAGAATCTTGCTTCAAGGCAGATGTTCAGGAAACACTTCTGGCACTGTTACTAACAGACACACAAACACATCAGATAATTCCATCTGAGAATATGCCAATGTGAGAGAGAGAGAGAGAGAGAGAGAGAGAGAGAGAGAGAGAGAGAGATGGGGGGGGTGAATATTGATCTAATTTGTCATGGCAACCAGAGAAAGGAAATTGCTGAGTCTAGAGATGTGGTAGGGTAGGGGGCACTTTGTGTGTCAGAAAAAGTAATGAATAATTCCGGACGAAATTAAAACTCTTCCACCTGCAAATATAAAATACCATCTTGAAAACATGGTGCCATTTTCTTTCACTAGATAAAAGACATTTGAGGAACTACTTTCTTGTTTCTAAGAATCAGATCCTCCAAGAAGCACCACCATTATTTATTCATACAAAAAGATGAATGTAGTTTACGGATTTCAGGATATTTTTGTGTGTAGACACAAGGTTTATCATTTAATACAAACATCTACATTAAAGTTGTCAGCCAAGTCGACCACATATCAAGGATGAGATTTTGAATTGAAAACTTTCTGCTCTATCAGCAGAACTTAGAATAAGCTGACTGCATTCTCTACAAAGGAGTAAGAACCCCCCCTCCCCACTCTATAAATGGTTATATGACACTAAGCTGCATCTAATGAGGAGGCTCATTCTGAAACACAGAGGATAGTGGAGAACCCCTTCATTGCCATTACTCCCAGGTCCACTAATTGAGTGGTAGTGCTTTTTGGGCTCCTACCTTTGAGTCAAATAGATCTGTTAGAAAACTATTTGCATTAGACAGGATATAATTGTGTCAATTATTTGTATTAAAAATAATTACTTGAAGATATTACTGTTTACTAATCTATTAATTACTTGAAACCATATGACTGTGTGCAAACAATTATTAAATAGAAAATTACCTGAAACCATATAATTGTATATAAATTATTGGTAGTAAATACGACTAATTGAAGCCATGCAACTGAAAATTATTTGTATTAGTTAGGAATACTTTATATCAAAAATGTATAAACAAATAAACCCCAAAACTCTTAAACAACTACATAAAAAAAATAAAAAAATAATCTCAGACAGTTTGATATGCTGTTAAAAATCAAATATTATCTTCAATATTTATGTGGTTAAAAATTAATTGGAAAAAAAAAAAAAAAAAAAAAAAAAATCCCAACCCTGCCCCACTTCTCATTGAGAAAACCCTCAGTGAAGAAAGAAATCACACAAACACAATCATATCAGAATTTAATGTAGAGATGAATTTGGTAATCCCCTTAATCCTAAATCCAATTGGGGGGAGGGTCACCATGGCGTAATGGCTAAATAGGGGTCTAAAATGTGTGTTCAAATGCGAGTTATGCTATCAGGTTCATTTTTGGGAACGGTATGACTTCATCTCTTCCCCCAGCTATATGTAAATAGTAGGGCAGTTTGGGTTCTTTAGC
>OY757941.1:202934-415434 GCA_963585895.1 Sepioteuthis lessoniana | reverse complement strand
TATAACTGTTTTTACTCAATACAAATAATTTGCACACAGTTATAAAGTATCAAGAAGTCATTCAAAGCTATGATTGTTTGAGGATTATTGACTTTAAACCATTTAATTGTGGGCAAATTATTTGTATTAGATTGGAATACTTGAAAGAAAAACGAAGTAAAAAAAAATTTATTTTGGGATAGCTTAAGCAAAAAATAATTCTAAAAAAATTTTTGTGCTCATAAATTTAGCTGTTTGCTGGCAATTTGATCCCCAAAATCCTTTCATGGTCTTTCACATGAAAGTTTAGGCCTGGGTCAACATCAAAGGTTTCGTTAGACAAACTGATAGATTGGAATTTTGAAATCTGGTCTGAAATTAGTATAAGTTAAAGCAGGTGGCCACAAACATATGACCTGCAAACAACTTTTTTTATGGCAGCAGAACAATTTTCATGACTAATATCCTTATCCCTGATCAATATTGGCTCATTTAAAAAAAAACAGTTGTGGTGGAAGGGTGACAGATTATAGATTATTGACATGAGGATTTTTTTTTGCTTCATCTCAAGGGTAGATTTGACAAAGGTATACCAGACATGTGCTACAGTACGGGAGAAAATTTTTCATTTCATACTGTTAAAAAAATTTCGTCAACTAATATTGGAATAAGTCATACCTGAGATGACAAAAAAAAAAAAAATAATGTCAGAAAACATACAGAGAAAATATTTGAGAGTGGATTTTTAAATAAAACAAATTATTTCTATTTCATTAAAAGTAATAAAACTTAGAATTTTGCTTTAGTAATATTCAAAGTACAATTGAAGAAGAAGAGTGTGTGGGGGGGGGGGGTACCAAAAGTCACACCAGATTTCCAGAAAATTCATCCTCCTATATTTTGTACTCCTATCTTCCACTAACGATTATATGCATATTCATTGATAGAAAATAAATAGCAGTCAATCAGCTGGATTGCAGATTAGCATTACAACTGGAGGAAATCATGCCTCACTCCCTCCACCCCCATCTCAATTTTGGCCCACTGTGCCTCTCCCCAAAACATTATGGCCTTTTTGAGTCTATGAATTTGATTAATAGATGCATTAGAATTTTGAAGTTACGATGGGAATTAAATTCTTGTATTAAGAGGAATTCTGGTACAACTTATGAGTAACCATCCCTCATACATATCAAAGATCCCATGATTGACCTTTTGATCATCGTCACATCAGTGGGCACCAGAGTCATTGGGGGGGTGGGAGATCATTCCTACCCAAACAGCCTTGACCAGAAGGTAAACTTAGCTCTCAGATTCCATTTATCATATTGATAACCACTGTGCTATGCACCTCTCGCACTTCAAAATTTATTTTTTTCAATGAAAAGACAATGTGTAAGCGAGGAAATTTGTATATTAATCAAATTCATCTTGAAAATTATTCCAGACTGAATGCAACATGAAAATAAATTACAAGATGGCTGACTAATATTCTGAGGACAAATTTTCTTTCTTTTTGATAATCAGAATTTATTGGTTTCAGTTAAAATGGCAACATTCCTCAAAAACACAGCCATTTGATTTCTAAAAGACAAACTGATGACATCAATCTTTAACAGCTACACATATTTAGTCATTTCAAATGTCGAAGTAGAAATGGTTTTATCCTCAGATTCAATTAAACTTGTAATAAATATTCATAGCAATTAAAAAGGGCAAATTAGATAATTTAGGAATAATAATAATATATGTCATCTATAGATATTTAAATAATTTATTGCAGAGAAAATATCTATATTTTTTTATAACAAAAATCATTGTCCTTTGCTTTTTTCAGTTGAAAAGAGTTTGCTTGTCTATCGATAAAATAACTTTTGATAGCATGTGAAGTGACATTTTTGAATCTCTTTGGGTCTTCCACATTCCTATATCTCAGGTTTGGTCATTTGGTTTAATGCCATATCAACCCTTGGGTGGGAGTTAATGCCAAATCCTGTTTTTATTGATAAGAATTGTTTTGACACTAATAGTTCTATTAAATATTAATCATTTGTTTCCATAGTTAGATCGTTTCAAGCAACTAATAACAGTTGAAAGGGACTATACAACTCTACAATCCCCAAAGCTTAAAAAAAAAAAAAAAAAAAAAAAAAAAAAAAAAGAAGAAGAAAAAGAAAGAGCCTAATCATCAGACACAGTTTAGCATCACATCTAGAACACTAAGAGGAGGGAGTCTTACTCCCTAGACAGATATGCAGTCTACATATTCAATGGATGTATTTCTTAGGTTCAAGATGAATTTTCCATTTTAGGAAAGAAAAAAGCCATAGGAAACTCGATTTGACAAATGTAAAGAGCTTTGTACTTGTATCAAAATTAGCTTTATCATTCTTCAAACTGACACCAACATGTCAAAACATCCTTCTCTTTTGTAAGAGTTTCTTAAATATGAGGCCAATTCAAAAAGTTCTAAGCCTTACCCAGAAAGAGGTCATAGCTGAACATTTTTTGTTACAACACACCATTCATGGAATTAGAAAAAAATCAGAATTAGTTTTTCTATCTTCATAAGAAGTGGTAATCTTCAGTTATGACCCCTTTCTGGGTGAAGCTGGGAACTTTTTGAACGTCCCCTCATTCAAATATTCAGTTTTAAAATGAAAATGAAGAAAAAAAAAAAAAAAAAAAAAAAAAAAAAAAAAATATTGAGACTTCCATCTCAATCCTTTTTAATCACTGATACTGTCACGTGATGGCTCACGAAAACGAGGAGGTGGGAATGATACTCTCTCCCAGTTGAACTAAAATTATCTAGCAGTCAAAAAGTGACCGTTAGAAATGATTGTGGGTCACACAGATGTTTGCACCTAAGTGACCTTGGGTCGCCGGACATCGGAAGGGGAAGGAGAAAATGAAGCCAAATGATTGGTGGGGGGACCCCAAACGGAAGTGGGGTCCCCTTCCCCTCAGCGGAAGTAAATACAAAAAAAGTTAGTTTTTGGACAAGTCTCGTGGCAGACGGACGATAGCCATTTCACTCCGGGCTAAGGACAAAAGACTGAGACATGAGAGACCTGAGTCTCTCAAGCCAGCATTAAAAACAGTACCAAGCCTATTAGCCCGTGAAAGAAGAGAAATTCTCCAGTGGAACCCCGTCAAAAAAATAAGATAAGTAACTTTGGGACATTTTCCCTTTACACCCAAATTTTGTTTACCACTCTCTCTCAATTTGGAAAAGGATAAAAGCCAGGAAAAGACATTTATATTCATGGACTATCCTATTATATATCTTTGACATTTTGAACGTATATATATACATAACCGTAGTAAAGAACTTATGTATTTTCATTTTACCATGTGGTCTATGTTATTATTCCATGCTTTCCTTTCAGCTTCTATTCGCCTTGCATTATCTTGCTTAGAACTGTCCTATTAATTCCTAAAGTGTCACACGGGAAACCGGAGTTGCCAACGGTAGCAATATTAATATTATTACAACTAAGACCTATAGGCCCGTATTCTTCAATTATCTAAGGGAAAGAAGTTTAGTGGCCTGGTGGGTGTGTGATAGTGTGAAATTTTGGACCCCTTTGCCAGCGGTGGCCAGTCTGGCCCTAAATTATTCCCTCACGTAATATGCCAGTTCTTATCTGCCTGAGAAAAGAACTCTGAACAGGACTTATTTCGGTAGGGGATCAAGTGCCAACCTGCCCCGTCTTCACACGTGCGAAAATAAAGTCCCGTTTAGGGATTTTAATCAATTTGCCGTCACAATACGTACGTGCAAATTGCTGCAGAAAAATTCACATGAAAAATAAGCAGTTTCTTCAGGAAAATTATCAGACAAGATGTTTTTATCTCAAAAGTTTTGGTTTTTTTATTTTATCTTTTAAGATAAAAAACTATAAAAAGATTTTAATGTTGAATTGCAAAGTCATGAATTGCTTTTAAAGCTCAGCATAAAAGAAGGAACAGTTAATAAAAATGAACAGAAGAAAATTCATCAAAATAAAAGAATTGCGTTGTTAAGTGGTTTGGTTTCTTTAAGGGCATGTCAACTTTCAGAGGTTATTTAATGCTAAAGCTATCCTTACAGAAGATTTGTACCATTTAACCCATCGCTTGGTGGGAGGGGGGATTGGGAGTTCATACCCTTTCCAAGTGTAATAGTCCTGCATTTTGGAGATCAGCCAGCAGCTTATCAAGAAAATTTGTGTAGTGACAGTCCCCTTCATGCCCGGTAATTGTTGGACCCCACTACAGTAAGTTCCAGAGATTCTGTGTAGGTATTTCTTTAGGCATTCATAGCACATAATCAAACAGACCTATAGCCACCAAATTTTCTGTGGCTGTTAATGTGACACTAGAGCAAGTTCTTCTTCGTGTCTACCAAGTTAGCAAAACCTTATCTTTAATCATATACAGTAGAGATCGAGGTTAAAAATTGCATAGCAAGAAACTGAAATTGACTTTTGGGTCATAAAAGAAAAAAATCATCAAGACTTTAAAAAGACTACCTTTGTAGTACAAATAGCAACCAGAGAGCTTATAAACATTAACCCCCAACAATGTTTATTAGCTTGCTAGACTTCCCACATAAAAAAAAATAAAAATAAAAAATTGGATTTTGTTTGCCGATATTCCCTGCTCTACTACTAAAAAAAAAAGTTAACAGAATTTAAAATTTCACTTGTAGGGCAAGTTTTCAGTTATTTTTAAATATACAGTTTACCATAAAAATTTCCATTTATGTTGAGATGGATATTTACATCATAATGATCAGATTCTCACTGGGTGCTCATAATTCTAGCCTTGTGCCACAACTGAGCTAACTTTAGTAAATAACTATGATTATCAGATTTTTGTATGTGTGACCTGTGATCCCAATGAGTGCCTGTTGTAACACTTATCCATGATGATATTGGTGCTTCTTTTTAGGGAGAAGGGATGGATTTTAATTCAAACAGCTGTTAACTAAAATAGTAATTAGAATCCATTACAACCCGATAAGTTCATGGGTAGTCTAGAATATTTGAAAAATCTGCCCCATCTTCATTAGGGGAGTCTTTTTCCAAGAAAAGGGGGATCGTGATCCAAGAGAAAATTCTGCAGCCATGAAAGCCAAATGTATAAAAGGATGTAAAGCAATTTCTTCTGATGAATCCGGAAATAATTTGTGCAGAAACATGAACGACTTTGAGCAAACAGAAAACAGAGACATAACAAGTGTCGTCACTGCAGAAGCGATAATAGGAAATAAGACTCCATCGTGAACTTGAAGGCTTAATCAAATTTCTTGTTGTCAGGATGCAATAAGCATGACCAACCATGGCAGATGCAATGAAATCAAGTTGATCGAGCGAAAACAGATCACGTTCAATAGACAAGTGGATGGAAGTTAAACAATAAACAGAAATCACAAAAAAGTTAATTGGTTTTGGAATCTTGAATGGAGTTAGGCTTTGGGGGGGGGAAGCAGAAAAGATCTAACATGAAATTAGAGCTGAAGAAGAGACATGAAAGCAAGTGTATATATATATATATATATATATATATATATATTATACATACATTCACAGAATGGTTGATTAAAAAAAATAAGGTCTCCGGTTCTAGAAAAGTTTCAAACTAGACAGAATAATGAAACTAGTTGCAAAATATTTCTTCAAACTTAAATATCTATTTTCTGATATACTCACCATTTACTTATACATCTGTTTACTTTCTGTTTATGTTGTATATTCATAATACAACTACACGTATACATACAAATATACACAGGTCATTCCAGCAATACATTTCTTCATTTTTACTTGTTGTATAGCCACATACAACTGCACGTATACAAATATACATGGGAACATAATCAACTGATAATGATGACTTCAATAACAAATGAATACACTTCTTTATGAAAATATAAATCTCTCACACTTTATTTTCGAAAGGGTGATGTTTGTTGTGTGAGAGAAATGAGTGGAGACAAGGACGGACTGCTATATTGACCCAAATTCTTCCTCGACCATAGCAGCACTTCTTTCGCATCTTGGTTTGGGTTGCTCAACCGTGGATCACCGAGGGCTGCAAAGCCCTCAATCTGCAAGCTGGTTCTCACTTCGGCATCCTGTCTCCAACTGACTCGAACCGCCCAGGCACCTGGTTATATTATTTTCTAACGCCCACCTACTCCCGCTTATTTACACAGGTGCATCTCTTGATTGACAGCTCGGTCGAGGGTCAATATATAACATTTATTTCTAATCCAGTTAAATAGCAAATTCAATTTGATCCAATGAAAATTCACGATATAGTCACTATTAGTGTAAATAAAGCAATTGAAATAAAGATGAAAGAAATCCTATGAAAAATGAATAATAATTGACAATTCTAAATGTAATTTTATCAGTTATGGTCGAAAGTGTGTCAATGTCTGCAGATAGACAAGTGATATTGAACAGGGGTGTTTATATTTAAACTTATTTTTTGAATAGAAATATTCAGGCAGTGCAATGTCAACTGAACTGCAAAGCAGAAAAGCAAAAAGCTTTCCAACAACCATGAAAAAGAAAATAAGAATTTGTTGTCGATTCATCTTAAAACCAATGACAATTATCCTACCATTTGTTTCCTTATCCCGAAAAAGGATGGCCGGCTGGTTGGTTTTATAGTTTGGGTTATTCATTGTTAATTTATAATTGAAGGGGCTCGTGAAGTAATAGTCATTGTTAATTTATAATTGAAGGGGCTCGTGAAGTAATAGTCATTGTTAATTTATTATTGAAGGGGCTCGTGAAGTAATAGTCATTGTTAAGTTATTATTGAAGGGGCTCGTGAAGTAATAGTCATTGTTAATTTATAATTGAAGGGGCTCGTGAAGTAATAGTCATTGTTAAGTTATAATTGAAGGGGCTCGTGAAGTAATAGTCATTGTTAATTTATAATTGAAGGGGCTCGTGAAGTAATAGTCATTGTTAAGTCATAATTGAAGGGGCTCGTGAAGTAATAGTCATTGTTAAGTTATAATTGAAGGGGCTCGTGAAGTAATAGTCATTGTTAAGTTATAATTGAAGGGGCTCGTGAAGTAATAGTCATTGTTAATTTATTATTGAAGGGGCTCGTGAAGTAATAGTCATTGTTAACTTATTATTGAAGGGGCTCGTGAAGTAATAGTCATTGTTATTATTGAAGGGGCTCGTGAAGTAATAGTCATTGTTAAGTTATTATTGAAGGGGCTCGTGAAGTAATAGTCATAAGAAATGGACAGAGCAACTCTAGTTAAAATCCTGGACGAGCCTATCATGTTTCACTTAGCGCTAATACCCTTGAGAAAAATATGCATCCAACTATCCTCCCTCATGATTAGGTATTATATATTTTTCGAAAATGATCATTCAAGTCTCTTCAGGAAACTCAAGAACCAACACTAAAACTTTTAAAGTCAGCATAAGAATTTTCTTTACATTCGATGAAATAAAAAGGAAAATAATGTAAAAGTTAAGACTAAATATGTGGGTTATTCAATAAATGAGGTGAAATTTTGCCTAAGGATTTTACAATAGGAAGCACCGTTTTTGTTTTTTTTCAAGGAAATCAATGGTGATAGGTCCTTTCATGTCAGCATGACCTTCTTTAAGGAATGTTGTGACCAGAATTTTTTTTTTTATTTACAGGAGAGTCATTGTCTTTAAGATTCAGGCTCAGCGGCAAACCCATGTTTAATCCATTTGTAAACATTTTTGATTAAAAATGTTTCTCTAAACACATCACACATTCTTATGTAAATTTCGGCCATTTTGAATAGCTTCAAAACAGATTTTTAAGGGATTTAAATAATTTTTTTTATTATAAACCAAATTCCAAACAATGGAGAGTTTACATCTATAAAGAAAAATTCTGAAAAATATCTTTAAAAAAAATTATGGAATGACCCTTGTATGATTTTTTTTAAGTCATGAAATAAAACTTTAATACTATCAAAATTGTTTGTAAGCTATTATTTTTTTTGTAAATATTTCTATGTTTTATGAATATTTTTGTAAAAAAATGAAATTTTAATTTCTACAAGTAGATTCAATACTTTCTGATCAATAAGAAATACTAGATGTCTTATAATAGGTGAAACTTCTAATTAACTTATACTGGATATCACTAACGAGTCGCTTTTGCTGTAAAGATATTCTCAGTCATTGTTCAGCATTAATCAAGGCCACCAGGTGTCCAAAGATTCCAGTTGTATAGCATGTTGGAATTCTTTTCACCATTTTGATCTTTAGTTCAAAGGATCCAGTATTGGGAATGCAAAAGATATGTCTTTCCACTAGATACTGTAATGAACAATTGAGTATCTGAGGATAGTTGCAAGTGATTTTGAAGTCTTTTAATCTTTGATTGGCCAATTTTTACCAGAAGTGCCTGCTGCTACTGCTGCAGGGGAAGTTTATAAATAGGAACAACCATCCTCTGGAAAACTTATACCCACAAATGATCCAACACCTTCACTTGATATAACCTTGATATTCACCTTCTCCGAACTGTGTACAACTACTTGAATTTTAAGCTCTGTGTCAGATGCAAATACATTAGAATCTTGTATAATTTAGACCAATACATACCCAAAAGATTCCTGTGGCATGGTCACCAGGCCTTTACTTGGTATAGCCATGATATAAACCCTCTCACAGCCATGCAAGACTGCTTGAATTCCTAGAGTACAAGATAACCATTTTTCTGTTTTACAGCTCCACCACCATACACCCACCACCAAATAAAAGAAAAAAGTGGGACTGGTCTGACAGGCATTCATGACAAAAAAAAAAAAAAAAATCCCAGTAGCAGTCTATGATTTTAATGGCATGTCAACACTTCTAGGGTTATTTCATGCCTAGAGATTAAGGAATCACATTCAATGTATGCGTGTTCAGATTTACAGTTTTTGAGTCGTTTCTTTTGCACAGTCCTATCAAATAGAAATGATTTTTAAACAGATCTATTTGACCCCCAGAGATGGGATCCTAAAAGATACAATTTCAGGTTAGAGTGGACCTGGAAGTAATGGCAATGAAGGGGTAACACCACACTTGCTGGAGTTCTAGAACTGGAGACTGACCATCAGAAGCAGTTTAGTATCATGTCCAGAACACCCCTTTTTTGGGAGGGGAGAGAGCAAGGGAGGGTTCTCCTCTGCAGAGAATATAGTTAGTGTATTCTGATGAAGTCCTGTTAAAAATCATTTTAGAGTCTTTGATTCATATCAATGCTCTTAATAGTATGGAAATAAATTTATTATCCTAATGTGACTGAATATTGATTTTTCTCAAATGATGGAACACACGGGTATAATTTTTTTTTTTTTTTTTTTTTAACTGAATGGGATTTTGTCCCAAACAAATCAGTGACAAAAAAAAAAAAAAAAAAAAAAAATTCATTTGATGGCATCTTTGATAATTGGTTTGAAAAGGCTGAAAATCTGTTTTGACAATGGAAGAATAATTAAAAAATAAAAAGTTCTGCAAAAATAAAGGGTGAAGAAAGAGGAGCATAAAAAAAAAAAAAAAAAAAAAAAGATATAAATAAACCTTAGTTTAAAAAGAAAATTCATTAAGGTCGACCTTTGTAGTCAGATTTTATATTAGACAAAGAATTGTTTAATCATTAGTTATCAAAAAGGCATAGAAGATTTTTAGAAACACCAAAAGAGAAGAATACCACAATAAAACAACAACAGTAGCACAGGAAAACACCACCACCCACCAAGTTGAAGTTTGAATACAATAATTCAAAATACTTAATATTTGTCAAAGGAAAAATAAATAAAAAGATTCAATTAATGTTTCAATGGCTAGCATCATTCCAGTAAATATGTCTGGATCGTTTACATATGGATCCAAGTGTAGTATCTGTGCACACTGGCAAAGATCAGACCCTAGCTCTTGCCTTTCAGACTGGAATCTGTATGTGTGCGCATGAACGTACAAATAAAAGATGACTAAACCTTTGTACTCAATGTTTTTTTTCTTTTCATCCGTCAGATGAATATTTCTTTTCTTGATTAAATAATTCAACCAAGAAAGTAAATGTCTCCAAATATAGATGCAAGAAGAAGTGGAATTCAGAACAATGGAGAGGGAATCAATAACTGAAAACATTGAATTTTAAAGAAAGGAAGATTAACAAGGACATTTTTGAATAAATCAAAATTTTTTTTATCTGCATTTACAAAGACTAAGAGAAAGACAACAGCAACATTTCAAAACAAAAGGGTGCAGCAATAAACACATTTGATTCAAGTGCTTCATGTGGTCTAATGATTATCGAGAGGGGTCAATGGATCAATCTTCACTGGGTGCCCCATACTTCTGACTTTGTGCCAAACTAAGCTAAGTATCAGTGGCTTACATAGTCGTAAGAAATGGACTTGACAAGCAAAGTTATTTGCATTTCACTTTGTGTTCAATACCCAAACTAAAAGGAATGAATCAGTCTTTTCTTCCACCAGCTAAGAGTAAATAGTAAGGCAGGCTGGGCTCTTTAGTTCTGGTAGGGCAACCAGTCTGGGAGAAGAAAAATGCTGAATTCAAACCAGCTGTACACTGCTTAAAAAAATGACTGTGTTGAATCTGGCCAGTTGAAGAGAGTTTAAGTAAATACAAACTAAATTTAAAGAAAATCAGTTTAATTACTCCCATGTCCACCAAGCCATGGGTCAGGTTTGATATTGGGAAGTGCAGGAGATAACATCATCAAAAGATGGTGCATGGGATTTACTTTTGTTTTTTCTACGTACTTAAAATGTCGAAAGTTTCTCTTGTATCCCGTCTTTGAATCAAATTTCTGAGAGATTCAGTTGGCGCCTCCAAGCCAGAATGGCTGCTTCCCATGGCCTTTAAAGGAACAGCAACATATTTTAATATCCATTTTTAACAAAACATACAATATAAACAGAAAACAAAATGTTAATAGCATGTCACAACTTGTCTAGGGTTATTTTATGCCTAGAGGTTAGGGAATCACATTCGTTATACATTTATATATACATTTTTTGCATATTCGTTTGCAAGAGTTTTTTGTACACTTATGAAATCAAACATTCCTAACCAATACAAATAATTTGCTCACAGTTGTATGGTTTCAAGTATTCCTATCTAATACAAATAATTTGGGTCGAATTCGGTAGGCCGTTGTACCTCTGGGTGATTCTGCTGGAGGCGCCCTTAATAAAGGAAGTGCCGACAGGGCCGATGGTATTTTTGGCCTTGCCGGACGCATGTGGACTTCAGCCCTGTGACCAGACCCACCTTAAAAACGGCCTTGTGCCACATTCGTGGGACATATGATAAATATACAGAGTTGTATGGTTTCAAGTATTCTAATCTAATACAAATACGTATTTTTTATGAGAAAAATATTGTCTCAAGTTTCTCTTATAGAGAAGACAGGCATAAGGAAGATTAATTTGCTTTCTTTAATGGCATATCAATCTTTGTGGGTTATTTAATGCCAAAGCTAGCCTGGTTTAAAAACAGAAGTGGTACTATTTATAACCCATAACTGAAGGGATAAGGGGAGTTCATGCCTTTCCCGAAGGGGCATTATTCTGAAAGTAAATGCAACAGCACTACCAAGTTTGAACTCACAACGATGCCACAATTCAGCTTGTTAACCACAACACAGGGACTTCCTCTTGACCTAAGAGAGATGAAGAGAGAAAGGCATGCACTCTGAAGTTATATCTAAAAAACTCAAATATTGCAAGTCAAAAGGTTTCGTCCCATTCATTAATGATTACATCAACTTTTGATTAGAATCAGTTATGGTTTTGTCTTTGGAAATGGAGGGTTCATACCTTTCCCAAGGGTATTTGTCCAAAAGTGAACGTAATAGCGTGACTGGAGTACCAACTTGCTTACTACGATTCCACAGTCCATCGCTTTAACCATTACACCCTGAGGACACTTCCATGATTTGTAAATGAAATGAGCCAGAGCTCATTTGTTTGCAAACAGTTAAATGGTTCCAAGTATGAAAAAATAATCAGTTCTATTTGATCTATAAAATGGTACCCTAACAGGTACTACCACTCCAGGTCAGAGTGGACCTGGGAGTAATGGCAATAAAGGGGTACTCCACATTCTCTAAAACTACAAGATTGGAACCTCACCATCAGATGGTTAAGTTGAGTGGGGTGTCTTACCCCCCTCTGCAGTGATGCAGTGTATTCAACTACCCCAGCTGACTGGGCTGAACAGTAGCTTAGTAGATAATATTGTTAAACAACATTACAGATGAGAGGAAGATAATATCATGATTATCTAACACGATTCTTTATATTTACATCAAATAGCATTTTTTTTTAAATTTAATTAATTTCAACAAAGCCTAGTAGGTTTAATTCTTACTGAGTATCCTATAATTCTGGCCATGTACCAAATTATGTTTATTAAACCTAATGTGGGTGCAATGTCCGTCCAACTGTATTTCCATGCAAATTATTAAATTTGTGTCCCTTGCAAAACCATGAAGTTTTCGGTCTCAAAAAAAAAAAAAAAAAAAAAAAAAAAAAATTGAATAGAATTTTTTAAAAATACCGATAAAATATTCTGACATGTCAATTTTTTAAATTCTATTGTATTAAATTTTTTTTATTTATCAGAATAATGAAGGGGGGGGGGGGTCAGAAATCAAAATTACTTAAAAGCCCTGAGGAATTTATATTTGAAAAATTGTTTAAAACAGTAAAACAAAATTTAAGTATAAAAATTTACATAAAAATAAATTTCCTTCTGAAATACACTCGTCTTTATTCGATGTAAAGCACAGATACTATGCAATAATCCTTTACAGAAATCCTGCGGAGGTAACATTTTGATCTTAGGCAGATGCGCATATACTACACAGACATTAGGCACAAGTGCTGTTTGGTTTGGATTCTTTGTTAAATGGCATATCAGCCTTTATGGGTTATTTAATGCCAAAAGCCATCCTTGTGAAAGAATAGAAGTGGTACTATTTAAATCACTCCCCATTGCTGAAATTTTTTTTTTTTTTTGGTGGGAGATGATACCCTCCACCTCAGAGAGTAAGAGACAGAAAACAGGTTCCATCTGTGTTGACACGATACCATCTACAAAAAGCAAGCAAGAAAGTCATGGAATTTCTGCCTCAAAAGACATTTTTTCTTTCATCATTGTAATTATTTGAGGCCAAAAAGACATTTATTCCAAGCCGTGAATTTGAGTTTTGGTTTTATTTAAGCAAAGGCCAAGCTGTCATAGACCAGAAGCAAGGGTCACATACATCAGCCAAGTCAATTCTTAAAAATGGTTTCAGTTATTTCCTCCCTCTTCACCAAATCTTCCAAAATCATTAAATGATTTTAATGGATATGGAATTCAGGTTTTTCAGGTTATATGACCATCAGATGTGGTGATATTATGTAGAGGATATCAAGTCATGGTTTAGTTTATTTAATGACATAACAATTCCTAAGGGGTTATTGAATACTGAAATTTGACTCATTTCTAAACGTTATATGTTGAATTTTTTTTTTTTTTTTTAAACCGTTTATCCATAATCATTTGTTTACACACAGTAGTATGGTATCAAGTATTTCTATCTAATACAAATAATTTAGACATAAGATAGTGTCAAGTAACTAACTTGAATCTTTAGTAAATTGTTTTCCAGTAACTAATCTTAATAATAATTTAAACAAAGTTATACAGCATTCAAGTAATGGCAATAAAAGAGTGACTTTGTACTCCGCAGAGCTGGAGCCTCATCATATATAGTTTAGCCTCATACCTAGGACATATAGGAGATCAAGTGCCAACATCTCAGGTAGAAGAACCAGTGAGAGTTGAGAAGTGTGGTAATAAGCAGTGTTTTTGTTTGTTTTTTTTTTAAGTGTGGTAATAAGCAGCAGTTAAAAAGTTTTTTGTTTTGTTTCTTTTTCCACAAATCATGACATTCTTGTAGGTCAATGAAGGCAAATAAATAAACATTGACCAACGCTTGTTTAAACAAAGAAGGAAGAAAGAAAAAAAAAAAAAAAAAAAAAGTGTATTTACCCAAACTCGTTCACCATGGGCAGGATATGACACAAGGTCAATTTTTCAGCAGAGTAAAATTACTTTGAATCCATAGTTTTTCTTCTCCTAAACTGGTTGCCTAACCAAGATTAAAGAAAACAGTCTGACCAACTATTTATTCATAACTGAATGCCTTTTCCAAGAACATTCGTGTAAAGCAAACTGCTTTGGCCAGGATTTGAACTCTGGTTGCTGACTATTAAGTATGATAACCGTTACCCTAAGAGTGTCTCCTAAAGTCATAAAAACGGAGATTCAACCTTTTCTTTATTTTTTTTTTTTTTTCTTTCGTGTCATTATAACAGCCAAATATAAGGAGCAATTAACACAAATATCCGCGAGGGGACAAAAAGCTGTTTACAAACTTGCAGTATTCATTTTGAGGATGAAGAAGATCTATCAATCATCATTGATTTTTTAATATATTTTTCTTCATTTTAATTTTTTGGTTGCTTTTTTTTTTTTCGTTCAATTTTTCATTTTCAATCTCAACTTACTTTTTACACTTATTCATTGCATTGGGTGTGTGTGGGGGGGGGTTCACTATTTAATATTTTCTTATCCATTTTGCTCTTCAGTTTTACCTGACGATTCTATTTCTAATAAATGTAACCAACATGAACAGGTGAGTTAACAATTTCTTTTAGGTTTTATCTTGTTCTGCTGGTCAGTTTTTGAGCACACTCTTGATTTAAGAACCGTTTTCTTTTTTTTTTTTTTTTAAGACAATTTGTTTATTCACACAAAATGACTGCCACATCTTGAGCGATGCTAGCCATCTTTAACACCAAAATTACAACTTAAACATTCTGATTAATGACCAATTAAATTTTAAAAAAAACAAAAAAAAAAACAACATACAAGATACGGAAGGTGATAAGGTAGCAAGACATTTGGGTTATAGTGGCACATGCTTGTATGACACATACCATTCTCCAAGTCTGCATCGTGACAGCCCAGTGACAAGCATAGAAAGATAACTGGGGACTATGCAAACTGCAGGTTTTATTTCAGACTACTTTCTCTTAGTCTACTCGGCTGGGGCTGTAGAATATGTCCACTACATCTCTGCAGAAGGGTAAGATCCCCCCCACCACCTCAGTAAGTGTGCTGGATATGACACTAAACTGTATCTGATGGTGAGGCTCCAGTTCTGGAGCTTTGGGGAATGTGGAGTACCCCTTCATTGCCATTACTCCCAGGTTCACTGATCTGGAATGGCAGTACCTGTTAGGGTCCCATAGAGAACAGTTTAATCATTTTTTATGCTTGATACTGAAGTTAAATTCTTTTTCATTAGTCTGGAGTTCCTAACTACACACACACAATTCTGGTCAGAAAGGAAAAAAATTTAAACAATGCTAGTTATATATAGCATGATTTGCCTTTGAACTTTGTATCTATAACAGCTGACTTTACCACTACTTCAACATTCTCTTGAAAAGGATTTTGTCAGTTGTTGCGAATTAAGACAAACCTGATTAATATGACTAAAGGTTTTTTTTTGTTTTTTTTTTTTTTACTGATGACAATTGTTAATAAAATTCCAACGACAAGATAAACTGGAAAATACAAACATCTTGAGAACAGAGAAGAAGAAAGAAATGAGGCCAACCAGACAATACTTGTTGATTAATCATTGAACTGCTAACAAAATGCCATCAAGTGTTTGAAAAATTTTCATGAGAAACAGGATATTTAATCAAAGACACTTAACTATAAATACTGACCAATCAGCAACAATTTGGAAATACTCATTTACTAAGCTCCAAAAAACCTGGCACAAGGCCAGTGAGATCAAACTCACAAACAATGATCCACCATCACAGTTTATCAACCATTGCAGCATGTTCACCATGAGATCTTAAAGCATCAGGGGAGGGGGAAGAGAGAGCAAGGAGAAAAAAAACTCTCCACTGAAGTTCATTTCCCCACCCTGTCAGCAGAGGTTTAGAATACAATGACTGTATACCCTGCAAATAAAAAGAAATAAGGAATGTCCTGAACATGACACTAAGCTGCATGTGGTGGTGAGGCTACAGTTCTGAAGAGTATGGAGTCACCTTTATATTGCTATTATTTCTAGGTTCACACTCAACCAGAGTGATAGAACTTGGTAAAGTCCCATTAAGTTGATCAATTTAAAAATTATTCATATTGAATAGGAATACTTAGAAGCAAATGATTATAGAAACATACAAATCATACAATTTAAATTTATTTGTATTAAAAATAGATAATTGAAGTTATAAATTGTTTACTATGTAGTTGTAATAGTTATTTGAAATCAAAAAGATGAAAACAAATTAGAAATCAAATATAAATAAATTGTTTCATAACTGCATGCTAATTATTTGTATTTCTTGCTTACGTGTCATTGCAGTTACATAGAAAGAACTAACCAAATGTTTGGCACAAAAATTAAACAACATGTCCCTACAAGAATACATCATTTTATTGGAGGGCCTAATAAATAATCTTAGAAATCCATATGGTCTTCAATTGCAGAACACCTTATAAATAATCTTGACTGTGCTGAGAAATTTAGTGTGGACTTTTCTCTATATCGAAAAAGTCACTCTTCATTTCATTTGAAAGTATTAGAGACTATTCATGTTTTGTCTGCCAGACAGTCTCTCTATAAAAAGAGGAATGTCTGCTAAGACTTAATATTATTTCAATATAGTCTCCACTATCCCCTCCCCATCATAAATATTTCTCATTTTGTTTTCTTGTTCTACATGATATTTTCCTCAATTTAGTTCTGTTGAGCGAGGACAAAACCGGTCAGCTGGCTTGTCACCTTCCCATCCCCCTTTTTATACTTTTAGTTGCATCATGAATAAGACTTTGGGTCTGTTTATTGCTTTGATAAAATTTTGTATCCCCAAAAATATCTTTAGATAAAAATACTTTTATACCCACCCACCAAAAAAAAAAAAAAAAAAAAAAAAAAAAAAAAAAAAAAAAAATACTTAGGATCCTAAATGTGGAAACATAAGAAAATAAAAAGTAGCAATTAAAAAAAATACAATGAAACATGGAAAATATGGTTATAACGGTAATGAAACATTTAGAAATTGACCAAATCTCAGTATTAAATAACCCATATAGAGTTGATAAGCTGTAAAGCAAATCAACAACATTCATTTTCTAATAAAAATAACAGTTCAAATAAATTCTAATGTTTGACAAAATTGAGATTAATTAGTTTTTTGTTTTATAATGTAAAATCCAATTTGGTATTTATCATACACTTTTCTACCAATAAGTTGGTTAGGTTTCATGGCATATCAACCCTTGTAGGTTAATGACAAATCCTGTTTGTTTATATATCTCTCACTCTCACGGTTTTGAGTAACATTTTTAAACAAGCCAAAGCTCATTTGTTTGCACACAAATGGTTTCAATCATTGCTATACAACACAAATAGTTCTATTTGACCTATGAGGATATTTATCCATACCTCCCACCAGATAGGATTTGACACAAGGTCTTTTATTTTATAGTGGGGAGAGGGAGAGGCCTAGACTTGGGCATTGCTGGTCATAGATTCACCAGACCCCAAAAGTCTAGTGCAATATGAATCTAGGCTTGTCACTGTTAGGCCACCCAGCACATATGCCAGGTGGTCTGGAGCTAGACCACAACAGCAAATTAATACAACTGAGCCAAACTATATACATTTGACCTCTAGATGAGACCCTAACAGATACTACCAGTCTAAGTGAACCTGGGAATAAAAGTAATGAAGAGATACTCCACATTCTCCAAAACTGGAGCCACACCATCAAATGGTTTAATGTCACGTACAGGACACTCTTTTGAGGGGCGGGGAGATCTTACCCCTCTGCTGCAGGGTTGCAGCTGGCATATTCTACATCCCCATCCAACTGCACTATCACCTGTAAGAGCTTCTTGGAAAAATTTTTTAGAAACATCTATATGATGTCGTAATAGATAAAGCCTCCACTAAATTAGTTTTTATATCTTATTTCTTTTCTGTTGGATATTTTATTTGTATATTTATTTATTGTTCAAGTATAATAAGGTTGGGGGGGGGTTTGAAAGAGTTGTTAGCATTTGTTTATCACACATACACACGTTTGATTAAATAGGATGTTTAATAAAAATTCTAATGAAAAAAAAAAAAAAATGCATATATAAGGGATTCTTTCTCTGATGTTAAAATTATTTTTAGATAAGATAAAAATAAGGGGCAAATGTTTAGTCCTTTAAAAAAGCCAAACAAGCAAAAAGAGAAAATATTTTTTCAAAAATTTTTCCAATTATTCTAATATTATTATAACTAATAAAAATAACTAAATATCAAAACTTTTTAGACCTACTTTAGGGTGGGTGCAACAGTTGTAAGATTTTTCACTTGTGTGTATGTAGATACAAGAAAAGACATTTGAAGGTCAGAGTACAACAGCTGAAATGTTGTGACTATAATAACTGCCAAAATTTACCCAGGTCTCTCAAGTGAGGACAAAATCTACAAGGAAACAATTTTTTCCTTTTCTTCTAACCCATCAAAATTTCTAAAAACAAACTTAAGATTTTTAGTGTCTGGAAAACAATGAATGGCAGATGGCTTCTTTGATTTGTGAAAAAGATGCTTGTATGGAATATCTCAAAAAGTGGTGTTTGCCGTTTCTACAACAATGTACAAAATACATTATAGAAATTTAATATTTACATTCACCATCCAAATAAGAGTAAGTTTCAGTGATTTGCTTCATTATCATTTATCTATTTTACTGAACAGTGACGTTGCTAAAATTATATATCTGACATATGTTTATAATTAGACATTTTTGTAGTTAAGAGGAGGAAGGGCATGAAGAAATATGGTTGTTGGCCAAATTGTAGCTAGTTGATGATTTGTTTGTGGGATTTAATAGGTAATTTTTTTTTTTTAAATTTAAAAAAAAAAAAAAAAAAAAAAATGTTCAAATCCTGGACGAGGCCGTTGGCATTTCACTTCATGCTATCTTGTCGAGGCAACCAGTCTAGGAGAAGGAAAACCGAATACAAACCAGCTGTACAATGCTTAAAAACTGACCTTGTGTCACATCCACATCCTGTTCGTGGTGGATGAATTGGGTAAATACAAACTTACTTTCATCTGAATGATGAATGTAAGTATTACATTTTTTTTTTATACATTACCGGGAAAATAACAAAAATTTCCTATTCTAAAACAAAAACGGCGAAAAGAAAATCAGTTTCAAACATTAAATTAAAAATTCACCATTTTCGTGTGAAGTATTAAGATGAAGAATTATTACTGATATACTTATCTGTATAGAAGCCTATAAATACGATGAAAACCTTATAGATTGGGGGGGGGGAGACACTACTATTCAAACTTTACAGAAGTTTTTCGGAAGGGACAGAATACAAAAAAAAAAAAAAAAAAAAACAAAAAAAAACAAACACAGGAAGGTTTACTTTCAATTCGTACAACAAACTTCTTAAGATGGACTTATTCGCTTTCAATAAAATGAAAGACAGAAAAAGACTCAACAAAATTCTAATTTTTGTATTTGTTTTTTTAAAACAGAAATATAAATTCCACGAAACAAATAAGTCATTTTCAGAATTAAAATTTCTAATTTTCTAGACGTAAAGTATTTTATCTTAAACATAAAAGGTGAAAAAAAAAAAATTACAGCATATTCGTTGAAACCATGGGTACCTCGGGGTGGTGTAATGGTTAACAAGCTAGACTAGCAAACCTACACGATTGAGTCCGAGTCTCATTGAGACTCCCTTTTATACGACCTTGTGCCACATCTAAGCGAAAAGCTTAGTAAATTACTATTTGTTAAAACCATTTGGAGTGGATAGGAAAAGTCATTTACTATCATGACAACGGGAAAAAAAAAACAAGAACTGGTGCATAAACAACAAAAAAAGTCATTTTGGGCGTCTCATTTAGTGTATCAAGCTAGATTAGCAGACCATAATTAGCGAGTTCGATTCTCGCTGGGAGCCCCCATACTTCATGCCTTGTGCCAGTGCTAAGTGACACATGTTGAATGAATGAATTTACCATAGATTAGGTAAAGCGAGCTAGGTTAGCAAATTATGGTAGAAAGTTCGAATCTCACTGGGTGCGCCATATGTCTAAGTGTCAAACTAAATTTAGTAACCGACTACAACGCATTATGTTTTAAAAGAGGGGGGGGACTAGAAAAGTAATTTCTCTAAAAACAAGTATTGGCAAAATGTCTACAAAGAACTTTAGAACCAAACTGTTTAATTGTCCTGACTAGTTTAATACTATTCAATTACGACGTAATTATATCAATTCACCAGTCTGTTGATTTATTTATCTTCCTCCTGTCCTTTGTTTGTACAATACAACAAAAAAAAGAAAGAAATGTACACGCTGAATAAAGCTTATTCTTTTCTTTTTCACCACTTGAATGAAAAATGAATAACAAAATATGTTTGTATTGAGTTGATAATTTTAAAAGTTCGGTGGGGGGGAAAAATTTTTTCTCACAAATAAAAAATTAAAACCTGTCGATTTAGTTTGAAATGATGAGATTAATCGACAATTTCTTAGATATTTATTGGAATTTTTTTTTTTTTAAAAGATGAAATTTGTAAATTTCACGCTGTAAAATATTTACTGATACCAGAAAGACAAGTCATTCACTGTCCACCCTGGAAAAAAGTCAACTCAGTCAACAACTTGATAGTCAAGTCGATAAGTTTTGAAAATAAAAATTGTTGTAAAGATATATATATATATATATATATATAATTTTTAAAAGACAGTTTACGACTCGAGAATCTAAATATATTCGACATTATCTCTATGGAAATAATAATAAACCCTTTAAAAGAGTCGAAATAATCTCCCGCCCTTCCTAAATAAATGAATAAAGAGTTGGTACAAATAAATGCCAAAGTTACGAGAGAGACCGCATTATCAGTTAAGTTATCGTCTCGACAGGAATGCCATATAATGCTATTTTTTTTAATTTTTTTAAAAAGATTTTGTGGGTATTATGTCAGTATGCACGTTTTGTTTTTGTTAGAGAGAGGGGGGGTATCAAACACTTCCTATTTTGAGAGAACGAAGAAGCTAACTTATTATCAAAGTCAAAAAAACAAGTGAGTTAAAAATTAAAAAAAATCAAATTGACGAAGAAAAATTAAAAGATTATTCACAAGTTCAAACTCTAATTACTTCGGATTATTTTGGAAAAAATGTCACAATCAGTAAAGTTATCAGAGATTACACATTTACTACACTCGGATCTCAGACAGTAGTGTCAGCCACACGTAAATACGGGTAAGATGAGAAAACATATTACCCGTATAAAATAATGAAAAATAAATACATAAAAAAGGAAATAAATAAATATTACACACACACAAACCCCGCAATCAATTTAGGATTTGGCGGGGGGGAAGGAAGTTCGTTCTTTTCTTCGTGAGTGCACGCATTTTGTTTGGTTTAATGGCATATCAACCTTCGTGGGTTATTTAATGCCAAAGCCATCAAACACTTCCATATTCAACAGTGGGGACTAAGAGATGGATTGTAACTTACGAATAAAATAAATAAATGAATAAAATAAAAAATAAAAATCAAAGATTATAAACAAATTCCAATTCAATTTTTCCTTAAAAAAAAAAAAAAAAAAAAAAAAAAAATTATGATGGCCAAGGGTTTCTAACTTTTTAGAGATAAAATAATCTTTGTTCTTCAGATTTGCCAGTAAATAAATAAAACGACAAATTAAAACTTACCGTCTTTTTTCTATATCAATAAGAGCTCTGAAATCTTTAAGATGTGTTTTTAGCAACTTCTTTTTTCTCTCTCCTTCCCCTTCACTAATCTAAATCTTAACCGTTTTCTTCCCGTCAGAAAAATGGTCACTTTTTTAAAAAAAACAAAATAATTGCGAAGAAAAACAACAGCTGGTCCAAATCAATTTTTGTTGACTAACATCAAACGTAGATTAGGAAGATATTTTTAAAGTTAAAGATCACTGGAACCGTCCACACTGTTAATGAAAATCCAGTTATCGAAAAACCAGCGACACAGGTGGATTTTTATTCCTAAAAGACCATCCCTTTTGGGGGCGGCGTTAGGGGGCCTCCTAAAACTGCAAGTTTTATTGACGACACCATACACTAATAACTCAAAATTCCCTCCTCCTTCTTCGCGGATGGGCGAGCGATAAGCATTGGTAGTTATCTGCCCTTGTTTGCATGGATACCCTTATTGGTCGGTAGGCGGCGCTAACATAGATTGTCGAGCAAGTCTTTTTCTCAAAGTGGGTGGTGACATGACATTTTCTTTTTATTTGCACGCCACAAGAACTGCCTATTTTCCCTTTTGATCTCTTACCCTCTCTAATTCTCTCCCTTTTTTCTGTTCTTCAGCACACACACACTTTGTTCTCTTGGACTCTTTTTTATTTTATTTTTTTATTTACCTTCTTTACTTTCTATCTTCTCTCTTCTCATTACAACTTATCTTATTCTTTCACCTTGCTCCTTTACCCCCTCTTCTTTCTCCCTCCCTCCCTCTTTTCTATATATTTCTTTTTGCACCTTTCCTTTACCCACTCCTTTTCTTTCTACCTTTGTCCTCTCTTTTTCTCTATATTTCTTTCTCTCTCTCTCTTCTCGTTGCTCCCTTACACCGTCTTTTTCACTTTGTTCCCTTTCTCTTTACTTCCTTACCCTCTCTCTTTTTCTCTTTGTTCTTCAACTCTCTCTTTTTCTCTTTACCCCTCTACTCTCTCTCATTTTCTCTTTGCCCCTCTACTCTCTCTTTTTCTTTTTGCCCCTCTACTCTCTCTTTTTCTCTTCCTTTCTCAACTCTCTCTTTTTCTCTTGTCTACCTTAACTTATCTATTTGTCTTTTCTTCCTTACCCTCTCTTTCTATTTTCTTCCTTACTCCGTCTTTTTGCTCACGTGCTCTCTTCTTTTCTCTTTATTCAGTTACTTCTCTCCGTCACTCACTCACTCTTTTTCGCTCTCTCTCTCTCTCGCTCTGCTCACTTACCTCTCTCTTTCTGTTAACTCTTTTACTCTCTCTCTCTCTCTCTCTCTTTATTTTTCTTGCTTTCTCTTTCTTTTTAATTCCCTACCCTTTCTTTCAATCCCTTTTACACTCCCAATTTATATATATATATATATATATATATATATATATATATATATATAAATCGAAAAGTTTTCTTTGATATTGACAGAACTTCTGAAAATTTTGTACCCCCTCTTTCAGGTTTGGTTTCGGTTTCTTTGTTTAATGGGATATCAATCGTCGTGGGTTATTTTATGCTAAATCTATCCTTGTAGAAGAAGTAGTGATACTTTTTAACCCATAGCTGGGGGGGGGGAAAGGGTCCATACCTTTCCCAAAGGGCTTAAGTCTGAACGTGAACATAATAGTCACGCTTGAAATTCGAACTCGCTTACTACGATGTCGCAGTTCAGCACGTTAGCCACTACACCATTTTTGTTTTTTTGCTTTTTTTCAATTGCGAAAATCGGGGCGCTCATAGCGTAATGGTTATCATCGTAGGAAATGGACTGGACGACCCGAGTTCAAATCCTGTTCGAGGCAGTTTGCATTTTACTTCATGTAAATGTTCTTGAAGAAATTATGACTTCATCTTTTCATGGGCAACTAGTCCAGGAGAAGGAAAAAATTGAATTCAAAACAAGCAGTATTGGAGAGTAGATTGGCACTACCAACTAACTCTTTCATTGCACTGAGAGATGCTATGGAGGGGAATTACTCGGCATGGTACCTGAGGACCTCATAAGTTATAGGACAGAAGAATATAGAAAAAATATAACAAATAGAAACTATGTCACTAGTAATTGAAAAAAAATTGAATCAGTTACCACCGTTTGCTTAAATAGCAATGGCTACGCTACGTTGTATGATGTCTCCGAGTTGGGGAAGTTATTAGATGAGTTTGTCTATACAGGTACGTTCTAACGTTCTCAACTCGATGTCGGCCACGTCAAGATATCTGAATCTCACCTCCTCCGTCAGATTCTATGGCGATCTCTTCATTGGCCTTCTGTTACAGAGAGAGCCAAAATAATGAGGTTCAATGATGTCACGAAGTATTTCAGCTTAAACTTCCAATTATTTTAAAAAATCAAACCTTTTCTTAATGCTGTCATCGTAGTACAAGTGGTAAATGAAGTAAGGAGAATCATCATAGAGTAGTGGTTAACGAGCTAGATTGTGATATTATAGTTAACGAGTTCGAATCTCAGTTGCGCTATTTTTTTTAAACTTACGAACAAATACCCATTGGAAAGGCATGAACCCCTTATCTCCTCAGCTATGGGTTAAATAGTACATCTATCCTTCTTTTACAAGGATGAATTTGGCATGAAACAACCCACGAAGGTTGATATACCATTAAAAGGTAGCAAGAAAAATAGCAAAACGATCGCTGTTTTGGGGGAAATACGAATTTGGAAAGATGCAGTTCATAAAAAGACATCTATGTCACCAGCGAACGAAATTTTTCACTCCTACCGGAACTGAACCCTAGTATCAACAAAGATAACATCACCTAGTTCCCCTATGAGTGAAATTTTATCTTAACTTGTCGGTCGAGACCGCCTGATATGCGTGCTGGGGAAGCTTAGTACGCGTGCCACGTGACTGAGACCGACACTCCTTGGGCCTCAGGGAGACGTCCCTCCAGACTCTCACTTGCTTCAGCAAGGCTCGATTTATCGCCTTGCGCCTGAGACACCCCTTTTTAGAAGAATGTCGACGAGGCCCAAGGCATTTTGGGAGCTGCCAGGCGTGTCTGGGCCACAGCTCCGCGCCTGGCTTTTATGTTAAAAAGGCCTTGTGCCACACTTTGGCATCGCAGGTTGCTAATCAAATACCAAATACCACTTCAGTAGCTGCCAGTAGTCTCGAGACGAAAAGAATTTGTTCCTTTCAATGTTCATTGCTCTCTCGACTAGACGCTTTATTCCATCCATCAGAAGCCACATAACCGTCCTATCCGAGTCCACGAAGCCTTCTTAACTGATACTTTACAACCAACACCCTGATGCCTCAAGCCGGCCATAATAGCAAATGCCAACATCTTTTGTCGAGATTAAATAAGAAATACAAAAAGACAATAGCATAAACAAAATTTAAAAAATAACATACAAAAGTAAGTTTCCCAGGAGGCCTCTGACAAGAAGTGAAATCGGCGCATGGCTAAAAAGAAGGGCTTCCTAATGCTAAGGAGAAACTCTCTCCCAGAAGCCTTTGCTTCCTCGACTGAGACAGACGTACCTTTTTTCTCTCGGCTGCAAGTGGGAACGCACGTGCATGCTAAGGCCCGAGGGCTTAGCAGCGTGTTGTATCTCCAGCTAATAGCAATCTCTGCTGAATGTACCCACTGAACATAGAGACATGTTGGGCTATCAAACTCACAATTTACCAAAAATGATTCCATGATATTCTTCAAACGGCCTGACTGGGGAGCACAGTTATTTCTGCTGGTTCAGGAAAACATTCTTCACTGCAAAGTAGTTGTGAACGCCGAAAATAAAAATTGAGTCTAAATGTATCCTTGTCTTTTTCTTTTCTGTCCGTAATTCCTTTACAGCTTCGATAAACAACAAGAAGATAAAAAGTGAATGGAGTAAGAAGAAAAAGGAGTCAGATACAAACCTCAAAATTTCCCAACAACAATATACACATACCCGAAATACTTTTTTGTGTCCCATACTTTCGCAGCCACAGTATCTTAACTATTCTTTTCAGAATCAAACTTTGAAAGTCTCAGTCTTTTCAGGTTTATAATTCTTGTTTCCCCACTTCAGTTCTTTTAAAGGGTTTTCTGCAGGTACCACGGGGGCGATGACACAGTAGCTAGACGCCACGGACACTCGGAGCAAAAGACCAGTCCACAAGCAAACAACCCTGCTCAGACTTTGGTCTACCCTTCGAAGCCGACATCGACTACACCCCCAAGGGACTCAACAACCGGGACATTGATCCTCCTGCTTCTGCGACCGGATACGTTCGACTCTCTAACCGTCTCCAGATACCTCATTATACAGCTACACCTACGACCAGCCCAGAGCATCAAGACTTGTTCCAGATCCTCTAGACTCACTGTCACCAAGAACTATAAGACAACCGAGTCTACACTTTCGGCACCAACACAGACTGTATTCGACAGCATAGATTTTCGACACTGCCGGGACTACACACCAATATTGTCTGTATTAAGCCGCAGAGACTCTGCACGCACAAATTCTTCGTGTACAATTTACCCGAAAAAAAAACTTGGCATTTCAAACTTAATCAAACTGTTTTTATCATCATCTTGTCTTGTCCGTGTCACGTCACTTTCTTTATATGAATGTTTGCAGGATCGACGTACGAGGATCATTAAATTAGTTTGCAGACTTTTTTCGTATGGGCACTTTTATTAATAGTACACACATGAAACTCCAGTCCCCTTCGAAGTAATCTCCTCCGGTTGCAATGCACCTGTTGCACCATTCCAACAACTTCTAAAACGCCCCATGGAAGTCCTCTTGTGTGAGCGTGTCAATGACCTTCGTCACAGCCTCTTTCATCTCCTCAATTGTCTCATAGCGACAGCCTCTGAGCTTAGGAAACAACCAAAAGTCACAGGGAGCAAGATCTGGACAATAGGGAGGCTGAGGAAATGTGTTGATGCCCATCTTGGTCAAATAGTCTGTGACAAGAATGGAGTTGTGGACTGGTGCATTGTCCTGGTGGAAGTGCTGGCCTCTTCCGACGGAATCTCTTCCTGAACTCCCTTAAAACCTCAACATAGTAACCCTAACCCTAACCCTTTGGCCAATCAACTCTGGTGTATTGACTTCCTTACTCCTCCCACACCTCTCATCATCCCTCACAGACTCCTTGCCTTCCTTGAATCTCTTATGCCACTCAAAAACTGATGCTCGATTCATGCAAGATGGTTAGTCATCTCATAAGATGTATAGCAATAACATACTGAAATTTCAAGAGTCTACGACAATTTTAAATGCCTGTACAAAAAAGTCTGGAAACTTATTGAATGCACCATGTACTTATTTATCTTATAAGCTCAAGAGAACAAAACTTTGGGCGATATAATATTTAAAACAAATTGATTAAAATAACAAAACAAAATGTGATGATAATAAAATGACATATATTGTTCTCTCTTATAGAAAAATTAAATTTTGAATAGGAATTATGTTGCCTTTTTTATTCACACTCCAAAATCCATAGATTAATCAGCCGGACACAGTATTAATTTCAGAGTGAGGTTTAAGGAATATAGAACAAGGGAATGGTAAATATTTGGACGATTAACCTTTAAAACAAAGTGATGATAAAAACAAAACAAAAAGACATATATTGTTTTTGATTGTTTGTTTTGTTGACTTTTTCTCATCGTAAGATAAATTTTCAATGGGATCCGTTTCCTTTTTTTTATTTACCTTTCAAACCCAATAGATCATTCTATTAGACCTTGTACTAGCCTCAAGGTGAGGCTTTAAATCATTCTACCTGGCCCAGTATTTTTTGCCTTTACTGTTATCAAATGTAGTTGGTATAAAAAAAAACAACTTAAAAGCAAAACTTTTTACCTTACGAAATGCAAAAGTAACAGTATTCTCTCGAGCCGTAATATTGCATAGACAGGAGTTGTATATTCGCGAGGGTGAAAGAAACAATGAGACTCAAATGTTCGCTTATTTCACTTTATGAAGACTATGATCTGATTAACGTTTTAGACACAAAGGTCGTTGATTACAAGATTTCAAATTGAACGTGCGTTCAGAAAATTGTGTTCTTTAAAAAAATAAACGTGTTAACTTTTTCCCGCCGAAAAATATAAGCTGAAATTAAGTTTTAAGAATTGCTATGCATTTTTAAGCCTAGAAAAAAATCAACTATGAAAACGTAATAGTTTTTATTTGGGATACAAAACGATCTCATAGAAAACGAAAAGTTTCTTTTAAATTCAGCTGCCGCTGTTCCTCGATGTTTACAAAGTTGACTCATTCGAGCCGGAAGTGGCCGGTGTCTTACAGTTTATGTACTCTAGACGAACATGCATGACACGTCCCCCTTTCCCTCAAGATCCCTTTATCATGGAAAAAGAAGTGTCTAGATACACTGTCCTTATGACCTTTTTTCATAGCTGGGGATTATTCTACCTCTATATAACCAAATTTGAGAGAGAAAGGAAAACCTTCAAATTATTTATTCTAGGGTCATCAAAAAGTTCTAAGCCTCACCCAGAAGGAATCGAAGAAACAAGACAGATTTTTGTTACTATTTTTCAATCCTGGTCCAACGATGCTAAGGTATTGCAATCCCATCACGGAAGAAGCTAGCATCTTGGTCTTTCGAAAACTTCTCCATAGCACATACAACCTCATCATTGTTTCCAAAACGGGAACAATACAGGTGGGATCTGAGAATTCAAATCCACAGTTTGCTGCTTCAGCTCTTGCAACCTGAGGAATGTGGACGGGCACGTTATCCTTGAGCAAAAGCACACCTGCCCTCAGCTTTCCTCAGCGTTTCCTTTTTAATTCGGGTGTATAGTCCTGTTGTAGAGAAGAGGAAAATCTCGTATTTTGTTTTGGCGCGCTATTTAATTCAACACTGAATTTCACCCAATCAGGATGACATATCCTATTCAGCCCGGACCTTCATTTCCGGCTAGCAAAACGGGTGAGCGGCCAAACACACTCTCTTCAGCTTGAGACAGCGACCGGAGCAGTCGTGTCTCTGGTCGTCCCTGTTTAGCGATGCTTTTTAGCTAAACAAGCCACCCAGTGGGACATCTCACTGTGGCTTTAACCCTAGCAGCAACATGGACACTCAACGAGGGAACCATCTAATTTATGGATTCTTTGCATCTAATATATTTTAGACCAAGGAATCCCAGTTGAATATGAATTAGATACGTTCAGCATGCCTTCCACAAGCACCACAAAAATTTACTATGTCGATCCGAGCGCCACTTCGCTCTCGACACACTAGCCCCCATTTCACCTCTGGTCCACATTAATGGAGATAACGCCTACTCTCCCCAAATACCAGACACACAAAACTACACGGTGACCTTGAATACTTCCCTCACACGTCCAACGACACGCTGCCATCTCAACATCCCGCTAAGCTATCGCGTCTCCAAAACCAACAAGCCTAACCACCACGAGTCTTGCAGCACCAAGAACAAACCGCCTTAAAGCTGCAAATAAAGAATTTTCGTTATTGTGTGTTGTTAAATCAAAGTCTCGTAATTCATTTATGTTGCCTTAAAAAATATAGCGCTAAACAAACAACCATATCACTCACCGCCATACTGTCCATAAATTGTTTTTCCTTTTTCCAGGTAGTATATCATGATTAAGCCTTAAGAATAAATAAATAAACAAACATTATCACCTTACCCACAGACGCTGCCTGTTTGAACTTTTTCGGTGGTAAAGAACCAGAGTTTCTTCTGTTTGTTTTGAATCGTTGATTCACATTCAAAGTGGTGAACACAAGTTTCATCTTGAGTTACTAATCTGCGGTGGAAATTCTCGGCAGGGTTAACCTGGGATCGAGTTAGATGTGTCTTCGAAATATCAACATTTTTTTTACTTGCGCTCTGGCGTAAGCATTTTTGGAAACCATCTGGCAGACAGGTTTCAGATAGCTTACCCATCTCAGTTGAAAGAGTCTAGACCGAATTAAAAAATAATGCTGATGGACTTTGCTACTGCTAGACAGTAAGATATTTGTCATCCAAAATCATATAGTGAATAGCATTAACTTGTTCATCTGTGGTTGGTGTTTTTGAATGACCTGACTGAGCGTCACCGTTTGTGCTGTCCTTGTCCCGTTTAAATTCCGTTGCCTACTTTTTATACAGGGTGTCACAATATACATGGGACCCATGTGACTACCCTGTTATTTCTTCTTGCTCAATATTTGTATATAGTCAGGGTATCTTTATATACATGTGTTATATTGTGGAGGAATGAGTATTTCTCCAAGATGTAAATCCGAATGCCAGTTCCACAATATGCAACACAATTTGTACAAGCAACGTAGACGAAAGAAAAATGACAAAAACAAGAATGTTAAAAAACAAACAATTTTTTTTCATTTTATCATAACTGGACAAATAAAAAGGAAATACAAAGGCAGTAATGTTCATAAATTTTGTAGATATATGTGTTCATGTAAAAACAAGAATATTTTTAATCAGGAATAATTAAGAGAAAGAGAGAGGTCAACTTGTACTTACATATATGTGTATGTGTGTGGGTATGTGTGAATTCTGGTATGTATAAGTCATTTAATCAATTTGTCATTCAAACCCACCGTTGGTGTGTTAGTGTATTTGAATGCGTCTGATTTTCTCTTCAACGTCTGTCGTCGCTGTGTCGTCTGTGTGCCGCCTTCCTTTTGAACTAAAAAAATCTGGGTTCTTATACTATTTTAGTGGATTGAAATAATATATTTTAAGTTTGCACAGGTAGATTTTATAAAGTTCAAATGTGAGGACGTATAACTATGATATACAGAAATCCCTTCTGACTTACAAATAAATTCCAAATTAACTCACAAGCAAGAACAATAAATAAACAAACAAATAAAACACCACAAACGTACCTTTCAAAAACCGGATGTTGTCTACACGGTGGCCGAAACCAAAATGAATAAAACACGTCGCTGCTCAGGTAGGCTCCGCGCTTCCATCCTGTTGAAATCTAACTTTATATTTACAATTTAAAAGATCCTTTTCTTTTTTCTTTTTTTTTTTTCACTTATTCAGCAACCTTCCCTTCCAAAGTTTTTGGAGCCGATTCGACCCAAACGTGATTATAAAATGGTCAACGAAAGTTCAAAAAGTTAGTCGACTCCGAGACCTCGAGAGAAGAACATCGACCGCGATGCCTGCAGCATTCAACATCACACAAACTCGTCTGAAATTTCTTACTACGGCCCTTTTGATGGAAGAGCCGCATGACCCGAGAATCACCACCCCATCTACATTCCACTTTTTCAACACCGACGTTTCTCCTTCCCTATCGACATAAACTTTGGTTGACCGCGTAAGTTTGTGACTCACCCCTACCAACAAAATATTGGAACATTTTACTTCTCGTTTTTCACAACCGTTCAACACACATCAAATTTTCTAAAATTAACTCGTTCCTATCAATACAACAACGAACATTTTCTTCTCAATTTTACAGACATTCTTATATTCACCGACACAATTGTTTGAACCTTTTGTTTCTTGTTTGTAAATATAATTGTTAAAATTCTCACTTGTCTTCTTGTTTGATTTGAAACTCTGTGTGTTGTCATTTCCTTGCAACCAGACGCTTGATATAACACATACGACCCATATAACTGCTAATAACTCTATTGATAATAATGTTGTGTTCTTTTTTGTTTCAGATTTGAAAATAGTATACTATAATAACTATTAATCCTCGATCACAATGCCTTGGACAAGAGAAAAAATATTTTGCGTCACTATTTATTTGGAGACAAAATCATTCAAAACGGTGCAAGCAACATTTCGCAGGAAGTTTAACTTAACAATTATTTCCAGAAAAAAACAATTTATCGTTGAATACACAAATTTCAAGCCACAGGATCAGTAACAACCAAAAAAGGAAGAAAGAAAATCCCAGATCTGACAGGAAGTTGACTGCAAGATGTCCTGACCATGTGGATGCCGTGAAAGATTTTGTCGGAAGGAGTCAGAAAAAGTCCCTTCGGAGACGTTCTCAAGAACTTGGTCTTTCACGTGCATCGTTGCAAGGAATCTTAAAGAAGGATCTTCAGCTGTATCCATAAAGAATACAGATCAAGCATAAACTCACACCAGCTGACAACAGTCCTTTGAGCTTCACAAATAGTGCACTAGTGAATCCTTTTGTTCGCACATCTGCAACCACATCTTTGCTTGGACAGAATTGGAGTTAGTTTTGAGTTTTCCATCTAAAACTTTTTTAAAAACTTCCGCTGTGTATGTGGGTTGACTAATCTAAATTTTTCCTGATTCTGGATAAATAACTTTAGCACCTAAAACGTAATGTAGTTTACCCATGTCCTTGATGTTGAAATTCTCAAATAAATTTTTCAGAAATTTATGGACGCATGCGGAAAACTTGCTTGCAACAAGATCCTCGACATAAATAGCAACTATAAACATCTCTCTTTCTGAAGATAGTGTATATATACATGGATCAGTTTTTTAATTGCTTTTGACCCATCTTTTTCAACTGACGGTCAAGTTTTTCATTCTAACATCTTGGTGATTGTTTCAGGCCATACGAGCTTCACTTCAGTTTACATAAATGATGTTATTTTCCTTTCATCATAAACCCTTTCCTTAAGTTCACAATACAGGAATGCAGTAGTTATGTCAGATTGATGTAGCTTCAGGTCATATTTTGCTCCTAATGCAATAATTGTTCTTCCATATTCAAATCTGACAGCAGGACAACATCATGTTTTCGTTTGAAAACCCACTTGCAACCGATAGCGTTCCTTCCACTGGGCAGTTTAACTAAATCCTGCATTTCATTTGTGTGAAATGACTCCATTTCCTTTTCCATTGCTTTCCACCATTCAGCTTTTTCAGGGCTGAAAAGAGCTTCTTTCACTCTTAAGAGGTCACTTAATCCATGAGCAATGCTAGCTCTTTCCCTATATAGATCAGGAGGCTTCCTTATTCTTTTCGATCTTTGAGGTTCGGTAATTTTTTCTAAGTTGTCATCTTCACTTTCACTGATATATTGACATTTAATTTCTACAACAGAATGTTTTTTGTCTCCGTCATTCTTCTCATTTTCCATTCGTTCAACTATTGATCTTGACTCATTAAAGATTACATCTCTACAGTAGAAGACTCTCAATTTTTCAGTGTCGTAAAGTCCCTTAATGTAAAACCTGTATCCGAGGAAGATGCTTTTCTTAGCTTTCGGGTCCATTTTCTTTCTTTCATCCTTTTGTATATCAACATAAGCTCTGCATCCAAATACACGTGTTTTACTATGGCTTTGTGGCCTATCCATACTTCATATGGTGTCATTTTGTGCACTGCATTTGTTGGGCTCTGATTTCGAATATTTGTTGCTGTAGATAAAGCTTCAGTCTAAAATCTTTTATGTAACTTAGAATCAGTCAACATTACTCGTACTATTTCTACCAATATCCGATTCATCCTTTCAGGTACTCCATTTTGTTCTGGTGTCTTACTAACAGTATATTCATGGCGAATATCTTCTTTCTTCAAATAATTTTCTATTTCTCCTGAATTATATTCTCCACCGTTGTCTGTGCGTAGTAATTTAACTTTGTGACCACTAGATTTTTCTAGCATAGTTTTCCATTCAATAATTTTTGTAAACACTTCTCCTTTGTGTTTTAGCATAAATGTCCAAACATATTTGGATTTATCATCAATGAAAGTAACAAAGTATTCCCATCCACTTAATGATTTCTCCATAATTTTTCCACGTCCATGTACTACTTAGAGCTGTTCGTTGGATTTTCTCCCAACATATTTTGGAAATGAATGTCGATGGTATTTTCCATCCGCACATGGTTCACAGAAATTCAAAATTTTTGTGACGTCAAAATCCAAGCCATTTACAAGGAGTACACAATAAGTTTCCAAACTTTTTTCGTATAGGCACTTTTATTGATAGTACACACATGAAACTCTAGTCCCTTTCCAAGTGATATCCCCCGGTTGCAATGCACTTGTACCGTTCCAACAATTTCTGCAAAGCGCCGTGGAAGTCCTCTTGTTTGAGTGTGTCAATGACCTTCGTCACAGCCTCTTTCATCTTCTCAATTCTCTCATAACGACAGCCTCTGAGCTTAGGGAATAACCAAAGGTCCCAGGGAGCAAGGTCTGGACTATAGGGAGGCTGAGGAACTGTCTTGATGCCCATCTTGGTCAAATAGCCTGTGACAAGGATGGAGTTGTGGACTGTTGCATTGTCTTGGTGGAAATGCCACTGACCCGATTTGAAGAGTGCTGGCCTCTTCCGATGGAATCTCTTCCTGAACTCCCTTAAAACCTCAACATAGTAACCCTAACCCTAACCCTTTGGCCAATCAACTCTGGTGTTGAATAAAACAGTCTGTGGAACCACCACATTATAATAGAATGAATGAATGAGAAACATCCCCCTTTAAACTTTTGGTGGTGACAAAACAAACAAAATTCATAAAACAAGCAATGATAAACGAGACATCATTATGGTTTTAGAACACGGTAACTAATCAATTAATTTAGCATGGCTGTCTTACAGGAACTGAAACAAAGAAAAGGAGGGTCAGATTAATAAAAGGGTCCATGCACCCTCTAACAGTTCTCAGTCAAAGGGAGATAATTAGTCCATTATCTACAAAGTGCAATTTTCAACATTCATCGATATGACCATTGGACATCATGTTGAGAATTGTATATGTGTAGAAGTTTATATAAACATAAGGATTTTAGAGAAAATGTTTAAAAGAAATGATCACTGTTATGAAATGCAAATCAGGCCCGTCCCTATGTGGTGTTTCTCACAGAAACGAAAGCACGGTGGTGGTGGTGGGATATTATATTCAACCGCCGCTGTCCTTAAACGCTTTCATAGCTGAGTCGCCCAAACGGGAAGAGACCGGTGTCTTTGTGCGAATTAATAAAAAGAAATTTTTAAAAAAGAATTCAAAAATGTAGCAGTTCCCAGAAGCCCTCTGACAAGAAGCAAGAACGACACGTGTCTAAAGAAAGAAACTTCGGGCCACTGAAGTGAAATTCGGCCATTCAGCCGTTACCCCTGCTCTCAAAAGGATCCTTTTCTCTCGGTTGCTAGCAGTGAGCTCACGCACTGACTGGATCCCGAAGCTTAATAGTCAGTTATGTCTTCTGTTAACAAGCTGCACCTGGCAAATATACCTCACTGAAAACACCCACTCGATAAACGACAAACCTCAAACTTTTACCATTGAGAATAACTAATATATTTCAACACTTTGTCTGGGAAACGTGTCTGCTTCTGCTGATTTGGATGATTTGGAAAAACATTCAACGCCACAGAATAGTCGTGAACCCGAAAATAACGTTTTGAGTTAAACGGTATCCTCATCTTTTTCCTTCCTTCCTTCCTTCCTTCCTTAATTCTCTTGCAGCCTTCCACAAACAAAAGAAGACTACAAGAAGAAGTAGAAAAAGGATTCTGATACAAAAACTCATAATCCTCCCAACGGCCACCACAAAAAAAAAACTTACCAAAACTTCATGTACCCTATATTTTACAATTCATGTATCCTGTAAAATGAACGTTTGTGCCTGATTTGTATGATAAGGGGTACCCTGTATAATGAACGTTTGTGCCTGATTAGGTAGAATGATCTCTCGGGGTTGAAACAGGGGAAAATAACATAAATTCAATTCTAAATTTAATTTTACTTAAAGGATGTTTTAAAAAGAAAACATGACTCATTCTCGTCTTAAGGACGTTTTTCGTCCCTCTACAAAATCTTTACATGAAACCACAAAATAGTACATAGCATCAAATGTCCTAATCTTATTTGCTGCTTATACACAGGCATATTTAATTTCACACAAACAACAACAAAGAAACACTCTTCATAAATGTAAGTCTCTCAAAAACGTTCATTGCTCTTCAAATTCATATATAGGTCTAGACAATAGAAACATTTCTACATACATTTATAACAGAAAGGCAGATTAAGTTGCCTCCTGTTATATTAAAAGAAAGAAAATAAAATGGTGGAGGCGAGAATATCGATAAGTTTTAACAATGCTTTAATGGCAGCTTGTATGAAAGAACCCTTGTATTGTAAGTCGCAGGAAGAAGGAAACAGTTGTAGAGTTGAGAATGAATAAAGTAGCTGAATGTCAGAGCAGGAATCGAATCGCTGTAGTCAAGACAAAAGACGGGTTGCTGAAAACAGATCAGGAATTGAAATGTTAATGTTAGAGGCGGAATAAAACATCCAATTTAATGCTTCTGGGAGCCGTTGGTCTAGGAGGGTTGATATAAAATGAATTCCTTGGAACCATTTGTCCATAAATTAGATGTGCTCTCCTCATGGTGATGTGATCTGCAGCTGGTTTTAACGAGAAATAGAGGACAGGTCTATCCTACTCGAAAAGTATATGAAGAAGAGAAGCGGTCGAGGGAGCGATACCCAGCCTTTTATGTTACCCGGACAGAATGGCATCAGTCATTCTCATTGGACGAAATATATAAATTCGAAACTCCAACGGTCAAAACAATTCCCGCACTAAATAATAATTTGAAATTCTTTCATTCTGCTACACATTCATTTATTCTGTTTTTGTTGATCATTTCACTTTATTTTCTCTCTTTTCGATTTGTTCAGACAATAATATATGTTGCTGTTAATTGTACATCATTGTTTTATCTTCATTCAGTATGAGTAAACTACATTTCTCGTTCCTTTATCTCATCTACAAACACAATTCTACAAAATAAATATAAATTTTTAACACGCCAATTTCCTTAAAAATCGAAGAAAACTCAATTTACGGATGGTTTCAATTGAATCAGAAAAGAATCTATTAACAACCAAAAAATGAGCTCATTGATTATACTATTGGACGCTTGGTGGTGGGGGAAGATGTTTTATTAAAGTCCCCACTCGCCAAGGATCAATATTAGCTCTAGTATATCCGTGATGTGGCATAATGGTTAGAATGTTTGCCAATGGCCCGGGAGACCTGGGTTCAGTCCCAGGTCGAGTTATACCAAAGACTCAAAAAATGGTACTTGATGCTACCTTGGTTAACACTCAGCATTATAGTGTAAGGATCAAGGGTAAAGTGGAGCAATCCAAGGAAAGGAGTAGCGCCCTCCCCTACACTTTGATGTAGTTGCCATCGAAAAGAGAGCCCTCTGGTCATCCTCGACTAAAGGGAGACAACTTTACTTACTTATATCCATGATATATTAACATAGAACACAATAGACGGAATGACATAATAAACCCATTTGTACATACTAAGAACATTTAACATTTTATACACATAATATACCTACAATTGGTATTTAAAATGTTATAGTAAAATTCATCAAATCTCTTCCAACAACAAAGAAACACTCTTCATAAATGTAAGTCTCTCAAAAACTTTCATTGCTCTTCAAATTCATATATATATGTCTAGACAATAAAAACATTTCTACATACATTTATAACAGGAAGGCTGAATAAGTTACCCCCTGTTATATTAAAAGAAAGAAAATAAACCCTTCACACACCCAACTACTAAAACACACAAAACACAGACCCACAGACATCGACACTGTAGAAGAAAATAACAGCTACCGGATGTTAACCAAACAACGGTCAGTGTCAAACTGAGAAAATCATGGTTTCTGTGCATAGGCTCCGCGCCAAAATCTCCAGAAAAGTCTCAGCTGTAAAAAAAAGTCTATTTTTCAACCAATCATATTTTTTCCACAAGTAGCATTTTCTGGAGCCGGTGTTTAAAATCGAGCACACATAAATAGGCCAAACAGAGGTCACCCGCCAGTTGAATAGTCGGCCGTCCCGAGAGCGTCACCTGATAACACCATCCGACCAGATCAAAGTAACCGCTCGTCGCCGAATAGACAACCCCTTGCCAGCTGGCCAGATATTTCATCCGCTTGTTTATTTTATTTATTCAATAAACAAAACAAACTAAATCTTCTCGTCAGTCTTATTTTTCTTGCAACCACACGCTTGTATATAACAAAAAGAAAGAAGAAAACATACCTGTATTAACAGCTAGAACGATACACATATTGTTCCATGAACAAGCAGTATATGGAAGAGGTACAAAATAGAAAAGGGTTATGTTAGGAAGTGCATACCTCGTAGAATAGATGCTGATTGGCTAATAGGAATAGCTAGATGCCAGTTGATATTGGGTTATTGCTTTTATGGTTGCATTTAACTTACATATGATTCCACACCTCCATGAACAGGGGAGGTCGTTTGCCCTCGGTTGCTTTTGTGTTTCTCCTGATTATTCTCGGGAACCTTTGTTTTTCTTAATGTCATTTTTGGTTCCTTGTTATGGGTGATTTAGGTCGAAGTTTATTTAATTCGCTTGTCTCTTCTGGCGGTTCACATTCTTCCATATCCTGTTTGGGTTCTCTATCAAAATCCTCCTGCTCTTCATTTTCCTATTCTTCCACTATTTCTTCGTCTTCAGATTCGATTCGGGATCAAAACTATTCCGCTGGACCAGTACGTACAGCCCATTTTTCTCTAATGTCGCTGTGTTACACTCTTTTTGTGATTTGAATTTTGTTCTTTTTGAATTTGGTTCTTCGTCATTTTTATATCAAACTTTTTCTTTTGATGAAAGCGACATGGAAGGGGGAGGGCTTTTGTTTGTCTCCCAATTAACGCAGAAGGACCTTGTTTTCTTCCTGCATGTGGAATCATTCGATAACTTGGGAGCAATCTAGGTAGTGTAATAGACAAGTGTATGGTTGCAAGAAACAACGGACGAGAGGATTTGATTTAGTTTTTATTTTATTTTAAATAAGCAGAAGTTGGTAGATTTAGAAAACATACAGGCTTTCGTCTTCCACTAGATAAGGGTCAGGAAGCGATTGGGTGTAAGTCTGTTCTTGGCTGAGTGGTTTGGTTGTGTGCGGCATGGTGATGTACTATGGCTTGGTAGGCTTTCAGTGGTCTTTGATCTTGTTCGATATATGATGGATAAAGATTCTCTCTGGTACCAGTCCCGGTGTCAACTGCAATTTATCTGATATCCCACTGCGTCAGAATATGACACAAGACCGTTTTACGGTGAGAGCCGCGCACAAATCGAGACTCATCCACAGCAGATGCAAAAATATTTGACTCCGTCAGCATTTCCCTAATGAGGCGCCTCAGGCACCAAGCAATAAACTTAGACCTGCAAGCAGGCAAAGACCGGGGGGCGAGCCCCTGAGGCCAAGTTTTCATTGCATACAAATAATCGCCCGGCACGAATGCCAGGCAGCGGCCTGAAAGGAACAGTCATTGACCGTTTTGTAGCCGTGTTTAAAATCGAAATTAACTCCGAAAAACTTTGGGTGAATTTTATGATTCGTTGAAAAATTACTTTTTAATTGTCTGTGAGTTTCGTTTTTCAACTGAAAGCTGTGTGGAACCTTCATGCGCAGAGATATGTTTTATTCAATGTGTTGGTAGCTACTGTTGGGTCAACATCCAGCTGATGTTAGCTTCCTTCAACCAAATACGTTTCTTTGATAATCTTCTCCAGTGTTTTAATTTATTTTGCTGGCAAGTGGGTGTATTGAGTCAGTGAATTTGTGAATCAAGAGAGATTTCTATTTCTGTTGTATAACATATTTGACCGAATAGGTGGGACTCTAACAAGCACTACCACTCCGGGTCAGAGTAGATCTGGGAGTAATAGCAATGACGGGGCAGTGCACCTTTCCCAGAGCTACAGGACTGGAGCCTTACTATAAGATTCAGTTTAGTGTCATATCCAGGACACTCATAGGTGGGGGTACCCCTCTGCAGCGATAGAGTCGGCGTATTCGACACTTCCAGCCGACTGGACTGTAGGTTGGTTGGGTTTTAGTTAAATAACAATTTTTTTATGAATTAGTTTTGAATTAAGTCGGTCGATACAATTCGAAATATTATTTATTTCGTTTTATTCTATTCTTTTTTTTTTTAAATTGGTAGATGTAATTAGAATATTTTAAAAAATTTGGTTTTGTTATGCAATTAAAACATTTTCATTATAAATTCTAATTATTACAAGATGATGATGATGATGATGATGATGATAATAATAATAATAATGATAATAATAAATACATCATTGTATCTATTCATGTTTAATCATTACATTATTTTATTCTTTTCATTTAATTAAAATCTATTATTTTATTTTAGCTACTTTATTTTATTCTATTTTATTTTATTTTATTTTTTAGAAACAAAAATATTTTTTAATGCAAACCGGAAGTTCTTCCTACTCTACTTCCTCTTATTTTCAAAATGGCTGCCAGCGAGTCTCACGTGCAAGTGAAACTGTTCACTAAACAATCTCAGTAAGTTTTTTTTTTAATTCGCCCCTGCCCCACAGACTTCGATATTTTTTTTTTGTTTTGGGATCCAAAAAAACTGACCCGTGGCCACTTTACATTCTCGAATAATATATCGCCTTTTCGTTCCCTTCCAACTTGAAGAACACGTGGGACTCAATGAAATGTCTGTTAAGAAAAGAAAAGCGAAATAATCATTTATTTTGGAATTAATTGAAAGTTTTTGAGTTTTTGTATTCTAGTTTCTTTCCATAAATTCTGGGGAGAAAAAAATTTGAGTGTAAAACGAAAAAGAGAATCAATTTATCTTTTATCACTCAAAAGACAAAAGTGTTGGACAGATTTATAATTTTTTTTTATACGTGTTTAACTTGATTCATTGGCAATTTTAAGTTTTTATGTATTTTTAATACAAAATCAAAAATTTTTCATTCAAGGTTCATGTGTTTTATTTTTCTGTTTAATTTTTCAACTATTGACTTGAATTTTATTAAATGATTTAATTTTAGAAAAATGTTAACTTATTTTTAAAATAACAATTTTTGTTTAAAAATTTGTCATCAAATCTCTTTTCGCTTGTGATTCTCTAACAATCTGGTTAATTTTGACCAATTAATCTTTATTTTCACAATGTTTTATGATAGCCACCTCCCAGAAATCTAGCAGTTATTAAAAAAATATCTATAAATTTTGTCCTTTTTTAAAAAAATGT
Organism: Sepioteuthis lessoniana; assembly: GCA_963585895.1. Taxonomy (NCBI): domain Eukaryota; kingdom Metazoa; phylum Mollusca; class Cephalopoda; order Myopsida; family Loliginidae; genus Sepioteuthis; species Sepioteuthis lessoniana. Next base: position 374,525 of record OY757941.1, on the reverse strand, counting down.
CTTAATATGTCTGATTCGCGTTTGTTTAAGATGAATGATAATTCATTTAATTGTAGAAATACAGAATAAGATGTGGGGATATCTTCATTTCAGTACTTGTATGGAGTGAATTTCAAGCAGAGTGTGGTGGCGTATATACTGACGTTATACAGGAATTATCTAAAAGTTGAAATAAGTTAAATATTAATAAAAGATTAAAATAGATTATACATTTTATTTCAGCAAAATATTCGTAAATGTCGTTATAAACCACTTGATTCCTCTGCAGAAGAAAAAGAAAATAAAGTCTTTGATGTTCTCGGCTTTACAGATCCGTTTTCTTTGAATCTCTGAAAATAAAAATTAACATTTAGATTTTATGTCTATTTAGGAATCTAAAGAAACGTACATAACAAAGAATGATATCAAATGGTATTGTGTACAATACGGAAACCTATTTGGGGTGCATAAATGAAATTTTAAAAATTGTACACAACAAAGAATGACATCACACAGTGTTCTGTACAAAATGGAAACCTATTTTTAGATTTTTTTTAAATGACATAAAACAACATTTTTAAAAATGATTTGTTTGTTATATATTGAACAATTCTATAACAAAATAGAATGTATTTTCCTTTTTTTTATTTTTTTTAATTCTTTTTACTTTAGGGTCTGTTGATTTAAAACGAGCTGGGGTTTCATACGTAAATAGCATTGTGTGACATCATATTTGGTTGTGTACATTTCTTAACATTCCTGAACACACACATACACACACATCGAGTCTAAAATACTTTGTCAATCATGAGTAGAAACAAACACACCCATGAACAAGAGTTGATCTGATAGTCAACAAGATGCGATCTGGAAAGGTCATGCAACCCTTTAACCCAAGAGTTGCACCTGCGTCTTTTAACAGCTTTGAATAACTCATCAACTTAGTTGCTACAGCTGGAATTTATAAACTCAGTCAGAAGAATTAACCCTTATCCAACGTTTTGATTTTAATGTTTTTCATTTTAAACCCAAGTGGAAATCCTTATTGCATCATAGAACAGAGATAAACATTCGTTTTATTGAAAAATAAATGTTCATTTAAATCTTTACTTTTTCAAACAATGGATCCAGCATTTTATGTTGAAAAAGATTTTTTAAATATAATGAAACAAAATGGTATTTGTTTAGAATTGATATCAGTCAAGGAATATGAAGAAATGAACACAATGTATTGTAAGACAGCATTTTGTAGAATATAGAATTCCCTTCACTCACCCCCAAGTATGCTATATAACACTATACTTCTTTTAATGGTGAGGCTTCATTCTTGGAGCTTTGGTGGAATGTAGAGTACCCGTTCATTGCCATTATCTCCTTGTTCATTCTGACCTTGAGTAGTAGTATCGGTTAGGGTCCCATCAATGAGTCAGATAGAAATATTTAATCATTTACTACACTTGGAACCATTTAGCAAACAATAGCAATACTTGAAACCATTTAACTGTGTACTAACAAATGGTTATTAAATAGAATTGTTAGTGTTGAATAACAATACTTGAAACCTTGGTTTGTTTGAAAATAAAGTTACCTACAAACTATTCACTTAGAAATCATCTGTATAAAGAGGATTTGGCATTAAATAACCCACAATGGTTGATATGCCATAAAACACTACCCACCAACCAATATAGAACTCTATCCTCATTTAAAATTCAACAGACCCAGATTCAACACTAACTTGGGAAAAAAAAAGTCAAAAAACACTAAAAATGTCTTCTATTTTGATATGAAACTGTTCTATACTAACAAAAAAAAAAGATTTTATTTTGTTTTCTGATAATTCTAAAAGATATTTTTAAAAATTTAAAGATCTTTTATGACTTCTCACCCACGTTTGTTTTTTTTTTCTTTTTCATTAACAGATATTCAGTCCCTGATGCTCCATTTTCTCTACCTGACAATGTTGGTTCAAAAGAACTCAGCTCTTTAGTTAATAGTCTATTGAAAGGTAAGTTTAGAAATTTAGGCTTTTAATGTTTAATTTAATTTGAACTTTTTAGACTTATAAATTGACTGGATTGATACAAATTGTCTCACTAAATCAGCAACATTTTATGAAGGTATCAGTTGCATTGTTGGATGACAAGGCGTCTGATACTTGCTGTCACTTATTCTTGACTCTAAAGTTGCGAATGATCATGTATATCAGTTTTACATTGTGATAGTGAAAGATGAACGTATTGTAACTCAAATTTAACTATTACTGACCAGGTCCACTGTGCCATGTGTCCTTGTCGGACAATTCAGAGTGAATTTTGGAACTTAAAAACATGATGTCTCTATCAACCCTTGAGATACTCCTCTCTATCATCATATCAGATTTTTTTATCCTATATCCTATTGCAATTAAAAGAAATTTTTTTATGTGGAGCCTCAATAAAGGTTCAATTTATAAAAAAAAATTTTTTTTTAATTACAATATGAGCTTGGGTAATAAAAAAAAGATTGATATGATAATAGAGAGGAGTATCGGCCAGGATACTTGGTACAGTGGATAAGACGTTTGATTGGAAAGTACTTCTGAGTAAAATCATCTGGAGGTTTCCAGGTTCAATCCCAACATCAGATAAGACTAACAAGGAATACTTACCCTAACTTAACACTTGTACCCGGTCACGGTTAACAGAATTGGAACAGTCTACTCATGTGATTCAAATAAAGGATTCAATTTAAGATTCTGTGTGGACTTTCAAGTTCAACATGAAACACCTGAAGAAGGCCAAAGGATATATTGATCGAAACGTTGGGAGTATAACAATAAAGATAAGGTCAATGGTTCGAATATTCTAAGTAACAACAATTATACTGGAAATCAATTAACTGTAGCCAATAAAATATTAGTGTTAGATAGGAATACTTGAAACCATTTAACTGTGTGTAAACAAATGAGGTCTGACTTGTTTAAAAAAAATGTTTAAAACTATTCACTTACAAATGTATAAATGGGATTTAGCATTAAATGACCATCAAGGAGGGTTGATATGCTATCAAACCAAATAACCCAACCAAACCTTTTTTTATTTTTTTTTTATTCCTCCACAGAAAATGCCACTTGTCTTTCTACCCTAATCGATTTTGACTTTCTGATCAATGGAGTATTCCTTAACGTTCCACTGAAAAAACACATCCAAGAGAAAAACATTCCGGCTGTAAGTAATTCATTTGTCAATTTTTATGAATATAGTAAAAAAAAGAAAAATGAAGAAAATGTTGGTTCAACTGAAATCAAATCTTTTAGTTAAGCCTAGAATCTGCTGACTTTACCCCCTTTGCAGGAGGATAAACTCCCTCCACCCCTAAAAAAATGGGGGTGTCTTGAGTATGACACTAAACTGCATCTGATGATGACGCTCCAATTCTGGATATCTGGAGATAGTGAAGACACTCCTTCATTGCCATTGCCCCCAGGTCCACTCTGACCCAGAGTGGTAGTGCCTGTTCGGATTCTAAAAATTAAAGAAACACTTTCATAAAAAATGTAATTATGAATGCTTAATAAACATATTTCCCTAATATTTTAATGAGTTGGCTGTTAAAATTAATCAAATTTTGTTTTTTTATGGAGTAATTCTGAGAAAAAACTTTTTTGCAGTAAAGAAAAACACTTGAATGTTACTTAAATAACAAAAATATCGCAATGTGACCTGTTTATGGTGTTTGTGTGTGATGATATTATTACAGTTCTTAGGCGCCTTACATGACATAATGGTTAGCAAGCTAGATTAGCAGACTATTAGTAGTGAGTTCAATTCTCACTGGACACCCTATACTTCTGGCTTTGTGTCACGTTTTAGTTAAATTTAGTAAATAACTATAATTATAAATCTTATACAACGTTCCATCACCCATTCCCCTCTCACGTACACACATCTAAAATTCCTATCCATATTGTATTTTGCATTTTATAAGATTCGGCTGTATATAAGATGCACAATGAATTGAGGATTTGTAGGAAATTTCTTTATTTTGTGTTGGGGGTCTCCACCAGTTATCTCCCTTCCTTTCAATAAGCTCCAATTCTACAATTAGTTGTTCCTTCTAATTTGAATCTGTTCTTTTTTAACTAAATTTTATTTCTGTTTACCCCCCTAAATAAATTTATTGAATATTGCTGACATTTTTTTCTTTTGTCTCACTGGATGCCATGATAAGAGGGGTTAAATGTTTAAAAATGTTTTCAGTTTCAAGATTTAAATTTTTACAAAATACACAAAAGTTATTATATACTGAATTTTTATAACATTCATCGCTAATTCAGATCTCTGTGTGTGATTTTTTTTTGTCGGGGTAAATGTAGAGTGATTTTGAGGTCTTTTTTTTGTTTGTTTGTTTGTTTGTTTGCTTCTGGGGTTGGTTAATATGCACAGTATGCATGCATAGAATATAAAATATTATATTTGTGTCTAATTGCACCAAAGACTTCTAATCTGTTTTGTTTCAGGAAACTGTGATTGAAATTGAATACCTTGAAAGACATCCTGCTCCACAGCCTGAAGATTCTTTGATTCATAATGATTGGGTTAGTTGTTTAGAGGGAAAATCACAGTTGTAAGTTTTTCTTTTTTCAATTTTCTTTTCCAACTTATTTGCTATTTTCTTCTTGCCATGTTTTCTGTCTTCTATTTCTAAGAGGATTTCCATCAATTGGTGTCCCTGAATTCTCAACTTGCTAATACAACTGATTTCTTGAATCTGTCATCATCATCATGGCATGTGGACAGCACAGATTCTCTTGACCCTTTCAAGCTCTCCATCCCATTGGCAAGTCCTGCTTCACATGTTGCTTTGCAGAGGCGATTCATAGGTCAACAGCCAAAATCAAATAGTGCTTCTCATCTATAAGGGTGGCATCTATTGATGTGAAAATATCCATTTAAAGATATTTTATCTAATGAATTCCATAAACAAAATAAGTCCATTATAAAATGGGAATTGTTTTTAAATTATAAAAGGGCCTGTTGGGAACCCAGATCTTAATGTCAATGTTTTAGTTTATCTTTTCAACCAAAGGGAAATTAACAGAAAATGATGAAATTAAGATAAAACTTTCTTCTTATTTGAGTTGTAATTACCATAAATTGTGACATTCAAGTTGATCTGGCATACAAGTCAACCTCAAGATTTTTAATTCTAAATTCTGGGTTTGTCCGTTACCTGTCGTACAGACCTTACCCAAAACATACAGTTGGCCAAAACGAGATTAAGTTATGATAACCTGTAGCAAAATCATATAAGTTTAATCTTATAATTGAGAATTAATACTTTTAAAATTACAGTGCGGTATCTTAGAATCAATATTTTAATTGTTAATAAAATAACCTTTAAGTAACTTTTATTTAAAATGTGTCATATAAAGTAATAATCCCAACGTGTGAATATTCAATAAACTCCCATTATGTCCCATTAATCTGTCATTTTTCCAGTCGTGTTTGGTGTATGTAATTTTATCTGAAATCAGAATTACATCTGCCATATATGAAACTGAAAGCTTACACATTAGAGCTTAGAGTCATATGAATTTACAATCTGTTGAACTATAATAAAATTGAACAGATAAACAATATACTGTAGTTGTCTGACTGGCTGGATGCTGTTCCACTTAGTGTTTATAGTCAGAGCATCAGCTGTTGGAAACAACATGTGATATAACGTTAATATAATATCTAATTTGTATTAAAGTTTTATTATTTGATATTAATTTCTTTGTTAATTTGTCAAATATGTTCACCAAACATGAATTTAAGTTAGAAATGTTTGTGGCAATTGGCTGAATTTATGGTCAGTGTTATATATTAATTGTCTAGAGTATTGTTCCACTAGTTGACCACTCTGTGATAAAGATTTTGGATTTTAGTCCTGCCATATAAATTGACCCCTAGCTTAGTATAGATTTTTTGGGGCTTTAAAAATTGACTTGAATGCTTGTGTATACATTTTACGGTGTTTTTTTTTTTCTTTAAATCTAGTATACTTTCTGGTTGCTATGACAACACAATTCACCTATGGACAACAAAGGGAGAGAACTTGAGTATTATTCCCGGACATTCAGCCCCTGTGAAATGTGTATCTTGGATCTACCTCAGTAAGTAATGTCTCAATGTCTTATCCTTTGCTCTGCTATATTAGAACATTTGTTCTTGTCTAAGTTAAGCAATCATGAGCCTTGTCAGTACTTAAATGGGTGACCACTTAGGAACTGCAGGTGCTATAAGGCACTTGAGGCCCGTGTGCCAAATTAAACGAAGCTTAATGAATAACAATTTAAGCAACAATGAAGTTATTCAGTATTTAAATGGGTAACCATATAGTAAATATTGCCCAGTCGGCTGGGGCTGTAGAATACACCGACTGCACCCCTCTGCAGAGAGGTAAGACCCCCCACCAAATGAGTGACCTGGATATGCCGCTAAACAATCTGATGGTGAGGCTCCAATAATGCTGGAACTTTGGGGAATGCAAAGCATCCCTTCATTGCCATCGCTCCCAGGTCCACTCTGGCCCAAAGTAGTAGCACCTGATAGGGCCCTATCTATGGGTCAAATAGAACTGAATTGCTTGAAATAGAACTGTTTTGACATTGAAACTATACTACACTAGAGCTGTTTTGACATTTAACTGTGTGTAAACAAAATCTATACTTATACTAAACTAAATTGTTTGAATTATAACTGTTTGACTAAACTGAATTGTTTGAAATAGAACTGTTCATTTGAATAAAAATGGATTTGGCATTAAATAACCTACAAAAGTTGATACGCTAAAAAACCCAAACAAACAAACAGCAAATAAATTGTCAGCTTAGTTCATTGTCATTCATTCTTTTTCTGCTGTTCATTTTTTCCCCCTAATACTCCAACAATTACTGGTACTACTGTTGAATTTCTGTTATGTAATTCCTTCACTTTTCCCATGAGGTCCCATTTTTACCATATTTATTAAACCCATTTCTACCTCAAGACTCTTTTTTTTTTTTTCTTTTTTTTTTTTTTGGTCTGAGTCTTTGTCTTATGTACAATTTCAGAGTAAATTTTTATGAAAACGATAGTGTCTCTTCCTTTAGAATATGGTTTCTTTTTAGCCCTCGGAGGAGGTCTACAAGCTAACACGCATCATAGGGAGTGGGTTTGATCTCTAGTCATGTTTGCTTCCTAATTTTCTTCAGAAAACTCCCTCATCCCCACCCCCAAACTTTGAGTTAAATAGTTCCACTGCAGTTTTTCTACAAGGGTGGCTTTGGCATTAAATAGCCCAAGAAGGTTGATATGCCATTCGAAAGAAATTTGGCTGGGGACCCTAAGAGGTTTCTCTTAGCCCTGTCAACAAATATTTGAAATGGGGTACAACTAAACACAGAATCTTTGGAATCTGCTTTTACTTTGGGTTACATTGTTTTGAGTTGTTCTTACTTAACTAATTAATTAAACTTCGTTAGTCAAAAAGATATATGGAAAAATAAAAATCAAGTTTAAGTCATTTTATTCGACTTAATGTCTGTCAGCCACAAATATTGAAGTCGTAATATCACAAGAAAAGGGTTAAAAGCACATGAAGTTACGTTGTGGTACAATAAATAAGAATAAAAGTCTATGAAATATTATTAAAATGTTTTCATTTACAGTAAATGTAAATATAATCATTATAGATCAAGAGAACGAAATATGTAAACATCTGTAACTCTGTGTTGCCGTCTTATTTCGCGGTCTTTAAGAGATCATTTTCTTTTCTGTCTCAGAGCAAACCACTTTCACAAATAAAGAGTCTGTGATCTACTGTAATGATAACCAAATTGTAAACATCTACATTTACGACTATCTACGTACATGTATTTGTAAATGTAGATTACTTTTTTTCTGTATTTTATTAAAAACTAAAATTTCTTTGTAAGCTTAAAATAGATTCTTATTGACCATAGATTATTAAAAATGCATTTATAAATAAAATACAGAACTAGGAATGGTTATTTGTGGCAAGTAGTGACAAGTAAACTCGACTTCAGTTGCCCCACCTGGAACAAATTATTGACGTAAGGTGAGCTATACTTGTATTTGATATGAACCAGCAGAAACAGATAAGTCACATAGACTCCTTCTTGGGAAAGGCATGAATCCATCTCTCTGTCCTTCGGCTATGGATAAATAGTAGACTGGTTTCTCTATCTTCACTAAGGCAACCAGTCTAGGAGAAGGAAAACTAGATTAAAACCAGTATTACTCTGTTTATCACATCCTGTAGCAGAGAAATTGACTGAATGAATAGACACTCTCTCCTAGTCAAGGTGATTTGCAAGTGTAAATATTACCTGTTTACCTACCTTTGATTTTCACTGAGTGCATCATAAACTTCTCATATAGAATTAAATTGGATAAGGATCCATCTATGTCTCAGAATTTTCAAGAGATTCTTCTGATGACATTAAAGCATGTTACTTTGTCCAAAACAACACATTCTGATATTATTGCATAGTCAAAATAAACACTAGAAACTTTAAAAGGATGACCATTGCTTTTCGCAACTTTTGATTGTTGGGACATAATTTCTCGATCTAAGGGAGATAACTCCTTTTCATTTAAGTGTACTTATCTTTATTGGAAATGAAATTGGTGGTCCATGTTCCAATCCTAGATAAAGCTGTTAGTGTTTTACTTCACGCTATGTATTCTCCTGACAACTATAAATTAATATTAGGGCGGGCTGGGCTCTTAAACTTTTGTTTAAGCAATTCAGTAGAAGGTAAATTCTGATTTTAAGCTCCTTTAAATGATGGAGGGGTTGCATATGTACTATGAAGTTTTTTTTGTTTATCTTTAAATTGAAATGAGAAAGTGATTTTTTTTTTTTTTTTTTTTTCATAATTCTTTTATTTTTTTCTCGGATTATATTTTTTAAAAAGTTTGTCAAAATCATCAGTGAACAAAATTTGACTTTACTTAACCAGATTTCAAAAAATTTGCTTTTTCGTTTAGGCAAAAAAAAATTTCTCTCTGAATTTTCTTGAGCTAAATTTTATTTAAACTTGGTGATTATTAATATAACATTTTAAAAAAAATCTTACGCAGACTTTATTGTCCTTTGTGATATTAACAACAAAAAAAAATGTTATATTCAGTTTGAATCAGAAACAATAAAGACCTTATTGTCCTTTATTGACTTGCCCAGTCGGCTGGGGGTAGCTGTAGAATACACCGACTGCTTCTCTGCAGAACGGTAAGACTCTCCCAACGAGTGTCCTGGATTTGACACTAAACAATCTGATGGTGAGGTTTCAGTGATGCTGGGGCTTTGGGGAATGCGGAGTACCCCTTTATTGCCATTGCTCCAAGCTCCACTCTGGCCTGGAATGGTAGCACCTGATAGGGCCCTATCAATGGGTTAAATAGAACTAACTGCATATCTATGCTAAACTGAATTGTTGGAATTAGAACTGTTTGACTAAACTGAATAGCTTGAAATAGAAATTTTTTTGACAATTTAACTTATATTTAAACTGTGTGTTCATGCTAAACTGAATTGTTTGAAATGGAACTGTTTTTGACATTGAAACTGTACTTACACTGAACTGAATTGTTTAATGTAGAACTGTTTTTGACATTTAACTGTGTATTAACAAAATCTGTACTCATACTAAACTGAATTTTTTGAAATAGAACTGATAATTTGCATAAAAATGGATTTGGCATTAAATAACCTACAAAGGTTGATATGCCATAAAACCCAACCAACCTTTATAGTTTCAGATTCAAACAAAATTATCTGAATTAGTTTTCATGAGAGAAGCAACCGAAATTAAAATAAAGACAAATACATTTATCTATTAATAATAATAATAATAATAAGAGATTAGGTAAAAGTTTTGCTAAGATTTAAAAACAAAAAAATAGTTTGGCATGATTTAGCAATAATGAAGTTCCTATTGAAGATTGAACTCTATCAAATGTGAATGGTCTAAAAGATGCCTTATTAGACAAAACAGAAAGAGATCCGCAATGACATTTTCTCTTGGAAAATCCTTTCATTCCCATAAACTGTTTGTATTTCCCCTTTTTGATATCAATTTGTTAATTTTTTTTTTCTTTTTAGATGAAGGGAATCCTGTGAGTGAATTTGTCAGCGGTTCCCACGACCAAACATTGTTGCTCTGGCAATGGCATAGAGATACCAATGAAGTGGATTGCATATGTGTGTGTCGGGGTCATGCGGCCAGTGTTGATTGTGTCAGTGTTAACAGAACTCATAAAAGGGTTAGTTAAACTCTAAATTGATTTCTTTCAGATATTTCGTGGGCATAAATATATCTTTTGTATTCATAGATATTTTCACCTAGCGGCAATGCAAATATATCTTTTGTATTCATAGATATTTTCACCTAGCGGCAATGCAAATATATCTTTTGTATTCATGGATATTTTCACCAAGCGGCAAATGCAAATAGTAGAACAAAAATTCTAATATTTTCTTATTACACCTTTTGGTAGAGAAAGCAACTGAAATTGCCCAAATATACTTAATGCATGAAGGCGAGATGCCATTTTAGTCTACAATACTTAAAAATTTCGGATCTTTTGTGATCCCCCCACCACAAATGCCTCTTGTTCGTAAAACTTTTAGAAGTATTGGTGAATAAAAAAATTCTCTTATAAACGCACTTGTGCAATATGCTCCCCCCCACGTCACTAATTGTCTATTGTAATTGTAAAAATTTATTTATATGCAAATTTTTTATATTTTCTAATCAAAAGTTTATTCCAACCATTAAATTTCTAGCCAAATTTGCCACACTAAAAAAATTCATTTTTAGTTTGTTTAAAAAAGCTTCAAAAAAGAATTTTAGTTTGTTTAAAAAAGCTTCAAAAAAGAATTTTTCTTTTGGGTCCTGCAAATATTTGGGTGAGGATGAGGGTGTTACTAATTAATAATAACAATCATATTCTTATTCCCCATGAATATCCAAGATTCACCCCCCCCCAAACAACAACAACAACATTTTCCCCTTTATAATTTTAAGGTTATAATTCTCATTTTCAGAATTAGGGGAGCACAAATATCAACTTTTGTGATTGTACCAATAAAAATTTTGATTTTTGTTATGTTTTTTTTTATTAAGCATTTTTGGTCATTATTCATTTTTGACTTGAATTTCTGTCATGTTCATTTCAATTGCTTTTTAAAATTCATTTTTAATTTTCTTTTTTCTAAAGTTTTGCAGTGGCTCATGGGATAGTTTGCTGAAATTGTGGTCAATTGGTAAGTTGAATTGGTTTTGATTTTGTTTAGAGGGTTCAAAAATACCAAATTGTTTTTTTTTTGTTTTCTTTTTTACTAAACAAAAAACAAAACAAAAAAACAATTTGGTATTTCTACTATAATTTGAGGTCTGCTTTTTTTTTTTTTTTTTTTTTTTTTTTTCTAGAACGTTCTGGGAAAATTCAAGAAGAATTTAATTTGATCATTTTGCTTTAAATTGTTTTGTGTGTGAAAGAAATTTTCAAGCAAATTTTGAAAATTATTATTGAAATACGAATAAAAAATGACACGACAAATTTCAGCCATTTGTTGTATATTACTTTGACACCTTTCAATAATTTTATTAACAACAAATGTTCCTTTTTCGAGCATTATTTCCTTCTTGATCAATGAACTTAAATATTTAACTTTGTCCAATTCTGCCAATAGTATAAAAACAATACTTACTATAAATGAAGACTTCTCTAATAAAAATCCTGGAAGTTTATTGGTAACGGATAACTTGTTGGCATTTATAGTTTACTGATTCTTTTCTCATTAAAATTGTATTAAATTCTGCTAAATTATATTTTGTAATTCAATATTCAATTAATTCATTTTTAGGATTAAATGGTAATTAAATCTGGTGGGAGGTGCAACAAGTAAAAAATTTGCGAAATCCTGTTGCAGAGTCTGCAAAATGTTTTGATTTTGTCTTGTTTAGGAATTTGGCAATTTGTAGTCACTATTTCATCATCTGTACAATGGACATTTTTGTTTTAAAAAAAAATTGACTTGGAATTTTTTTCTTTTCTTTTATGAGTTGATACATGTGCTTTGATTTTGTAATTCAGACTGTTGGTAGCCCTATCAAAGTGGTTTGTAATATGCTGTCTCCTCTTTAAAAGTGGGGGGGGGTCTGAAGAGTTTAGTTGCCATTACTCTCAGGTCCACTCTGACCCAAAGTGGTAGTACCTATTAGGGTCTTATTTAAGGGGGCAAATCTGTTACTTGCATTAAAAACATTTAATACCATAAAAATGAGAGGAATTCTCCATGGTGTTGTGGTTAATGTGCTGAATTGTGCAGTTGCAGTAAGTTAGGGTTGATATGCCATTAAAACAAAGAAATCAAACTCTATAACTACATTTCAACATTAAATAACCCTGAAGAAGTTGATATGCCATAAACAAATCAACCAAATCAGGTTGTCTGCAAGAGGTAACCATAAATCAATATTTAGAAAATTGAAATATTGGATGTGGAGGGGGGGGGTAGCAGGTGCCTTTATATTTTTGTTTTGTTTGTTTGAAGAGTGGTTATCCTGACAATAACTTTAAAAATGCTTTCAAATTTCCTCTTCCTGAATTTTCTTTGAGTTTTTCTAAGAAATTCTGTATATTTCGAGATGATTTTTTAAAATCTGAAAAGGTTTCCATTTTTAAGCTAAAAGCTTCGTCGATTGTAAAATGTCATCTGACATAATTTTAAAAAATTAAAAATATTAGAGTTGTATAAAATTTTTATCTGTCAATATCAGACTGGGTTGAAATATACAATTGTCCTATTAATATGAAACAGTTGGTAAAACTCGGCTTATACAAGTTAGGTGAATTTTTTTAAACTGTGACTTATATATTTAAAAAAAAAGTGTTTGCAGTGGTTGTGTGAACTTTCCTGCTTCTCAAAGGCCCTGCGATTATAGGTGACATTTTCTCAGATCAGCAATTAACTGTCAGTGTTTACCTTTTTGATTGATTTCCTTTTACAGAAGCAGATTCGACTTGTGACGTGCCGGAAAGTGAAGAACGACCATTGAAAAGGAAAAAAACAGATGAACATAAAATTCAATCGCGCGTGAGTATCAGTTCTAGTGCAGTCATTTTGTTGTGCCTCTGGCATTTCTTGATACACATACACACTCTTACTCACATGTACTTATATATACACACACACTCACTCACTTTAAAAACGATGTTAAAGTCACAGACTCGACGCCTTCCACCTTCTCCAGATTTCTCAGATTTGAGATGAAGATTTTTTTATGATTTTGGAAGGGACAGGATCTGTTTACAATGTGAATACAATGTTGAAATGACCTGACATTCCAACATGAATGTACACAAATTACCTTTCATTTTATTTTCAAATGTCAATTTGATTTTTTTTTTTTATTTTATGTCATCTACTTATAGGTTCCTCTGTTAACTTTGTCTGGACACACTGAAGGAATTTCGTCGGTCCGTTGGTTAGACCAAACCACCGTCTGCTCAGCATCATGGGATCATACCATTAAATTATGGGATTTAGAAAAGGCTCAAATGAAATCATCGATTGTAAGGATTTGTTTTCTGCATAATTTCATCAGCAATGCAAATATTTGGTTGTCAAAAAAAAAAAACGGTGTTTGATTTGTTGATGTCTGGCTACAAATGATATCAGTAAATTGAATTGTGTAAATAATTTATTTTTTCAATGAATTTGTCTGTGAAAATAAAAAGTAATTTTCTTTTTCTTCATAAAATATATCTTAGATATTTTGCCTGTATCTTACAAAGCAAAACCCTTGATATATTTTTCTTCCCCAAATGAAAAAAAAATGTTTTATTTATTGGAAAGAAACCAGATTTTGACATTGTTGTAAACTATGAAAGAAAAAGATGTGAAAAACATTTGGTAGAATATTTATTTATAATGGTTTCTTCTTGATAAACTTCATCACATTTGGAAAAAAAATTGAATGTTAGAAAAGAGGTAGTGGGGGTGGGGATGTGAAAACTGTTTATAAGGTTGTCATAGCAACATAATCATTATGAAACCTTTTAAGTGTGGGGAAAAAAAAATTGAAATTCTACTTATGACATATTTAAACGTACGTGTGTTTAGGAAGAAAAAAGTTTTGTTTCTTTAATTGCAAAGAGATGAGATATTTTTTAAAACTCGGCCTGTAAACCTGAGATTTCACTCTAGTTTCTAAGATATTTTTTTGTTTGGGGAAGGGAAAGTCATTTCATATACTGATGATAATTATGACCATTCATAGCACTTTTTTTTGTTTAAATGATAGTTTTAATGTCTGTGTTTTGGGTGGGGGGAGTTTAAATATGTTTTGTGTTTGTTTTTTGCCTGAATTTTGTGAATTCCACTTGCAAATTATCTGAGAGGCAAAGGAACTAAGAATTTTTTAAAAAGAATTCTTGTCTAAATTGTTTATTAGCAATTTGAATTTTTTTTAATAAAGAGAAAATGTTGATTTTAAAATGCTTTTAGTTTCGTCATGAAAAAATCTGTTTCAGGTTTGGATTTTTTTTTCATTTCTGAAGAAAGTTTAAGAATTTGGTGTTTTTTGTTGTCGAAATACTTTCTTCTTTTTCTCAAGTCATTTTTTTCTTATCTCTCTCATTCACATACAGACATTTTCAGTATTTTTTGATAGATTTTTTTCTTTCCTCATTTCTAGCAAGGTTCCAAAGTTTTTCTGGATTTAGCCTATTCTCCTCATAACCAATTAATTATCACCGGATCTGCAGACCGTCACATCCGACTGTGGGATCACAGAACATCAGGTATCATCTTCCATTTTCTTTTCAATCAACAAACTTTTCTTGGAAAATTTACAAGTGTTGAATTTTTTCTTTTTTCTAAACCCCCCCAACAACAACTCCCTAAAAACTTTTTTTTTTTTTTATTAATGTGACTTCATTTGCTCATGGCAATTTTTTTTTCTTTAGAAATTTCTTTCATTTGTATTACAGTTTGTGTGTACAAATAGAGAAAAAAAAGTATCACAATTATTTGATTATCCAAAAATATTAAAAAATCTAAGGAAAATATTGTCTTCGTCTGTCAAAGCTGCTAATGGTTATAACAGGTTTGTTTTTGCTTTTTGTCTAAAGCAAATGAGTTTCAAGATGAGATTTTTCTCATCCTTTACATTCCAACAATCATATATGAATGAACTCTCTCTCTCTCCTAATCCAAAAATTTTCCATTTCCTGCACCTCTTCCCCCTCCTGCCCAAAAGCCGGTGTCCTGTGTTTGACACTAAACTGAATCCTGTGATAAGGCTCCAGTTTTGGAGTTTTGGGGAATGTAGCGTACCTCTTCATTGCCATTACTCCAAGGTCCACCTGAAGAGTCAAATAGATCTGTTTGAAAATTATAAGATTGAATAGGAATACTTGAAACTATATAACTGTGCAAACCAATTATTAAATAGAATTATTAATGTTAGATTGGAATACTTGAAAAAATTTAACTTTGCAATTTATTTATAATAAGAATTGTTACTTGAATCAAAAATTGAAACCATACATTTGATAGCAAATTATTAGTATTTGATAAGTATACTTGAAACCATATAACTGTGTGCAAACATGATTATTAGGAAATAGAAATAATTTCAATTATATAATTGTGTACAAATTCTTCGTATTAGATTGGAATACTTGATATCATATAAGTATGTAAATAATTGTCGACAAAGAAGTGAAATTTAAACTCATAAGGGTTTGATATGCCGTTAAATAAACTAAAAACTGATGATTTTTCTGTTCCTCCTCGTAAAGCCCTTAACAATCCATTTCTACAGGCTGACATAAAACCACCAATTTGAGATATTTGGCAAGATTCTTCTCATTAACCTTCTCTAGAGGTTCTTTGCATTTAATTTCCACAGGATCCATTTGGTTGGTTTAATATCAACGGGGGGGGGGGTCCTTGTGACATAGTGGCTAACATTGCATTCACTTTTGGACCAATACGCCTCAGAAAAGGTATAAACCCGCCCCCTGCTATGAGTCGAATAGTCTATTTACTGTTCTTCAACAAGGATGGCTTTGGCATTAAATAACCCACAAAGGTTGATATGCCATTAAACAAAGCAAACTAAATATTTGAGATCATGATCTTTTCTGCGTGGAGTGTTTGTTTGAAATCAGGAAATTTGTTGAATAAATTCAAATTTTGTATTTTCTGAAAGTTTATGATCAACATTTTGCAGAATAGAAATTTTCCTAGGAAATAAATTCAAAAAATACATTGAATTGTTTGGGAAATAATGACAGATTTTATGCATTTGAATGTGGAGTAGAACTGGATGTTATAATTTTATTTGTGACTAACTTAATCCCCAAGGAACACTTGTAAATTATGCAAATTAGATTAGATTATAAAATATTCAAAATGGTTATAACATAATTCTTTAGATATCAGAATTTCCAACGTTGGAAGTGTCTTTTAATTAGGGCACCCAAAGTTAAGATGTCTGATATAACTTTGGTGAATTATTTTAAATACATTTTCAATTCAAATGAAAAAAGTGATGAAAAATTTTTTTCTTCCCTTCTTTATCTCAACACAAATTCTGTTGGTCTCTTTTCAGAAGGCACCATTGTTAAATCTTCTTTCACGTCACATCGTGGTTGGGTCTCTGCTGTGGCTTGGTCACCAAACAACAGTAATAATTTCATATCCGGTTCTTACGATATGATAATGAAACTCTGGGATATGAGAAGGTAAGAGTTACTTCCCTTCGTCTTCATCTAGTACATGAATAGATCTTTTTTTTTTTCCTCGACTTTTTAAAACATTTTGTTTCAACATAATTTGGCTTTCCATTGAAACCTGAATAAAAATTGTGGTTTATTAATTCAGTAACTGCTGAAAAAAAATTGTTCATCAAAATTTGTCAAGGTTCCTCATTACACACAAGTTATACATATATAAACAGCTTGCAAAATAATCAGTGGAGAGAGCCTAATCCTTCAGACGTGACACTTAGGACTCTTATGCTCCTGACGCATATTAATGGCGTGAGTATGTCTATATGAAAGTGAGAACATCTGTATGTATGTGTGGCTGGACATCGGTTGCATATATATATATATATACTAATCTAATATCTACCAGCATTCACGGTATCAGAAAAAAAAAAAAAACCCGCCAGGAACAAGAGATAAGAGTATCTCGAATCACCACCCGGGGGAAAAAATCAAGGGATATGCAGTCAGTTGGTCAAAAGAAAACAAAAAACCTTCCGCGAATCCTGCAATGCTACAATTACAAGAGTGCTCAACACGAGTGGAGCCAATTATAAAATTAACTTAAATCGCGAGTCGGAAATCTACTAAAGTTTCACCTTATCAGATCATCAGGAAGTCTAACCCCGACTAAATGCTAAAGGAGAAAAGGCTGTCTTATATTCACCAAAAACCCACCTAGCTCAAAATTTACATAACAAAATAAAAAAAAAATGATAATAATAAAACCTTACTTTTATATTAAAAAAAAAAAAAAAAAAGTTATAAATTCTCCTAAACCTATCCCTAATTATAGAGCAACCACGCCCTTTTGTGTCTACAACTATTTAACACCTCCGATCTTTGGTTTAACATATCCCTACTTTTACAAGATGCTATTGCTAATTTTTCCTCTATACAAAGCAAACAACTACCTATATTTACGGCATTTTTTTTATTACTTCCCATTTCATTATAGGATCTATCCCGTTGTTATCCTTGAGCTCCCACACATAACTCGATAACGTAGTACTATGCCTATACTTCTCGTGGGAGAAACTCGTTTTATGGTTATAGTACCTAGTCTTAAAATCCCCTTGCGTCGACCCAAAGTATATCTTTTTGTTTCTCTTATTATTCGGATCACTATATACTTCCACTTTATACACCACACATTCTTGCTTACATTTGCCTTCCAGCAGACATCTAACCTTATCCCTACAGTTACATTTAGCAATCACCTTATTTTTCTCCTTACTTAATTTAGCTATATTACTCTTGTTTATTATGCCATTGATGTTTGGCATGCAACTATAACTTAATTTAATATATATATATATATATATATATGCATGTACGTCCATACACCCCCATACATACTATGTATGTACTTAAATTCATATTGCAATTTCACATGCACCTCCAGGATAAACTAGGTGGGATGCCATATGTGTTTATTCTAAAATTTATTTTTGCTTTTTTTTTCTTTGTGGCTTGTAACAG
Source organism: Sepioteuthis lessoniana (assembly GCA_963585895.1). Lineage (NCBI taxonomy): Eukaryota > Metazoa > Mollusca > Cephalopoda > Myopsida > Loliginidae > Sepioteuthis > Sepioteuthis lessoniana. The sequence continues at coordinate 356,244 of OY757941.1, read as the reverse complement.
TTTTGGCTAAAAGCTATAACCAACTAATTTTTACTTAACAATAAAATAACTCAGTCAAGACTGGACAAGCTGTGTTGAAAAACTGCCATATAGACGAATGAAAACTTTTCTGATCAATTTTAAACCAACATCTACCTGGATCTTTTAAACACTCTTTTGAAGTGAAGAGTTCACTAAAAATTTCACAAAGGCTTAGAAAGTTAAATAAATAAAAAGAATTATATATAAAAACAAACTCAGAATTTCACGTTTTGTTCTTTTTAACTTGCCCTTTTCATATAGGGCAGGTTTTCAGCTAGTTAAATAAGAGAATGAAAAAGTTGAGCCCATCAGAATACAAATTTTTTTCTACAAGTTTTACAAAAATTTCTATTCCTTATTTTACTTTTTCTCTTTTAGTCCAAAAGCTCCTTTATACAACATGACTGGACATGACAACAAAATTCTGGCTGTTGATTGGTCAATTCCTGACCTTCTGTTGTCTGGCGGAGCTGATAATCATCTGAAGATCTTTCAACAAAAAGAAATATCCGGCTGAATTCCATTTCTTCTGGTTGTCACAAATGTATTCCACACTTTTCTAGAGATAGTTTTGTAAAACTTGACAATTCTTTTCAGTTGTAAATAAACTTCAGAATTTGTAAATAAACTTTGAATTTTGTTTTGATTTTATTAAATCTTTTTTCTCCTCAAATCCATCTTCACTTTGTCTTTTTGAAAAAAGATTTTTATTACCAAAATATAGAATTTATTTTATTTTTAGATTTCTTGATCATTAATTTTGACTTTATTTCTAATGTACGAACAATAACATTGCCATCAAGATTTAGGCTTCTGCAAAATTTGAGTCTCACCGAGTGCTTCTATTATTGTCTCTGATACATGCTATTTCTCACTGCCTAATGTTGCAATGAATTTTTTTTTTTTTAAATCAACAACTATCTCAGAATGTCATTTATAATTAACAAAATGTTTTTTTCTGTTTTGTCATCTCAGTAATGGCTATTAAATTTTTTGTAATTGTCTTTAGTATTTTAGTTCTTGAAAGTTCCCCCTTTTTTTTTTCCTGTGTAGGATTTGGTTTACAGTTCATAATTCAAAATTGAAACCATCAGGTTTGCTAAACTGAATCTATCTTTTTGTTTAACCATATAAAGTAGACATGTCAGAAACGAAAGTTAGGACTTTATTTTTCTCTGTCATTCTTAACCTTTCAATGCTGAAACTTTACCATTACAATGAAAATAGGATGAATAAAGTTAATTTGCATAACTTATTAAATTCAACTTTGTACTTTTTATTTAGCATCTGCTTTGGGAAAAGTTGATCTTTTCTATAAAAAAAAAAAATTGCAGTCTTAAGTGATTCAGAAAGCAATGTTTATTCATGACTGTTCTAAACTGTCCATTTCTTTCTCACATTTAAGTAGCTGAAAACCTGCCCTACATTTCGTCATCATGTCATGCTATCACAGCATGTATATTCCTGACCCTCTCTCGCCACACCTCCCTATCGCCCATTGGAGGCTTGGCGAGAGAGGGTTGGAAATATCTGTGCTGATAGTATGATGACAAAATGTAGGGCAGGTTTTCAGCTACTTAAATGTGAGAAAGAAATGGACAGTTTAGAACAGTCATGGATAAACATTGCTTTCTGAATCACTTAAGACTAATTTTTTTTTTTTTTAATAGAAAAGATCAACTTTTCTCAAAGCAGATGTTTATGCAGAAAGTTTTCTGTAATGAAAAAACCCTTAATTTTTCTTTTTTTTGTAGTAGTTGTAATAATTGATGAGCCGTGTCTCTTCATTCAGCCTGCTTCTAAAAAAAAAAAAAAAAAAAACGGTTGCTCATGCTTTTAGAACATCACAATGCAAATAAATCGATTATTAAAAACAGAATCTACATTAAAAAAGAAAAAGTCATGATAATTTTGAGTGGAATGTAGAAATGCTGAATTTTGATTTTTGTTGTTTTTTTTTTTTTAATCTTAGTGTCATTTAATTTGATGAGGATTAGGGTGGGGGTCATTGTAACTAAACTTATTTCAATGGATTAAAGAAATTTTAAACATAACAAAAGGGGGGGGTCTGTCATTGTTTCAGATTATCAATTCCACACCAGGCAATAAGTTCAGAGCATTTGGTGAAAAAAGAATTCACTTATCAAAAAAGATTTGCTTCCTAAGAACCCAACATATCAGTTTAATATCTACAAAATTTAACTGGTTTAGTCTGGCACAAAAAAAAAAAAGCACCAAGGATTTTTAGAGGGGAAGGGTGGGTCCTAGTTCAAAAAGAAAAAAATTAGACTATTTCATTAACTGTTTGGACTAATATTGTCATTTTTGTTACTTTGCCCCCTTCTTTTTTTAATAGGACGGCTGAAGATGTCCTCACTGAAAAGATAATAGTGAAATAATGAATAATATTTAAGAAAACATCGGGAAGGATAAACAACTTGTTGGCAAAATCAGTAATCAATATAAAAAAAAAAAAATTCACCTGAAGAATTTACAGAATAAAAAAAAATTTTTTGTCTAAATTTCAATAATCAATGTAACAAAATTTTTACTTTTTCTTTTTCCCAAGCGGAAGGTGTTATTTTCCAATTGCTTCTACTGAAAGGAATCGGAATAGACTCGTTTTTCTCTTTAAACTTTGCTTTTTCAACCAAGTGAAGGAAATTTTCTATAATCACTTGCTTATATAGTCATATGGTTTCAAGTATTCCTATCTAATACAAATAATCTGCACATAAATAATCAGGTTTCAAGTATTCCTATCTTTTAAGGTGGGGGTATATTCTAACCGCTCTCCAACAAGTGGTTACAGCTACTAATTTCAAAAAACTACTAAACATTTTTGCATAATTTTACTATAAATTTTGATTCATGTTATTTCATTTGGAGCTTTTATATAAATTTGTCAGTTTTTATATCGAAACCGAAATAAATCAATTTCTGAATTTCATTATACAAGGTAGAAAAACAAAGTTTGAAGGGAATTAATGGCCATTTTCTAAACTTTTAAGAAACAGAACGACCTTACATCGTTTGAGAAACACGACCAATTCAGAATAAAATTGGCAGTAGTTTTTGCTTAAAATAATCCAGAAACAATTAAAAAAATTTCTTTCAATGCTGAAAATTTGTGAAAGGGACTGAGAAAAAATCTTTCCGATTTCACATCATCATAAAAGGAAAACAGAAATGAAAGAATTTTATACAAAAATTAACAAAATTTTTTTCATCTGAAAATTTTTAAATTATTTACCATTATTTTTTTGGTTTGATTTTTTTATTTTCATGTTCACTTTAACAAATATCCTCATTTTGGTTGTTGTTACGGCCTAATTTTCTGTCTTGATCTTCTTAAATTAAAGGCTCCGTTATAATTGCTGACATTTATGAGGAATTTTAAAAATGAATACTTTAACAGGGTTATGACTTTAGAGTGTTCTCATTCTGGTGTCTAATTGGTTGATTTATTTAATGACACATCAATCTTCATGGGTTATTCAATACCAAACCCGTCATTGTAGAAGGACAGCAGTGATACTAATTAATCCCTATAGCTGGGAGGGTGACTAAGGGGCTTTGTACCTTTCCCAAATGTATTCGTCTAAACCTGAATACGATAGCATGACTTAATTTTCAACTTATTTGCCACAATGTCGCAGCTTGTTAGTCATAACATCATGGCAATTCCTTTTCTCCTCTAATTTCAGACATAAATCTTCTATTAATTCTTAATTCATTCATCTCTAAAATGTCACGTTTATTTTTTTCACTGAACCGAAGTATACAACTTTTCATGAACTACCTAACCCTGAAATTTAACTTATGACATATAATTTGATACACTGCCATGAATTGATAAAAGGGTTTTTAGGGTTGGAAGTTGTAGAAGAAGGCTGGAGAGTAAAATGGCTGAACCTTGGTTCTAACAACAACAAAGGTGAGGATACTCGTTTATGCACAGCAATAATTTCTGATCTCTGAAATTTAGACAAAAACTTTTTTTTCTAAATTTCAGCTTGTGATTCATTTTTTTTCTTTATCTGAAAATTTCAACAAGAACAAGCAAAAAAAAAAAAAATTTCTTTTATTTATCCACATTTTTTTTGGTTTTTTTGTAGAAAGAAGATAAATGACTAAAAGAAAAAAAATTATTTTATTTATATATATATATATATATATATATATATATATATATATATATGTCTGTGTGTGTGTGTGTGTGTGTGTCTCTATATAAATGCCAACCCTCCCTCCTAAACAGAAATGGATACCCATTTCAATCTGAAAGTACAATCTGGTTAATGTGATTTTCAAAATGTTCCGTGATGTCCAATACTGAATAGATGTATTCACCGCAGTTTTCCCAAAGACATTTTTTCTTGGCCAAACCCGTCATTTGCAAATGTTGGTTGACTAAATGATAAAAAAGGCCTTTGCGCTGGCCAAAAACCAACTCGCACGAGTCATATTTACAAATCCACTTTTGGGCAGCTTCAAATTGGATCGCTTCTATGTGACCAAAGAAATTGCCACAATAAACAACTTTATCGTGAACAGTGAGACAAGATATTGGTTCTTTGCTGGTAGTATAGAAAATGAGGGGGGCTTCACGGGGATTGCTCGAATTATAGATATTTATACGTTTGTCATGACTCCCGGTTACAAGGAGGTTATCTTCAACATGGAGACAAGAAATAGTGGAGGTATGATCTTGAAGGCAATGGAGAAGTTTCCCTGACGTGACATCATGTACCTGGAGGGTCTTGTCACTAGAGCAGCTGAAAATGAGATGGTGATGGACTTTAATTGCATAAAGGATACGATGATAGCAGTTGAGAGTTTTTAAGAGAAGTCCCGTCATAGCATCCACAATGAGGATTGAGGCATCATAAGCCCCGACACACAGCAGTTTCTGTGCTCCTTCTGTACATGTTGCGAGACAGTTTATTGGTTTGGAGCCGTATGAAAGTTCACTGGTTTTTCTCAGCGACTTCAAATTGATCTTAGTGACCCCACCATCAGCCAATCCAACAAACAAACTACCCCAGTTTTCATGGAGGGAATATATCTTTCGGCCAGTGTCAATTAGAGAATCAATCACACCTGTAACTTCATCAAACACAAGCAGAACCTCGCTGGCTCCTCCAGAAAAGAGCCGTGTTTTATTCCGACTTATTCTGCATACAAGCATACATTGGACATTATATGTTTTGCAGTTATAGATTTGCAAACATCTGCCAGAATGAAGAGAAAACTTATAAGGAGAATTCCCCTGGTATGATGCGTAAAGATGGTTTTCAAAAATATACAAGCCATTAACAGGATTGTCAGCCCCTTTGTATGTTGGCAGTTGGCTTCTGTTTACATCGGTCCGTGGAAATTTTTTAGTACGAACCACCTGCAATAAGTTGAGATTATTTAAAATGTTTAAGGGGTCTGTCGGAAATTTAAGGTCTGGAGAAACAGCCCCAGTCAGCTGTGGATCATTCAAAGATCCAACAGAATTATTTTGTTTGTTGTCAGATCTGCTTGTCATAGACGAATCTTCTTCGGCCATTATGTTACAGTGTTTGGACTCTTTGGGATCATCTGGATCACTCGAATCCAGATCCATTAGTTTGTTATTTAGAAAAGGATCATCCAAGTGAGAAACAGACTCATTTTTCCCCACAGAAAGGTCTGTCGAATCATCAGATTCTTTTTCATGTGATCCCGACCTAAGATCTTGTTGCTTTGCCTCCACACTTTCATATTCCTCCTCCTTGACAAAATATGATTCATCGTTAGAATTTGTTTCTTTTTTTCCCATAAACTTTTTCAGCGAAGACAGTTTTTCCGGATCTTTCTTTTCCTTTTGAAATCCATCTTGCTGCAAATTTCCCACCAATAATGAACTGGAATCGCTGGTGGATACAGGCTCAGAAAGGGTCCGTTTTCTGTGATACTTCATGTTCAGAGGTTCAAGACAGACCCTTGGGTTCATCCGTGCCGGCACTGAGATTTTTGGAGTCGATTTCTTGATAAAACTACAAATAGTTGACTCGCTGTCACTGAAACTGTGTTGATTGTTCAGTCCAGAACGTTCATTCATTGTAGCAGACATGTTCTGTTTCTTCCAAGAGAGAGTCAGCTGTTCCAAAAAGTTATTCGGCATACTGCCAAGGTAAGTCATCGACATGCCCCCTGGATTAGTGGTGGGGTCATTTTGATCATCGGAAACTGATAAATTCTTTGCCGATGAAATAGAACAATTATTTTCATTGGTTCTTACGATTTCTGTTTGGGATTTGGTTTGATTTAGTGCAGAGGGATCAGGATTTTCTTTTTGGTCAGCAGCAGATGGCAATCGAGGGACAAAAAACGTTTCTTCACTGTCAACTTGGGAGTGGGGGGGTGGAGTTAAAGGTTCTTTTTTAATTTGGACCGACTCCAAATCAGTGACAGATTGTGTATCAGGAGTTTTGCCTTGAGGTGAGCATGGATCTTGCTCAGCTGTAATATTAATAACTTGACGTTCACTCGAGACTTTTGGGGTTTCATCATCATCATCATCATCATCTGACAATTGGTTTTCTTTGTGTTTTTTTGCAAAAAGGGAAAAAATCGATTTGATTTTCTGCTGTGATTCAACTTGATGTTCTTTACTGTTGTCCCGAGATTGTAACTGATCATCAACAAAAGGCTCTTCAGATTCTTTTTGAGGAGGTGATGGCGGTTCCTTTTTTATTTGGACAATTTCAAAATTCATTGCCTTGTTTTCTCTGGCTGCTAATGGTAATCCTGTTCTGACATTGCCAGAAAGTCTATCTGGTTCTGCTACATTATCAGGAACGGTACTTTCAGTCTGTTTCCCGTCAGAAAAAGTCGCCTCTTCTGAAAAGGTTTTAAGGTTAGGGATACCACTATTATAGATGTTATTAGGAACAAAGTTGCGAGACGTAGACGGAGTCTGTTCAATATTTATCTGAGGTGAAGGAGGAAGAGGCAGTGTTGTAGGCGGTGGTGGTGAGGGTATTTCTTGCTTGATTGTGATATGTCCAAGTTGAAGAGGAGATTCTTTTCTTTGGTTGGTATTTGCATGACTATTTGTGGCTGTATTCCTATTCTCAGAAAACCCCTTATCAGAAGAGGTGACATCACTGCCATTTAGGGGAGGAGATATTCTGTTATTCTGGTTGAGTCTGCTTGATTTATTTCCACAAACAGATGGGATCAGTGGCTCACTGGCCAATTTTTCTGGAGACACTGAAGTTGATGGGACCTGTGACTGCAATGTCGATAAGTTTGATGAATGGTTTAAAGAAGAAGGAGGTGAAGAGTCTTGGCTTTGGTGATCACTTCTATTCACCGGAGAAATTTCCCTCGACATTCCACAAAAATAATTGCTTGGTTGAACAGTCGGATTATTGGATTGAGTCTGTGTTGTAATTGACGGTTGCTGCATGGAAACAGAAGACCAATGCTGACCCAAGTCTGTTTGGGGTAAAGTCGATTCTAGTTGAGAACTTGGTACTGATAGCGACATTGATTGGGATGGAGATGTCTGCTGAGAGGGTGAAGGATTTATGGTGTCCATGCAGCTACCCTTACCATTCATGGCATTTTGGAGGATTTGTAGACGCTGGTTCCGAATCGTGCTCTCTTCTTCAAGCAACCGTTTGTGTTCAATGCAGCAACCTTGCAGTGCCATTTGCGAGTCCTCGATCAACTTGCGCAGATAATTCATTTTCTCATTCATGTCTACAATAGATGAACGGATCTGCTCTTCACGAAGTGTCAGTAAATACACTTTGCTAAAGACATTTTCGGTGTTGTTATCATTAGAAGTGGGTATATTTTCTGAAGAACCAGATTGAGTCCCAGTAGTCTCCGGATCACCAGAGTTAGTCTGCAGTGAAGTTTCAGGAAGATTAGCTAAAGTAGTACAAGATGAGGAACTATTCTCCAATTGAATGTTTTTTTCTCTTAGGATGTTACTTGTCGGTTCGTTCAGAGCATTGCTTTCTCTTCGACTGATATTTATTGACTCCTCTCTAACAATATTCCCCACCTGTGAGGAGCAGGTTTCAACAGGTGTGGATGTAACATCCGACAAACATTGACTATTCAGCTTCTCAATCTGAATGTTAGATAAATCATGTGGGGATAACCGACCTGAATTCCCTGTAACAGTTTTATGTCCGACAGATTCAGTAACTGAAATGGGGAAATCTTTTTCTTTCGCAGTTTGCAAATTAGTTTTCTTTGACCGAGTAGAAAGACGCGGCTTTTGGTGGTTCGCATTACTGTTAACTGATAATGCTTCCAAGTTTTCTCGTTTTATCAAATAAGTGATTTGTTCTTCCATTCCCTCAGGTAGTTCAGCCATCTCAGCCACACTCGTAATATCTGTGCTGCTGCTACTGCTGTCATACAACCCTGAAAGTTGCATCGTGAGTCTGGGAACAGCTAATTTCTTATTTTGCGATTTTGTATATGACTGCAACAAAGAACTGAGGTGCATCTTTTCCTTGCGACTCAGCCGAGGCAGCTTCATCATTTTTACAAGTTCCTCTTGTCGGACATTGATTGCTGCGTGTTTCACAGCTGGAGCTGATTCATCTTTGGAATGCACAGTGTTTTCATGGCTACTCGTTTTCAATTCAGTGTTGGAATTTGAAAGTGTCATCAGATCATGTCCAATGAGTTTTTTACGAAGTTTTGTCACTAATTCATCGTTTACTTTAAATCCGTTTTCGTTTTGTTCCAAATGAAGGAGCGGTGATAAGGTCTTCTGCTCTTCGGTTGGATTTAATGCTGATAAAACACTTAATTCAGCTTTTTTGCATCTGTCATTTGGGTTTGAAGAATTTGTGTTAAGCAGAGTCTTTTGTTTCTCACTAGAATTTGTTACTGGCAAGACATTCAGAGAATCTGTTTTAGTTATCTTTTTTCTCGATTCCGTAATGTCAGATTTTGGCAAAGTCTTCAGCTTCTTATTTGGATTTGAACTCGATAACAATTTTTGAGCATTGGTTGAATTAAAGCTTCTTTTCAAAGATCCTATCGCCTCATTTTGGGAATTGACACTTCCGGATATCTTTACATCAGAATCATCAGAACCAAATAAAGAATCCTTTTTTTCAGCTGGATTAACTATGTTGCAATGTTTTGTCTTAGACTCAGCAGCAATTTGCTGTTTTTCTATCAGTCTACTATTTTTCAATGGTGACTTCTTTTTCAGAGATGGGCTCGGTTTTGTTTTATCAACTGAAGCAAAATTATCACTTTTGTTTTTAACTGAAGCTCCAATGAACTTTTTTCTACTTGGATTATTTTTTGATATTTCTGCACTACACTTGTCGTCAGTCACATTTTTTGTACCTACTTTATCAATGGTGAACAAGGGCTTCTGGGATAGTTTTTCCGTTTCCTTGTTGACAGCGGATTTTACAATTTCTCCTTTGCTTTTTAATTTAGAAACATTCATACTTATTTTACTAACCTGAGAGGATGTGTTGTCTTTGGGTTTAGCAGAAGCCAGAGCAGTTTGAGAAAGTATTTTACTTTTATGAATTCTTTCAGGTTTTAAAGTGGCATTCTTGAAATTGTCAGCAACCTTTGAAGAACTTTTTATTGAGGAAGTCTCTAATGGTATGTACTGACCTTCAGCATACCCATTAGAGTCTGTTGAAGATTTTGAGTTCTTGGTAGCTAGGGGAGGCATCCTTTTTGGGGAAAGGTTTCTTTTCAGATTTTGGTGATTAGAAAGGATTACAAGCTTTTTGGACATTAAAGGTTGTACAGCATTTCGGTTGTTTTTACTCTTATTACTTGGATTTAATTGGTCCGCTTCCATTACGACACCATTTGCTAAATGGCTTGGGATATTCCAGCGTTCATAGGGATTTTTATTACTTGAATTAAACCAATGAAATCCACGGTTATTACTATTGCTATTATTATTATTATTATTATTAACAACACCGCCATGATTATTCCAGTATTGCTTGTTGTTAAACTGTGTATCAGAACTTTGCATTTTGGGGTTGATTTTTTTATTACCTTTCCAATGCCAATCATCACGAGCTTTCCAATTTCCAAATTGAGCTTGCATCTTAGTAATTTTTGAATGTTCTTGTTTATGAGGATTATAAGAACTCAAGTGCCAATTCGGATTCGGTTTGAGACTCTTTTTCGACTTTTGCTTAGCAATTTTCGATAAGCCATGTCGGGAAGATGAAGCTTTTGGCTTGGATTTTTTCTTTTCTTTAGCTTTTTCTAAAGCTTGTTTATGTTTTTGATCGTTCAGGTGCCGACCATAATCGACGAGGTTTGCCGTCGATGTCAGACACAAGACACACTGATGCAACGTATTTTTTTCTTTCTGTTCTAGCTTCACATGGTGCAGTAAGGACCATAAATGCTCCTTCAACTCCCATTCTGATCCATGGGATGTTTTGCATAAACAACACGACAGTTCATTAGTTGTTTGACTGTTACTATTCATTGTGATAACGTGAAGTCATTTATGGACAAACCTCCCGAGGTTTGTTCCAAACAGGATTACAACAAATATATATCTTTAAAAGGATAAACAAAAGTTTCATGCATAAACAACACTTATTAACGGACCGGGAGTTAATTTTGAACTGATTGTATAAAAATAAATTAAATTAATAAAAAGAGTCCATGGACAAATTCTAACTTAATAATGAACATAATCTTTGTTGTTGAATTAAAAAAAGGTAAGAACTCATATGAAAAAAAAAAGAAGATTTATTTATTTACTTACTCCTTGGTATGTCCAAAAAATAAATTCATGTAGGGAAATAATATTTTAAAGAAAAGAAAGATAACTTATCGTATAATATAGGAAAAAATAATCCCTTTTTCGCTCTAATCTTTCTAGCTGGAGTTGTAATATCCAATATCTGCCTCACACACGTGACTGACTCAGTCTCCGATTCTAACGGGTCGGAGATTTAGACAAAGGGGTAGAAAAACTACACAAAGTCGATGATAAAAAAACTCCTGAAAGTACAACGAAATTTTAACAAGAGCATTTTTTCAACACAAGGAAAACCACACGGTAACTTCGTATCGACATAATTATGATAAGAGAAAATTACATACCGGAAGTAAACGATAAAGGGAGATAACTCTTTTTGGCTAATGGCAGAAGAATGCATTTCCGGTAAATTTAATGTAACATTACTTAATAATCTTTTTTTTTATATATATATTTTACTCATTGAATTGGTTGATTTATATTTTCTTTATCTTTTTAGAACTGAAATTAATCGAAATACACAAAATGCAGATATTGCTTAATATAGTACGAAAATCCTTAAAACAAAAAAATGTTTACCTATTTAAAAATTTTGTGCAATTGTAAGAAATATTGGAGAATACAAAAGCTTTTTTTTTCTTTTGTCGTCATCTCTTTCTATTATCAACTATGCTGAGTTAAGTGAAGCACTCTGCAGACATCTTAGAATCTTGCAATCCATCTTAAAAACAAGTTTTATCAATATGCCAGGTCTGTTCTATCTGGTATCATCAACTTTAACCTCTAAATTAATTTCAGAAATAAAAATGAAAAAAAGCATCCAATAACTAAATATATTTAATTTATTCTTATTATAAACCAGATGATGGAAATTGATACCAATAAAGTCAAAGAAACATAAAATATCTTTGCTTAGAGATTAAGGGACTTTTTTCTTTGTTTAATTGCATATGAACCTTTGTATCAACAAATTTCAATGCTTTTCTCAGAGAAATAGAGTATTTAAATTTTTTTCTGAGTTATTAACGAAGTGAAAAAAAAATTTAGATATTCTATTTCTCTTGAATTATTCTATTTCTGTTAATAGTTTTCTGTTTTAAATATGTTCAATGTCATTAGCATCTCAGTTTAATCCATCTGTACAGATACATAATTTTTGCAATGTTATAAAAAACTTAAAAAACATTCTAAAATAAAATCTTTACACAGGCAAACAACCTCTGATGATGGCCTATGAAAGGTCCAAAAGCGCTTGGGACAATTTCGGTAAATTCATCCACCAACTCCAACCTAAAACCAAAACACTTGTCAGGAAACTTGAAATGATTCTAATAAAATTATATAGTCAAATTGTGCCATTATTATTTAATCAAACATGCTTAAATGAAGGACTACTACTTAACCACACACACACACACATATATATTTAAAATTCTAATGCAAATAAATCTTTAAAGTAAGTTTAACGAACACTGAAGAAAAGATGATATTTTTATATTTTCAGTTTATACTTTTTAGTTTATATTTTTTAATGTTTACTTATTATTATTAAATTAATTTGAAAAATAGTTTAATTTGATAATAAAATAATTCAATTTGATGATAGAATAGTTCTAATTCTAAATTGTTTTACTTTTTTTTATATTATAAAGCTAAGTTTGTTTCAATGTCAACTTGAAAAGAATTGAAGTATGGACAAAATTTGACCAAAACCGTTTAAATAAAATAAGGACGAATATCTTCTTTGTCTTAAGTTTTATGAAACTTTCCCTTTCTCAATTAATTTCTAGTTATCAATATTTTTGTCATCATTATAGTTTATTTTATAGTTTATAATTCATTAATTAATTCATAGGAAAATAATTTATTATTCAAGTGGGTCAAATGGTTTACAATATTTTGGTCTGTGCTTGTGTGCACCGTATACATCACTTGACCCAAAAAGTAGTTCATCCTTGGAAGATGCTGTGGTTGGTAGAATTATTGGAATTGGGGTGCTGGCACTTTATACATTGCTTCACATTGTGTGTGATTTTAAAGTCATACAGTGGTCTCATATAGAAACTTAAGCTATCAAAGTTTGAAGTAGGTCATAACATGGTGAAAGCAACCAAAAAGTCTGTTGGGTGTAAAATGAAGGTGCAGTTCATCACAGTAGGGTTCAAAAAATTTTGCTTAAATTGCAAGAACCTCAATGACCAAACAGGGTCCACTGGGCTTAAAACTGTGGAGTCTGCTTCAAGCCACAGAGTAGCAAATGGAGAGTATTTATATTCACCAACCCATCCCAATGAGCAGGAAATGACACCAGGTCAATTTTTAAGTGAAGTTTAACAGGTTTGAAATAAGAGTCTTCCTTCTCATAGACCAGTTGCTATACAAAGGTTAAAGAGTTCAGTTTGCCTTATTATTTACCTGTACTTAGAAGGAAAATAATTAGATTCATATCCTTCCCGAAGATATGTGAAATGCAAACAACCTCATATGGGTTTTATATATATATGGAGAAATGGTAGATTTTGGTAAATCTGACAAGATGATAAAAATAATTGGAAAAGTGGATAAACCAACACTGACAACAGATTCAGAAATGATATTTTGTTCTTTATTGAAATTCCTTCATTGAAACTTCTGAGGAAGTTCTTTTTTTCAATTAAAAACAAGATATCATTGAATCTGTTGTCAGTGTTAGTTTATACACTTTTCTACAAATATATATGTATATATATATATATATATATATATATAGGTATCATACAATAACTGATGTTTATACAACAGCATTGTTTCTAACGAAGCCTTCATCAGATGATGACTCTGGGTTCAGGCATGGTTTTGGGGCCGAAGCATCATTACCACTAACCCAGAGTGCCCCAGCAGTATCTCATGACACTACCAGACTTTGTCAGATTGTTGTCACTCTGTGGGATTGCCAGATCCATGCTGATGCAGTTAGAGCCTTATCTTGGATTTTTTCCATGTATTTTCTCTTGTCCGATGGAGGAAGTCCAAGATTAGTTAAGAAAACAGAGGTTGAGTTGGCAATAAAACCTCTGCATCCGACTTCAATAGGAAATACATTTGTTATCCAGCCATTTCTGACACATTGTTCTTGCAGATCTTCATATTTTTCCAACTTATACTGATGTGCCCAATCGAAATTTTCTTCATAAGGGACCGTTAACTCAATAACAAAAACTTGTTTTGCTTTAACAGACCAAATGACAATATCTGGACGCTTTGTTGTTAACGCTATTTCAGTTGGAAATATGAAGTTATGTTTTAAATCAGTTGCGACATGCCAGTCCGTGCAGCACTCAAGCAATGATGGTTTACGCATATTTTCACATGCAATTTTCGAAATATTTCCTTCTTTAACGAACTGAATTGCTCTCTCTCTCTCTATATATATTATACCTGTGTCGGTTGTCACTAAATCACCTTGTGGGTGTGTGGCTAACCAAGTGTAATATAAAATGGAGAGTGCTCAATATCCAGGATAGAGCTACTATATAATAATAATAATAATAATAAATGAATATATAATATATTTATATATTTAATGCCATGGAATCTAGACTAGATTCCATGGCATTAAATTTTCCCTCCGATTACACTATATATATATATATATGCAAGCATTGCAACTCGTGTAATGCAAAGTTCTTCAAATGAATTAAGCACTTCAGTATCTGATTGTGCAAAATGTAAACTAATGAAAGTTAATACAAATGTGTTAATTCCCAAGCAGACAAGTATGTAATCAGCCGGGCATAAAGTTTGGCAGGTATCCCTGCTTGGAATGTCTCACGTATCTAACCACACTGAAGAGTTATGATACAATGAAACAGTCTGTCTGTGGATGACATATATATATATATATATATATATATATATATATATATATATATATATAATTGAACAACTATAGTCATAAGCTACTTTCCTCTTTCCAGAATCATTTGAGAGGAAATTCCTGACAACAAAATAACTGAACTGCAGCATTTAAAGTAAATGAGAAGTTTGAACTTTAGTTGCACTGTTCATTTTCAGACTAATACATTTCAAAAAGCTTGTTGGTTGGTTTGTTGGTTGGTTGGTTGGGTTTTATAGCATATCAACCTTTGTAGGTTATTTAATGCCAAATCCATTTTCATACAAATAATCAGTTCTTTGTCAAACAATTCAGTTCAACATGAGTACAGAGTTTAATTGTCAAAAACATTTCTATTTCAACCAATTCAGTTTAGTCAAACAGTTCTAATTCAAACAATTCAGTTTAGTATAAGTATAGATTTTGTTTACATGCAGTTAAATGTCAAAACAGTTGCATATTAAACAATTCAGTTTAGCATAAGTAGAATTTTAATGTCAAAAACAGTTCCATTTCAAACAATTCAGTTTAGCATAAGTACAGAGTTTAAATCTAAGTACACAGTTTAATTGTCAAAAACATTTCTATTTCAAGCTATTCAGTTTAGTCAAACAGTTCTAATTTAAACAATTCAGTATAGAATATGTATACAGTTTAATTCTGTTTAACCCATTGATAGGGCCCTATCAGGTGCTACCATTCCAGGCCAGGGTGGACCTGGTAGCAATGGTAATGAAAGGGTACTTTGCATTCCCCAAAGCTCCAGCATTACTGGAACCTCACCATCAGATTGTTTAGTGTCATATCCAGGACACTCGTTGGGAGGATGATCTTACCCTCCTGCAGAGATGCAGTCGGTGTATTCTACAGCCCCAGCTGATTGGGCCATCAAAAAGGCATGAACTCCCTTAACCTCCAACCCCAGCAATGAGTTAAATCACTGGTGTTCTTTTGTAAGGATGACTTTAATCCATAAAGGTTGATATATCATTAAACATTGAAACCAAAAGCAAATAATTATATTATAGACAGAAGTAATTTAAAACTATATATATATATATATACACACAAAATTGTACTACCTAAATGTTTACCCAGTTGGCTGAGAGTCCAGTGGGGTAGCGACTATCCATCCACTATGCAAATGGTATCACACGTGATTGTGTCACACTGATTGGTGCACTGCCGTCTAATGCTCTCGTTGACGAGTATTTATGGAGGAGGGCGAGTCCATTATGTAGGGAGTACAATAGTTTCATTGTTCTTTTTCAATGTTTTCTTGTTTCATAGCTCCATTTCAGTGCTTTGTTTCTGTTGTGATGCCGACAAAAGAAAGACACGGGGAACACAAAAGGTTTGATAGAAAAACATATATATTCAAGTAATAGAAACAAGATACAAGTGAACCTGGTTAAACAGTAGTTAGTTGACAGGAAGCTGAGAGTCCAGTGTGGTAGCGACTATCCGTCCACTACGCAAATAGTATCACACGTGATTGTGTCACACTGATTGGTGCACTCCTGTCTAATACTCTCATTGACGTGTATTTATGGAGGAGGGCGAGTCTATTATGTAGGGAGTACAACATTTACCTGTGGGGGGGAGGGTAAAAGAGACAGATTCATTGAAACTTTAATAGAAACTTTCAAAATAATGAATGGAATTTCTAATCACAGTGTGTTGGTTGGTTGGTTGGTTGGTTGGTTGGTTTTATGGCATATCAACTCTTGTTGATTATTAAATACCAAATTCTGTTTTTACATGTATATATTAAATATATATGATTCATAAATGAATAATTTGTAACATTACTTTTAAATGCGTCAACAAGCTTACCATGTCAGCTAGGGATTTATAAGGTATTAAGTAGTAGCGTTCGTAAGAGATATTAATTATATATACATTATGTTTCTTTTCTCTCAAGTTGTAAACTATATATATATATATATATATATATATATACTTTACAACATGAATGAAAAGAAATACTATATATATATATATATATATATATATATGTATATATATATATAGATAGATATATATATATTGACGTAGTCACTAACGTGGCATTAAACAAAGAAAACAAACCAAAAAAAAAACAATGAGGGTGTTGTGGTTAACGTGCTAGACTACGACATTGTAGTAAGCGAGTTCAAACCCCAGTCGCGCTATTACGTTCCTTTTTCAACTAATACCCTTGGTAAAAGTATGAGCCCCCACATTTGACCAGCGAAGGGTTAAATAGTACCAGTACCGTTCTTCTACAAGAATAGCTTTGTTATTAAATGACCCACGAACATTGATTTATTTGCCCACAGAAAAATGGTTTCAAGTATTGCTATGTAAGACCAATAATCCAATTAAACAGTCATTTGTTGGCACACAGTTAAATAGTTTCAAGTATAGTAAATGATCAAATAGTTCTATTTGACCAACAGATGAGACCCTAACAGGTACTATTACTCCACATCAAAGTGGACCTGGGAGTAATGGCAAAGAAAGATTACTCCATATTTCCTAAAGTTCTAGAACTCACCATCAGAAAGCTTTGAGTTATATCCAGGTCACTCACGTCATAACCAGGACACTCTGCAGAGATGCAGTTAGCATTTTCTTCACCCCCAGCCAGTTGGACAGTTTTATCATGGTAGAAATTTTTTCAATATTTCTTCTCCAACTGGAAATTTATTATCAAGACAGATTTCAAAAACTCAATCTACTAACCAACTGGATTTTTTTGCTAACAGAGTAATATATTAGGTTGTGTGTGAAATAATGTCCAATTTTAGAATAATTTTTTATTCTTAAATTAATGAATTTAAAAATGGTTTTAATCAGTCAAAATTTGATCTCTGAACATCTATGCATTTTAGCCATTAACAAGTTTATTTATGCCTGTACAATAAGACTAAAGGTTTGATACCAAGAAATCTTTAAATACTGTTTCTACTCCTCCTTTAGAATGTAATCTTTTTTGGTTTAAAAAGTGTCCAGTTGCTTGAAAAAATAGTAGTTGTTGGGTGAGAGATCTGGAGAATATGGTGGATGTGAAAAAGCCTCATATCACAAGTCAGTGACCTTCTTCAGTGTCATCCTGACAACATGTGGCCGAGTATTGTAATCCTGACAACATGTGGCCGAGTATTGTCATCCTGACAACATGTGGCCGAGAATTGTCATCCTGACAAAATGTGGCTGAGTATTGTCATAAAGCAAAAATATGACCAAGCTTGAAAAATAAATACATGACTTTTTTTTATGTCCATGATTCGAGGCATATAGCCATCAAAATCAAATTCTGAAAGAAGTGACAGAAAATTAACAAAGACGACAGTTTAAACATTACGAATCTGAATTTTGTACGACAACTTTAATAACATGTAAGAACAAAATTCAAGAAGTTTATACTAAAATTGAACAATATTTTCCAAACAACCGAATATTCTGGAACAATCAGATAAAAAAAAGTACAATAGTGTAGAGAATTGAAGATTAAATTGGATCGTTTCTGAAAAAATGTTATGAAAAAATTAAGAAGGCATTTTTGGGAACAATTAGAAGAGTTACTGAACAGAATTTTGTTAACACAAAGATATTCTATAGATAGTTTGGTTTCTTTGTTTTAATGGCACATCAACCTTCATGGGTCATTTAATACCAAAGCCATCTTTCTAGAAGAACAGCAGTTAAGCTATTTAACCCATAGCTGGGATGATAAGGGGGTTCATACCTTTTCCAAGGGTATTTGTCCGAAAGTGAACGTAATAGCGCGACTGGAATTCAAACTCGCTTAATACAATTCCGCCGTCCAGCACTTTAACCATTTACCCCACGAGGACACTCCCTGTATAGATAGTGTATATGTTCTGTGCAAAGATTCTCTTTTTTTTTTAAGTTCAATTTGAGAAGATTGAAAAATCGGGATGTCCAAAGAGGCATAACAAGCAAATAATAATAATAATAATAATAATAATAATAATAATAATAATGGCTTTCCCAAGGGCATTAGCACAAAGTAAAATGCAAACAGCCTAGTCCAGGATTTGAACCTAGCTCACTAAATTCATTTCCTATTATAACAGCCATTTTATGTCATTCACTCCTACAAATTAGTAATACAAGGCAATTCATACACTGATTAATCAATACGAGCCCAATCCTTACAAGATGCTCCATAATTATGGCCTTGTGCCAAACCTAAGCTAGTTTTTAAGACTCATGATCAAGTTATACTTAAAGCCTTGGTTCCTGTTATGGATGCAAAGTTAAGCATCTATGAGCCTGCTCAATACTTATACGGGTGACCATTTAGAAACAAAAAGTACTGTAAGCAAGACTACATCTCTTTGCATAACTCTATTGTGTCACTGAAGAATTTGAAGGCGATTTCCTAACCTCTTGACATAAAATAACCCTGGACAGGTTGACATACCTTGAGAACCAATCAATCAATCAATATAGACAATATTTTAAAAAAATAAATCATGTATTTACAATCATTTGTTAACAGACGATTTAAAACAGATCCCGGATTCTTTTAAATAAATCCATCTGTCAAGCAAAAAGCTTAGAATATACCAGTTACATCTCTTGCAAAAGAGTAAACTTGCCGGGGGGGGGAGGGCTGTACAATACACCAAATGCAACTCTCCAGAAGAGTAAGACCTCCCCCACCAATGAGTGTCCTGGATATGACACTAAACAATCTGATGGTGAGGCTCCAGTAATGCTGCAGCTTTGGGGAATGCGGAGTTATCCTTCATTGCCATCACTCCCAGTTCCAGTCTGGCCCAGAGTGGTAGCACCTGATAGGGTCCAATTCATACATTAGATAGAACTAAACAGTGTACTTATACTAAACTGAATTGTTTGAAATAGACCTGTTTTAATGGATAAAAATGGATTTCGCATTAATGATCTACAATGGTTGATGTACCATCAAACCAAATGAAAGGAGTAAACCTCCCTCAAAATAGGGACTCCCAGTTACTAAACTGCATGTGATGGTGAGGCTCCAGTTCTGAAGCATCTTCATTGTTAGGTCCCCTCTGACTGCGGCTGATAATACCAGTTACACTCACATTTATGAATCAAAAAATGCTGTCTAGTTTGCAGAACTTTCTTTTTTTGGAGGCAGGTTTAACCCTCTACAAGTGATGCTGTTGGTGTACCTTGGATGCCACCAACTATATGGGAATTTTGATAATTGCTGGATGTATTCAGTACTACCCAGAAAGACATATGGCCAGAACAATTTTTATAACAAGTTAAATTTCTTCTAAACCCAAAATTATAATTTTATTATTTTGAATAGAAAATTATACAATCAAAACAATTCCACAGCATTAATAGTCATTTTAGCATTCAGTACCCTAATTCCAGTGAGTTTACTATTGGTAGAAGCATCTCTAAAGCTACTCTTTTGATATAGTATGAAACTGTGTTGTTATATTTCTTTTAAGAATCAGCACATCTTCAAATTTTACCCTCAAGTTAAATAGTTTCAAGTTTTCTAATCAAACGTTAAGATTTTTATATGTTTGTATACAGTTATATTTCACATATTCTAATACAATACTAAAATTTTTCAACGGAACTTTTTAACCCATAGATATGGGACTCAAACAGGTACTGCCATTTAGAGTGGACCTGGGAGTAATGCCAATAAAGGAGTGACTCCACACTCCCCAGAGCTTCAGAATTGGAGCCACACCATCAGAAGCAATTTAATGAATTACCCAGGGCTCCATTTTCGGTGGGAGGTTTACTACTCTGCAGAAGCAATAAACAGTTATACAAAAAGTATTGAGAGAGTTATATTTTTTAAAGTTTCATTATCCTCTTTGCGGTGATCATTTAAAATTTTTGTTTTAATTAGCACTGATTCACTTAGATTTATTTTTGACGTCATCAGTTTTTTTTATAAAAGCTAATCCACTGAACACTTGTCTTCATTAAGATCTAAAAAAATTGAACGTTTCCGTTTCAATACCTTTTTATCATATTTTGTATATAAGTAGGTATTTGTGAGCTTCTATATATATTTTTTGATTTTTTTTACTTTTACAGTGAAATTTAAGAATTTAGAGTTAGCTCCCTTATTTAAGAACCGTTTGGTAATACCAAGTTTAAAAATTTGATTTCCAAATGTCTAATATGACTTGAACTAGGATATATTCTCCTGAAATTTTGACAATACATATGCAGGTTTGGGATCATGGAATCAATGGGATACATTTGTGGTTATTTTAAACTTGGTTTAAAAATCTAGAAAACTTTTTTTAGAGACCAGCAACAGAATTTTGATCAACTGTAGATGAAGAGTTATGTGCTCTTGGAACACACTTTTGCAGTCATTCTTGATCGCTGTTGCTTCATTTTTTAAAAATTTTATATATATATATATATATATATATATATATATATATATATATATATATATATATATATATATATATATATATATATACTTACATCTTACTATGTGACTATGCAGTTGATTAGCCACCTTTCTTACATTTTCGTCAGATGATTCTGCACACCAAATGAAAATTCATGTAACGGACTTTTAGTCTTCATAATTCTAACATTTTTTTTTCTACTTGCTCTGCCATAACAACATCGAGCACTTTTTAAAGCAAAATCTTTTCTAGTTTTTTTTTTATCATTATAATACGTGAATAGCCCACCTGACGATCAAAAACACGAAACTCAGAATCGTGGTTTGATTTGATTTCTTATTTCATTTTGATATTGTGATATTTCTTTTATATTGGCTCAACACTTTCCTTACTTTTCAACTTTCATGGTTTTACTGAAATTACAACCGTTTAAATTTTATCTAGATTTTAATTGTATATAGCAGAAGTACTCGACGGACGTTGCCCGTGTTAAAAAATAATATTCTAAAGTATATTTTATTCAGCAGAACCTTATTCTGCAAGAACTTAGGAAGAATGTTTTCTAAAGCTGGCATAGTTTGTTTTTGTTTTTGTTTAGTTTTTTGCATATTGAATTTAACAATTTGACATTCACATTTGGGAAAGAAAGTTTACAAAAAAGACAAATAAGTAAAGTAAAGTTGGCAACCTTAGTCGAGGATGACCCAAAGGCTCCTTTATCAATAGCTACTACACCGAGGTGTAGGGGAGGGCACTACTCCATTCCCTGGATTCCTTCACTTTACCCTCGATCCTTACCTTATAATGCTGAGTGTTAAGCAAGGCAGGATCAAGTACCATTTTTTTGAGTCTTTGGTATGACTCGACCTGGGATTGAACCCTGGTCTCCTGGACCATTGGCGAACACTCTACCCATTAGGACAATGGCCCGGTAAAAGAAATTGCAAATAAAATACGAATATAAATTAGAAATATCAAATTCCTTAAAAGTAGATAGTTACTCAACCCCTATGCTACGGGCAGGATGTGACACAAGAAACAACTGTTATGAATATCGAGCAGACTTGCTTTTATATATATATATATATATATATATATATATATATATATATATATATATATATATATATATATATATACAAGCAAGTCTGCTCGATATTCATATATATATATATATATATATATATATATATATATATATATATATATATATATATATATATGTGTGTGTGTGTGTGTGTGTATGATAAAAATAAGTCACTGTCAAAACTAAAAAAAAACCCTACCACCATCACTTAAAACCACATCTACCTCCTTCTCTATTTATCCAATTTCTTGCCTCTTATCTTTAGGCCATATCCCTCCCCCTTAATGCCTTTATTTTTTCCGTTATTTAATCTATTTTCCTCATTTGCTTAAATGTAGAAAAACTTGAAAAAAAAGAGTTTAGTCTGAAGAAGTTCTTGGAATAAAAGAAGGAAATATCTCAACTACAAAACTTTTGTAAGTTTCTTATTTATCCATCTATCCACTTATTTTTATCATCTTAGTAGATTCACCACACTCTATCATTTCCACACACACACACACACACACACACACACACACACACACACACACACACACACACACACACATCTGTATATATATATATATATATATATATATATATATATATATATATTAGAAGGTCTAACTTGTCCAAAAAGCAAATAAAAACAGGATCAGTAAGAGTGACTCCTCGAGGTAAGAACCGAAACTTCTGATCAGTAAATTATTATTATTATTATTATTATTATTATTATTATTATTATTATTATTATTATTATTATTCGTGTCTGACAGCACGAATTTCCCTGACTCTCTCTCTCTCTCTCTCTCTCTCTCTCTCTCTCTCTCTCTCATCCATCACTCCCAACAGGTCCTCCAAACTGTATCCAGTGTCGTTCCTGCAGGTCGGCCAACACTGGCACGTCCATGTGTAATGGTCTATCGAAGAATTTCACTTATGAGTTCGACCTTGCTTCTCCGTCAGTGTCCCACGTGTCTTGTTCGTCTTACTTGGATGGTTTTTGAGGTGGGGGGGGGGTAAGTAATCGTACAGCATGTATTTTTGAATATTGATAATAATATAATATTTCATACATATGATATTTCATATAACATTTATATTGATATAATGTATAATATTCATGTTATTTATGTTTATGATATTTCGATATTTACTCTTCAACTTTTCATCAGTTGAGTAAAATTGTTTTTTTCACTGGTAAGTTGATTCAGTGCCAATTTGAAAGAAAATCATCAAGTCAGTTTTGATTTTTTTAAAAGGAATGTTTTTGGTGAACCACAGAATTTTACGAGCGTAGCACTCTTTATATTAACGAAATGTTTGACTCCCTACGACTTTTTTTTTGTTTCTTTAACTGAACATTTATTTACGCGTAAAATTTGTGAATATAGAGCACATTAAAAAAACGATAGCCCATCTTCACACCATATCAAGAGAGGTGCTCCGACCAATAGAAACTCGTTGGAATAACTGTGTTGAATGTCAAGGGGAATCTTTTGACGAAAATTAACGTTACATTCATTGTTCATTTCTGTCTTGATAAATGCAGCTTCAGTTTCGATTCTTTTTTTAACATTTCTCGTATAAAATTGTAGGGATGAAATAATATATAAATTGACAATAACATAAAAAAATTAATTAATAAATGCAAAAATAACAGTTTCCCAGGAGGCCTCTGATAGGAAGCGCAATCTGCGCATGCTTGAAAAGATCGGCTTCCTGACGCCAAAGGGAAACTCTCTCTCTCTCTCTCTCTCTCTCAGTTACCCCCCGACACCTCGACTGAACGGGCGTCTCTTTTTTTATATCTCTACTGCTAGTAGGAAACGCACGTGCCTGCTGAGTCACGGACTTAGCAGCGCGTTGTGTCTCTCCTACTAGTAGCAGCCTCTGTCGAACGGACTCACAGAAGACGGATACAGTTGATGGACCCTTGACTTATAATTTTCAAAAGATAATTCCCTTATGTTCTTCAAACGCCTTGTTTGTGGGGAAGCACAACGATTTCTACTGGTTCAGGAAAACATTCCACAACACAAAATAGTCATACCCTCTCCCACCAATAATGTTTGAGTCAAAAGGTATCCTTGCCTTTTTTCACTTCTGTCCTTCTTTTTACAGCTTCGATCAACAAAAAAGAAGATGACAGTTAAATGGGATAAGAAGAAGAAGGAGTCAGTATATAAACGTCAGAATCTCCCAACAATACTAAGTATTCGCCACTACCTCGAAAACCCTTTCATGTGCCCCATAGAATAAAATAACATTATTAATAAAACGGAGGGTCTTTACGTTTTACTTTCTTTCTTTGTTGCTATGGCAACAATTCATGTCGCCTCCAAGTGATCATTCGGAAAATTAATATTGTTTACAGGGACAATAATAAGATTGGTTGAATGACGGATAAACAAATTTTTATTTTAAGGATTACACGCGTAATAATTTACGTTTACTTTTGGTAAAGAGAAAAATGCCAGAGTCGTCAAATAAAAGGGAAATGTGAATGAAAACAAGACAAAGATCTTAGTCGATATTTTGTGGAGTGTTGATGGTTTGGTTTGGTATCTTTGTTTAATGGCATATCAACCTTTGTAGGTTATTTAATGCCAAAGCCATTCTCCTAGAAGAACAGTAGTGGTACTATTTAACCCATAGTTGGGAGGATAAGGGGATTCATACCTTTCCCAAGGGTATTTACCCGAAAGTAAACGTAATAGCGCGACTGGAGTACGAACTCGCTTACTACGATTCCGCACTCCATCGCTTTAACCATTACACCACGAGGACACCTCCCGTGGAGTGTTGAAGTGAATAAACAAGCCGTAGACACGTTTGTGTGAGTTGCCGATTTATTGGGGGTATAGGGATTTATAGATGTGTGGTATTCCTTGAGACTACCACCAGCCTTTTCCTATAATGCATTAGGCTGTAGCCGTCACCGATCTATTTTCTCGCATGAATCAATGCCCCCGCCAAGCGATTCGGCTACACACTGACCAATCAGCAGGTAGAGCGCATTGACTCCATCTTCCTCTCAAGAACTATTTTTTCTAGCCCTTTTTGGAAGTCTGGCACGGGCATAGAGAACACGGCCAGCAGAGAAGAAATACCTCTCTCCTGTCTCCTGCCACGGGACACTCCAGCATTAACGATCCTCACTGAAGATAACGGCTGCAACAGCTACACACTAAAGAACATACCCTGCGGCAACCTGCTACACCCAAAAGAACTTTTCTCACTCTGAAACAAGTCTACTTTTCTTCATAAAAATAAACCATTCATTGTTGTTCTGCAAAGAAATTTTGTTATTTTGTTCTGCGCTACATAAATAACTACAAATTAACTTATGGTGTATGTGAACCAAATTTATACTAAAAGGCCTTCTTAAGGAAAAACAAAGTCCATTTGAACTACATCAGATTGTTTAGTGTCATATCCAGGACACTCGTTATGGGGTTTTTACCCCTTTGCAGAGAAGCAGTCGGCGTATTCTACAGCCCCAGCCGACTTGGCAATAATAATTATGTACAAATTATTAGAATTAGATAGGAATACTAGAAACCATATAAGTTTAAGGGGAGTCCCAGAGGTGTTGTGGCTAATGTACTGAACCGTGACATTGTAGTACGCGAGTTCGAACTCCAGTCGCACTATTACGTTCACTTTCGGACTAATACCCTT
The DNA here is from genome assembly GCA_963585895.1 of Sepioteuthis lessoniana. NCBI lineage: Eukaryota > Metazoa > Mollusca > Cephalopoda > Myopsida > Loliginidae > Sepioteuthis > Sepioteuthis lessoniana. The sequence continues at coordinate 330,421 of OY757941.1, read as the reverse complement.
CAGGAAAGGCATGAAACCCCTTGTCTCCAAGCTATTCTTCTTCAAGGTTAGCTTTGGCGTTAAATAACCCACGAAGGTTGATATGCCATTAAAAATAGCCTCTTATTCTGATTGTGAGGTGATCACTATAATTTTGACAATGAAAAGAAAATAATTTTCATTTTATGGAAACTTGAGTTCAATTTACCCCCAACCCACTCACAAATCTGTTTCTTATCCAAATAATCAATACTATAAATCTTTTTTATTCAAAATCTCATTATATTTGTATTTGTTTGCTGGATTACATTCTAACGAAAAGTAAATATAACTATTTCTACTGCTCCGTTTTGTGTAAAAGAAAGACTGGCGACAACCCAACTGGATTACAAGAATTCAATCGTAAACTGAACTAAAACACTGGATGCCAGACGCCATCTTAGTCTTTTTCATCTGACCAACAAGTAAAACGGATATGAAATACTTTGATTTCTTTGTTTAATGGTATATCAACCTTCATGGATTATTTAATGCCAAATCCATCCTTAAAAAAGAGCAACAATGATACTATTTAACTCATAACCAGGAGGGGGAGGGGTTAATACTTTTCTCTCGAGTATTAGTCTGAAAGTGAACGTAATGGCGCAACCGGAGTTCGAACTTGCTTACTTCAAGGCTACAATCCAGCTCTTTAACCATTACGTCACCTGGGTTAAATAGATTTATGTAAAAATTCTTTGTATTATATAGAAATACTTGGTACCATATAACCGTAAATTATTTGTATTAATCATAGTTGCTTGAAACCATAATTGTTTACTAAGGATTATCATTATTAGTTATTTGAAACCATATAACTGTGTGCAAACAAATGACTATTATCAAATAGAAAAAATTACTTGAAATCATATAACATTATTAGTATTGGATCTGAATATTTGATATATAATTGTGTGCCAAAATATCTTAAGGGACAAATACACACCAAAAAACGTAAGAATAAATGTACAATGAATGCAATTTCCTAAACTCTCGGCATAAAATAACCCTAGATGAATAGACATGCAGAATCCGCCCAAAATAAATTTCAACCATTCACATTTCTCGACCAATCAAAGCTTCTCTTGAGCGACATTTTCAACCAATCAAAGCTCTTCTTGGGCGACATTTTTCACCCAGAGACCCTCTTCAATAAAATTATTCACTAGAAACCATTCCCCTGCTATATAAAGACGATTGAAAAATCAGTTCTTCAGTCGCAGCGTTCTCTTACCACACTGTGGTGGTGGTGGGGGCTAAATTGACTGTTTCGGGACATTTGAATTAAACATTGCAAACTTATCAAAAATTACAATTAATCACCGGGCCATTGGCTTAATGGGTAGAGTGTTCGCCAAAGGTCCGGCAGACCGGGGTTCAATCCCAGGTCGAATCCTACCAAAAACTCAAAAAATGGTACTTGTTGCCGCCTTGCTTAACATTCAGTATTATAAGGTAAGGGTAAAGTGAAGCAATCTAGGGAAAGGAGTATCGGCCTCCCCTACACCTCAGTGTAGTAGCTATTGAAAAGGGAGCATTCGGGTCACCCTCGATTAAGGTCGCTAACTTTACTTTATACAATGGACTCATATTTATGAACGAGATTTTCACTAAGAATACATTTGTGATCTCTAAATAGCCAAATATTCGTATCGTGTTACACCATAGATTAGATTCCCTATTGTTTATCTCACCGAGATGTGTTCCTGTTTTATTTCCTGGTTGAACAAAGAGACCAGGGCTTTGCTATCTTATTCCTTCCTTATATAGTCCGATATTTCGAGGATCACCAGGAAGAAATATTTCTTCTTTCCTCTTGAAGAACAAAATTATTGTAATTATTTGACATTCACTTCGCTTCATTAACTCGGCTTTTACAAGAAAGTAATTCTATTCTTCACGTTTTAGCCTTGTTTTTACTTGAATAACCCCCTTTTATCAAAGAACTGTCTGCTACTCTGAGTTTATTTAGCCTACGGCATCTTAAGTTAATATTAGGCTTCCAACTCCAAATCAACATTCCTGAACATTGTTCTTTACTCGTGCTTGTCAAACGGCATTTAGTTCTTTTTCAGTTTTAATCGTAGAAAGGGGTTTAGCTCACCGTCAGAGACAATGCATGCGTTTCCCTGAATTAGTAGCATGTATACAGAGATGCTAAAATTGGAAAGAATTGAATATTATTAGAATTTTCGCACACAAGTAAAAGCGCAAAAAATAACATCAGACTTTGGAAGAGTATTAATAGCACATGGCAGTATCAAACTAAATGAAATGAATACTCAGTGTCACTTTGATTTTTGCTTCCAATTATGGAATTATACATATCATGAAATTGATAATGGAAATCAACTTCGGTAACAAAATATTAGTAATTCAAAGAAAATGTTGCTTATGGTTCCCTTCTCCCACAAAAAAACATCAAGATATGTTATATGTACACGTCTCGTTAAACTTACAATCTTCAGAAAAACCCAAGGTCTGACCCTATCCCATGTGTTCATTGGGTGTACGCCACACTTTGCTGCAAAATCAAGTGACTCTAAAAACACAACGTGAAAATAATCAATTATTTGTAGTCAATTAAGTCTTAGATGCCAAGAGAAACAGACGTATATATCGAGGCTTAAGTGAGGCTGCTCCTCACTAGGTTTGCTGGATACGCTTTATAAGAGAATGAATCACTTGTCCATCGACTGAACGGAAACATCTTCTTGTTTATGAGACCGGTCCCAAAAAGAACTTGTAACTCTCAAAATAAACGCTAGTTGGATTTTGTAACGACGGTTGTTCTTTTGTCACTGGGATCAAGTGACAACCTCAACTTTTCTTTGCCTCTCACCCCGGCACATTTATTCGACAACTTTTAGAAACTATCAACAATTCTATCCAAAGTATCGTGCATCTCTTTGCCTCCTATCCAGTAAATCCGGAATAAGGAATAATTCTAATCAGGACAAATAAAAAAGATATTCAAAAATAGAATATTAAATTTAAATATTCCTGGTAAAGAGCTCAATTTAAATAAAATCCACAGAGCAAATAATTCTTTTTACAAAACAACAACAACAATCGGTCACATTAGGATAATAGATTATTTCCATCCTGTTAAAAGTGTTGATATAAATCAATGCTCTACTTTTAACAGGATGGAAATAAATTTATCATCCTTATGTGACCGATTGTTGCTGTTTATATATATATATATATATATACTTTCATTAAGAAAAAACAACGAAACCAATCACAAAGGATTATAAATTTATTTATCCATTTCTGAATTGGCAGGGTTTCGGATGATTTTTGAATTGAAGATCTAAATATTCATGAATATTTTCTTGTCCTGATGGAATTACTCCTAACTCCGGTTTAACTGGACTAAGTATTCTCTTTTTGCTCCTGAATGGTTGAGCTCTCTTTTGGAAAATTTCAATTCAAAAATCATCCGAAACCCTGCCAATTCAGAAATGGATAAATAAATTTATAATCCTTTGTGATTGGTTTCGTTGTTTTTTCTTAATGAAAATATTGCTCTGTATAATTGATACATTGAGCTCTTTACCAGGAAGATCTAAATATTCATGAATATTTTCTTGTCCTGATGGAATTACTCCTAACTCCGGTTTAACTGGACTAAGTATTCTATATATATATATATATATATATATATATATATATATATATATATATATATATATAAGCTTCTTTAGATCATTTGGTACATTGAACCTGGTTTCCTCGAGGCTGTGAGGACACGAGTTTGAATTCCATTATTATTTCCGTTTTTTTTTTATGTTTATAATTTATTAATGTCAAATTTCTATCAATGACAATTTACTTGTTTTTATTACAGATCCCCGTCGCAAAACAGATAAGAGACTCCGGCCAGATAAGAAATGTAGACCTAATCACACACACACACACACACACACACACACACACACACACACACACACACACACACACACACACACACACACACACACACATCTATTAATCAATTATAGTTATATATTTTTACTCAGTTTTCAAAATGGTTTGGTTTCTTTGTTTAATGACATATCAACCTTTGTGGGTTACCAAATGCCAAGAGCCACCTTTTAAATAGAAATAAGATAAATAAATAAATAAAATCAATGAATCAAAATAAATAAACAAATTAATAAAATGAGTAATTAAAAATAAAAAATAAATTGAATAAAATAATTAGACACATAAAATAAATAACAATAAATGATAATAAATAATAATAATAAATGAATAAATAAATAAATAAAATGAATATATGAAATGAAAAAATCAGAAAGTAAATTATTCACATATAACGGTGTAATCAATCTTTAAAAAGACAAAAACCGAAAGAACAAATATTGTTTTTCCTTGACATGTACAAAAAACTTCTTAACGAGACTGTTAGGATTTATTCCAGACAAGCCTTTTCTTTTTCTAAAGTATGGATGATCAAAAGCATAATAATCCATGTTCTTTATGTTGATAAATTCTCGGAAAAGATTTATCTTCCTTAAGCAACGTTTCTATATCGCTTTTTGCAGGCCTCCGTCGACAAAATATCGCTCACTGAAAAACCACACTAAACAAACAAAACAAAACAAAACAAAAAATGACTAAAATGTACCATTCAGATAAAATACTTTTAAGAAAATCTAATGAGCCAAATTTATTCATTCATCATTTTTATTTTAATTAGCAAAATGCCAGTCACAAAGTTTAATGAATAAGATAAAACCAAAAATGTTTTAAACAGGAATATCGTACCTCATTTTACCGTTTTTGGTACTTCAAAATTGAGGGATTCGTACGAACAAATTGACAAACCGTCATAAAAAAAATGTCAACAAAATCCAATTCTCCGTGGAAATATCGATAAAACAAATAAAAATCATTTACCTGCATCTTTTTAAGGGGGTCAAATTAACAAAACGATTGATGGAGGTTGGGTGACAAAATAAAAAACATGTTATGTTCAGAATTTTGAGGAAAAATGTTTTTAAATGAAATCAAATCTTTCATTGCATTAGATATCAAAGATTTTATCAAAATCTGATAATAAGCCGGTTTGGGGGAGACATTTTTAAAATGCTTTACCAGTTGGGCGTTTTCGTACGCACCAAGTTTTTTCTCTTATTACAGAAAAATATAATTATTGAATTTTAAAATTTCTTCTTTTATTTGTTTAAAAAAAAAGGAAAAGAAAAGAAACGGAGAAAATCAAATTTCCTCGTAGATCAAGAATCTAATTAAAATGAACGAAATAAACCAGCCGGTGGGGTTTTATAGAGCTGAGAAGATTTTATTATTCGTCGTGTAGGTTGTTGGTTGTCGATGAATAGTTGGGTTCTATTGGGATGGTTTTGAGTTTAGTATCTGACACTTTTTTCTTTTTCATTTTACCCCATTGTTGATTTGTTTTGTCCGTGGGAAGCTGCAAGAGAATTGAGGATTGAGACAAGGATATTTTATAATCTTAAGTTTATTTTGGGGTTCACGGCCATTCTGTGGCGGAAATGTTTTCCTGAACCTGTAGAAGTTGTCACATTTCGCAGACAAGATGTTCAAATAAATAAAAAGTCATTCTTGGTGAGTTGTAGGTTTGAAATTTGTTCAGTAGGTGTGTCTGATGAAGGATTTTTAGCAGAGAGGGCTGCTCGCATGAAACCTGGCTGACACCGAGCTCTGGACTGAAGGGAAAGGATCCTTTCGATAGCAGTGGTAACAGCTTAGAGAATTTCTCCGCGATGAAGCTCATCTTTTCAGGTATGCGTGACATAAACTTTGGTTGATCACGTAAATCTGTGACTCACCCCTACCAACACAAATATTGGAACACTTTATTTCTCGTTTTTCACAACCGTTCAACACACATCACATTTTCTAAAATTAACTCGTTCCTATCAATACAACTACAAACATTTTCTTCTCAATTTCACAGACATTCTTATATTCACCGACACAATTGTTTGAACCTTTTGTTTCTTGTTTGTCAATATAATTGGTAAAATTTTCACTTGTCTTCTTGTTTGATTTGAAACTCTGTGTTTTGTCCTTTCCTTGCAACCAGACGCTTATTTATAACAGGTTGTAGATAAGTTTCAACTTCATTTTCGCCTATTCATAATGTTTTTTTAAAAATCGTAATAAAACATTGAATGAATCACGATGATGACGGGTTACCATCAAAGAACAGAACTTCTTCCATTCATTTTTGTAATAAAACACATCAACGTCTTTAAATAGATGTTGATGCAGAGGTTAAAAAAGTGCTCAATAGCAAATGAAAGAGGAACAATGCAAGTGAAAACGACTATTTTTAACGTTCCAAACAACCGTGAGCAGATACTTCACGTTTAATTAGCAATTAAAGTTGCACATACACACACACACACACACACACAATTTTGTATAGCATAGAATCATCGGTGCTTGATGACTGTCAGTTTCTCGTCTTTGTGATTATGAGAAATTAGCAGTAAACAGATTTCATTGTCTCTGTGTCTACGCTTTCCTAAATTATATATTTTTGCTCTATCACCGATATTGACCATTCTATATTTATAGATAGATTTAACTGTATATATATATATATATATATATATATATGTGTGTGTGTGTGTGTGTGTGTGTGTGTGTGTGTGTGCTTTCTGTTTTAGAATACTTTCTACTCTAGAATTATATATATATATATGTATATATATATATAATTTGAAAGCAGAAAATATTTTTTCTGCTACTGTAAGTTTCACGCTACCGCGACCATCAATTGAGTTATCATGCCTGATAGTCGCAATAATACGTGAAGTTTAGAGTAGCAGTAAATATTTTCGGTTTCAGGATTTTAGAATAATATTCATCAATCATTTAGATTTAGAACATTTTTCTTAATTTTATATTGCTTATTAATTAATTAGTTTTTTTTTTTTAAATCTTTTAATTAACTTAATGTTACGAACACGACAAACGTAATTTCGCCCTTTCTCCTTTTCGCCCATTGACAAGACTGTTAAGCCAAAGGAAAGGGAAACTCGTTTGAGTGACACCGGCCTTCAAAAAAATGAGGTTGGTTCACCAGAAAATACCGGAAAAGGTCGTGTTTTAGAGACAGGGTCATTAAGGTGAGACGGCTCTACAAGAAGTGAGAGTTTAAATCCTGAGGAATTGACCAAACTTTTGTTGTGTATCATTGAACTTTGTTGGGATTTGTTCTGCTTTTTTTTTGTTTCTTGAAAAATATTTTCATTTGAACTCTTTACACGCGTATCTACGTAGTTGTTGTGATGGCTTTATTTACGATTTCTTTCCACTAAAAGCTTTTTGGAGTGTTGAACAGAGTTATAGAATAAACTCAGGGAGATTTCTTTCCTTCCTTTTATTCAGCTTTATTTATCTGGTCTCTTTGTTATTTTTATTGTTGTTTCTCATCGTTGCTTTTCATTTTGCCTGATCAGTTAAGATTAGCTTGAAAAGTTAGTAAACAGTGGGGCTATGAAAGGAGGCTTAACGACAAGTTCGTAACACTAATATGTATATATATATATAGAGTGGGTATGGAGTTTCAAGGTAATTTATGTTGTTGTTTGCTGACTCCATTCTGGGTTATTCTATTCTCTACTTCATGTTATCTTACTGGTTTAACTTCTTGGATATGAAGGCTGTAAAGGAATTATATGCAGGAAGACAGGAAGAGAAGATAGAAGGCCAAGATATCTTTTATATTTTTCCTTTATTTCTGGGTTCAACAACCATTCAATGGGTGAGGAAATTCTTCCTGAATACAAATGAAATGGTTGCGTCTCCCAGTCAAGGTGTTAAAATGTGTTAATCGTTCTTGGGTATATATGTTCGAATTTGGTGTTCTAGGCATTAACAATGTGTTAGACACTTTTGGGCGATATGACTAAATCCGGTGTTTTCAGTTGTAGTCGTTAAGTCCGTTATACGGTGTCTTAATTGTGATCCTGACGAATTCATTATTTAGTGCTTTTACTCGTGGGTCGTTGGTAAAAAACGGCTGCTACTAGTGGAGAGGTTAGCCAACGCGTCGTCTTCGTCTAAAGACGGATGCATGGCGCCTTCCACCAGTAGCAAGAAAGAATTAGGTGTTGTCACTCCGCTGGTTACTGCTGAAAGAGAATAGGCTTCTTTCTTTCGCTGAGAGGGTTTGTTCTTTGCACATGCACCGCTTTTTTCCTCTCCAGGACTTCTGGGAGTTTCTGCATTTTTTTGTATTTATTTATAATTTTGTTTTGTTTTATTTTCGTTTTATTTGTCTTTATTGATTCCCACAAGAGAGAGAGAGAGAGAGAGAGAGAGAGAGAGAGAGAGAGAGAGAGAGAGAGAGCTATGGAAAAATGTTTAATGTTGACAAATATTGAACGGTTTTTGAAAAAGAGAAACAATTGTCACTTATTATTTAAAAAGGGTGGCTAATAGGAAAAGAGTATTGAAAAAGCAAGAGACGAATACAGCGTCAACAAATTTATTTACAAAAAAAAGGTAGGGAGTGGCTATGCATATTAGTCCATATGCGTGACAATTAACTACGGTAAAAGGCCAAAACAAAACAAAAAAATACGTACAAATTACTACTACGCTTTTTTTCTCTTACATACATGAACAAAGACATTCAACGCGGTGCCTCGTGGATTTTCATTTAGTCTTCCTTTCTCCCCTTCCTCTTTTCAATCGCCTCCAATTGCTTTTTCTATTTTGGGCTTCAGGCAACTATCTTTCTTCAATTTTTTCGTTGACTTCGGCTTTCTTCACAAATGAACTTTACGCTTACAAAATGTCATCTTTTCTCATTTTTAGACAATTGCTCAAATATTTCCCAAACGTACGTACCTTTCGATTCGGTCTAGTTACGAAAAATTCAAATATATGTAATTGAAAACATATATTAAGACAGCAAATAGGCTAGTATGAAATGTCAGCGTTATAGCCTTTTTTTCCCCTTTAAATTTCTCATTCTCCTCTGGAAAAAGTGACTACTCGAACGTGGTAACAATATTTATTTAGTTCTAAATATTCCAGAATTTAGATGTAATTCTTTGAAAATACTTTCACAATAATAAAGGAAAATAGAAGGGTATACCGGACATTGGCATCATGGTTAGAGTGTTCGCCAGTGGCTCGAGTCATACCAAAGACTTTATAAATGGTACTTGATACCTCCTTGCTTAACACTCAGCAATATAAGGTGCGTATAAAAAAAGTGGAGCTATCCAGGGAAAGGAGTAGCGCCCTCCCCTACATCTCGGTGTAGTAGCTATTGAAAAAGGAACCTTCTGGTCGCCCTCGACTAAGGTCGTCAACTTTTTTACTTTACTTGTGAACTCCTCTAGTATCAAGAATGGTACAAAACAAAACCAATCCACATTGCAGAAAATTACGTCGTTTAATGGGCAACAGAGAAAGAAAAAAATCTTGCACTGTTTCAAACAAAAACTAATTCTCTTGTGACGGAAAACCGCCAAATCTTAAAAAATTACAAGACAGCCTCGTTTTCGAAAATGGTTGCTATGGCAAGAAAATTCAAAAACACAGCGGTTACCAGGAAAAACCAAATTTTTACAGAAACAATAAATTTGCATTTTCCTCATAAAGGCAACGCTATTTACAAAACACAGAAATAAAATATTGATCAACCATCAACATATTTTTCTGTAATAAAATTTTCTAAATATTTCTTCAAATAAAGTCATTCTCTGAAAACCTTGTATTTTTCATCCTTATCCATTTTTATACCGGAGGATATATTTCCAGTTTTTCCTAGTTTTCTAGCTATCTATCTACGAGTATCTAAGGAAATAGAAGTAAATTCGACGGTATGTAAACGTACAAATATGAAAAAAAAAATTATTCGGAGAATTTTTATCTATAGTTGGATTTTCTGCTAACGTTTCCGTTTTTAAGTTGTGAAAAGAAAGAAGAGGAAATTAAGTAAAAGAAAGAAAAGGAAAAGAAAGGGAGGAAGAAAATGTGTTAGTTTTTCTGTGCTTTCTTAAATATCTGTGCATTGGCATTTGTTTTGTTTTGTTTTTTTTTAAGTAAGGATGCGTTTTTCATGTTAACTCGTTTTTCCCAATTTCTGTTGTCTCCCATGGAACTCTATAGTTGGCTCTTGGTTTGGTTGGTATGCACTCGGCTGCTGCTTCAATATGGGCTGTAACTAAGTTTTCATATTCATCATTCATCATTCAGAGTATATATTTCAGATGTCTCCTAGAGAGTATCAAATTTGTTTCTTACAGTTACCTACATTTATTGCTTATATTTCCATTGGTAAGTGAGGACCAGTCATAACTTGTTGTTTTAACTGTTTGCTTCTTATTTCTGATATCTTTGCCAAGACGATTCTGTAATCGGAAGATAGTTTTCAAAAAAGGAATATGCATCACAGAGGTATATATATATATATATATATATATATATATATATATATATATATATATATAGCTTTTTATAGTTTCTCTATATTTCTGAATTCGTAGCATCACATTTGTGTTTTCGGAACATTATTGAATAAAACTTTTATAACCCCAAAATAAATTAAATTGCATAAATACATATGAAGGTAATATTTATTTTGAAATTGCTACATACTGTAGATTGCACCATGCACTTCAATCGTTTTAAAACTGAAAAAATCTCTACAAATTTTGGGGTTGATTGATGGGCTAAAATCCAAACCTTAACCACAAAATGGTCAAACAGTGGAACATTAAACTTCTAACACTCAATATACCCACTTATCAGCCAACAAATACAAACATTTCCATTTTAAACTCGTGTTTAATGAACATCTTTAACAAATTAACAGAGAGATTAATATAAGATAATAAAACTGTAATACAAATTCAGTATTATATTACCGCTAGTGGGTAGAGTGTTCACTAATAGCCCGGGAGACCTGGGTTCAGTTCCAGATCGAGTCATACCAAAGACTTTAAAAATGGTACTTGATACATCCTTGCTTAACACTCAGCATTATAAGATATGTATCAAGGGTAAATTGGAGCAATCCAGGGGAAGGGGTAGCGCCCTCCCCTACACCTCGGTGTAGTAGCTATTGAAAAGGGAGCCTTCGGTCGCCCTTGACTATGGTCGCCAACATCAACTATATCATACACCGTTTCCAACACCTGATGCACTGACTGTAAATCCTAAACGGAACGTCGCAGCGCCTCTGCGGTAAGTCAGACAACTATGATATGTTGTTTATCTGTGTAATTTCATGATAATGCAATAGATTGTGAATTCATCTGAATATAAGTACAAATGTGTTAAATTGGCATGTCTCATATATTCTTCTAATAGCTTACTGGATGTTTTGGGGTCGACCAATACAGTAGATACAGGTCCAACTCAGAATTTTCAACTAAAAATCACTACTGCTGAGTTTAGGAACATTTAATGCATAATAATAATAATAATAATGATAATAATAATAATAATGAGAAACAAACTGATCACCTAATCCCGGCCAGACGACCAAATCGAGTGATAGTCAACAACAACAAAAAAATAAATAAATAAAAGAGAACCTGCCTGCGAATTGTGGACTTTGCTGTTCCTGCAGACCACAGAGTAAAATTAAAAGAGAGATAGATTCTAAGACCTTGCTAGAGAACAAAAAATATGGAACACGAATGTAATGGGGATACCAATTGTGGTTGGTGCACTTGGGACAATCCCCAAAGAGTAAAGGGCTTAGAAAAACCGGAAATAAGAGGACTAGTTGAAACCATCCAGACTACAGCATTATTAAGAATGACCAGAATTCTGGAAAGAGTCCCGGAAATTTGAGGTGACTTGCTGTCACTCAAACTACAGTGAGAAACCATCGGATAACGCCGGTATGAAGAACTATCAAAGGAGTAAAATGATGATAATAATCTGTTTTGATTTTATAGTGTTCTACAGGAAATAATAAGCTGTTTATATCTTCGGCTAAAAAAACAATTTACTTTTTGTTCAAAAATATTGTTTTGAGTATATTTATAGGGAAATGTATTTAGAGACCGACTCCGACACAGGCAGGATGCGACACAAATCACTTTGACGGAGTAAAGAATACACCAAATACATCTTCTGAAGAGTGATAAGAACACCCTCGCCTCTAAGATGGATATCCTGGATATGCCATGCATCCGGGTAGTGAGGATCCAGTTCTGGAGCTCTTAGGAGTGAGTAGTACTCCTTTCATTGCTATTACTCCCAGGTCCACTCTCGCCTAGAGTAGTAGAATCTATGGGTCAAATAGATATGTTTGAAAATTATTTGTATTAGATAGGAATACTTGATAACATATAACCGTGTGTAGAATATTTTATTACGAATAGTTACTCAAAGCTTTAACTCTGACCTGGAATGGTCGAATCTGTTAGGATCCCATCTATGGGTTAAATTGTTTGAAAATTGTCAATATCGGATACAAACACATTAATCCATATAACTATGTGCCAACAAATCAAATAATCATTATTAAGTCAGCGGTTAGAGTGTTGGCCCGGGAGACCGGCGTTCAACCCCAGGTCGAGTCATACCAATGACTAAAAAAAATGGTACTTGCTTAACACTCAGCATTATAAGGTATGGATCAAGGGTTAAGTGGAGCAATCCAGGGAAAAGAGTAGCGCCTTCCCCTACACCTCGGTGAAGTAGCTATTGAAAAGGGAGTCTTCGGGTCACCCTCGAATATGGTCGCTAACTTTACTTTTAGCAATAGTAGAGAAGAATTCTTGAAACAATTTAACTTTATGCATTTTGTTTGTATGTAGAATTTTTTCTTGAAGTTATAATTGTTTCTTAAGGATTATTATCGTTTTTGGTTGAAACTATTTATTTGTTAGTTATTGTGTTAGTATAGCGTTTATTCTAAGACTAACAGCAACAATTGAATGAATTAATATTTCGTTTAATTCTATCAATTTATTAACCAGCGCGTGAAACAATCAGTAACGATATACAGTCCTTCCTGTGTATAAAGTTGAGTTTAAGGGACTTACCGGTGTGCTGAAGAAGATATCTGGTATCTTAGGATTGTCTCTCTGAGAGCTTTTAATGTCACTGCCTCACGGAACGCCAGGTGGAATCTGTCTGACTGGAGTTTGGATTTTACGCCAAGACTTCTGGGCTCATCACGTGATTAGTATATCCAATCACTCACACCATACACATGAATTACCATTTTACTGACCCAACAAAGTAAATTATTGGTGTTAGAAAGGGAAACTTGAAGCCATATAACAGCGTACAAACAAATGATTATTTTATGGGAATAGTTTCTTGAAACCGTATGATTATGTATAGATTGTTTGTATGAGATAGGAATACTTGAAACCATAGGCCTGTGAATAAATAAATGATTGTAGACGAATAGAAAAATGAAGTGGAACATCGTAATGATTACAACCAGACATTTAGAAATGATTCTAATTTCGACATTAGATAACCCATGAGGAGTTGATATGCCGTTAAACAAATAAACCTCACCAAACGAGTCTATTTTTAAGCAACGTATAACTGAATTAAATTCAGTATACTTTTTCGTAGACTGGTGGCCCTACAAAGGCAAAAGAGCCCAGTTCGCCCCCTAATGATCTATATTGTTGATATTTACAACTCCTGGAAACTAGAAAAGTCTATTTTCGTTTCAGTGAACAGAAAATAACACACTCAGTGAAGTTAAAATTTCTCAAATAGAAAAAAGCTTTTTTTTTCTCACCCCGCCACTTCGTATTTATTTATATCGTCTGCTTGTTTATTGTTTGTTTGTCTTTCATTTCTTTTAACGTCTGCTGTAACTGGTACCTCCACCTCTATTCGTTTAAGTATGCTGTGTAAAACAAAAGAGAGATAAGTTTAGTGAGCAGGATTTTTTTATGGACCTTCGGAAACGTATAATTACTTTGGGAGATATTTTGAGCTAAAGCAGGCCGACGGAAAACGGAAAAAAAATATCACCTACCCTGTTCAAATAATAAGGGCATCACTAATTACAAAGTATATCATTAATTAATGCTGTATTTCGGGGGCACTATTTTTCATTGCTCATCGCGCGCCGTAAGACCGCGGATGAATATCGCCCTTTAGGATCTGAGTTAATTATTTGTCACTGTCTCCTACCAGACAAGACTTGATACAAGGTCAATGACCCGAAGGTCAATTATAGTGGGGGTTGAGGGAGGTTGGGCTCGAGCCGAGACTCGAACCCTGCTTGACTATGCTGGTCATCATCGCCCACCCGAATGTGGCCCAGCCGAAGCCGGGAGCCTTTTCGCCTCGACTCTATCCTTAACTTTGAACACAGCGTCGAGTTGAAGCCCGGCCGCCCTTTTGAATCTGAGTTATCTAATTTTTTTTTTCGGTCATTAAAAAAAGATCAGATTAATTGATGGATTCAATGATGAATGGATTTTAACAGCATGTCAACCGATTTGCTTATTTTTAAGCCAACAGGTTAGGGAATAGTGTTCATATTTACATTTTTTGTGTAGTTGTTTCTTAAGAGATTTTTTTGCACACGAACGAGTCAAATAGATCTATTTGATCCATTGATGGGACCTGTAATAGTACTACCACCCCGGGCAGAGTGGGTCTGGCAGTAATGACAATGAAGGGGTACTCCACACTTCTCAAATCTCAAGAACTAGAGCCTCGTCACCAAATGCCGTTTAGTGTATAACTCAGAACACCTCCTTTTTTGGAGGACGGGGACTCTTTTTCCGTGTTCTGTGGCGGGGGGGGGGGATTACTACCAGCATAATGGAAGCCACGTTGACAAAGCTAAAAAAAAAGATCTGTACGATTTTTGAATAAGCGTTATTAAAAAAAGTAAAAGAATTTTCACTGAAGACCAATTTATTGGTCCGTTCAGTCGGCTTGGGTTGAAGAATACGCTGACTGCAACTCTGCATTCTAGTAAGACCCCCCCCCACTGTCCTTCCGCTTTCAATAAATGTCCTAGATATAATACGAAACTATCCGATGGTGAGGTTCTAGTTCTGAAGCTTTGGAGTGTAATCCTTCATGGCCATTACTCCCAGGTCCACTCTGACCCAGAGTAATAGTTCCTTATAGGGTCTCATCTGTAAGCCAAATTTAACTATTTGACCATTTAACTGTATGCAAACAAACGGTTAAAGTTAAATGGAATTATTACTGTTGATAGCAATACTTTAAACCACTTAACTGTGTGCAAACAATAAATAGCAATCATCATCATTATGTCGCGCTGCAAGGACGGATCTCCATGATTATCTCCCGCCACCCTTCTCTATCGTCCATTGCTTCCGGTTGGTCTTCAAGGCTACTTCCTGTATCGGCACAGAGCTGTTGTATGTAGGTTCTAGCTGGTCGTCCTGCCTTTGCTCGTCCATGTGAAGGGGTTCACAGGAGTACGTCACTTCTTCTTCAGCAGTGTCCTGCATGTCTGGTTCGTCTAACTTGGATAGTTTTCGTGATGAATGGTAAGTGTCCGTACAGTTACAGCTTCTTGGGGTGCTGCTTCCAGGACTTGTTCAATATTGCTCACAGCATTCTTGTGTAGTTGCTGTTAAGCTTTTTCTCCATCCGTTTAGTTAGCGTCCATTTAGTGCATCCATACAGCAGTATCGATACGACCGCTGCATGAAAAAAGGTCAGTTGGGTACGGATGAGTCTAGTGAGGGTTCTCACATAGATCAGGTGGGTTAGGATGAGCCTACTGAGGGTTCTCACATAGGTCAGGTGGGTAAGGATGAGTCTACTGAGGGTTCACACTTACGTCAGGTGGGTACAGATTAGTCTACTGAGGGTTCTCACATCGGCCAGTTGGGTACAGATGAGTCTACTGAGGGTTCTCACATTGGTCAGGTGAGTAAGGATGAGTCTACTGAGGATTCTCACGTAGGTCTGGTCAGTACGGATGAGTAACCTGTGGGTTTTCACATAGATCAGTTGGGTACGGATGAGTCTACTGAGGGTTCTCATATTGATCAGGTGGGCACGGATGAGTCTACTGAGGGTTCTCACATTGGTCAGGTGGGCACGGATGAGTCTACTGAGGGTTCTCACATAGGTCTGGTCAGTACGGATGAGTAACCTGTGGGTTTTCACATAGGTCAGGTGGGTACGGATGAATCTACTGAGGGTTCTCAAATAGGTCAGGTGGACAAGGTTGAGTCTACTGAGGGTTTTCACATAGGTCAGGTGGGTACGGTTGAGTCTACTGAGGGTTCTCATAGGTCAGGTGGGTAAGGATGAGTCTGCTGAGGGTTCTCACATTGGTCAGATGGATACAGTTAAAGATATTTATAATTGGTGACACTATTTGTTATCCACTTTTCAACCTTTATAATTTTTAAAACTTGCCCAGTCGGCTAGGGCAATAGAATATACCAACTGTATCTCTGCAGAGGAGTAAGATTCCCCTAACGAGTTTACTGGATATGACACTAAACAATTTGATGGTGAGGCTTTGGGGAATGCAGAGAACCCCCCTTTCATTGACATTGCACCCATATCCACTTTGGGTCCTAACTGTGGATGAAGTAGAACGAAACCGTCTACTTACGCTAAACTGAAATGTTTAAAATAGAACAATTTTTACATTTAACTGTAAGTAAACAAATGACTGATGTTTAATTTGATTTGAGTATAAAAAAACCAGTGTACGTATGCTAAACTGAATTATTTGAAATAGAACTGTTTGATCTTTAGACTGTGTGTAAAAAACATTTAACAGTGTGAAAAAATGAGCCCCGGCTCGTTTAAAAATGTTTTCTACGAAATGTTTTTAGAAATTATATATTTATGTATAAAAGTGATTTGGCTTTGAATGACTTACGATAGTTGATATGCCATAAAACCCAACCAAACAAAATATCATATATTTAATATATATGTATAAAGATGAGTTGGCATTAAATAATCTATACTGGCTGATATGCCATTTAAACCTAACTAAACAAAAGCATATTTAATATATATGTATAAAGATTATTTGGCATTAAATAACCTACAATTGTTAATATGCCATAAAACCAACCCAACCAAATCATATATATTTGATATATATCTATAAAAAGCATTTGGCATTAAATAACCTACAATGGTTGATAGGCCATTAAATTCAACCAAACGAAATCATATTTAATATTTACGTATAAAGAGGATTTAGCATTAAATAACCAACAATGGTTGATATGTCACAAAACTCAACCCAACCAAATCATACATATTTGATATATATCTATAAAAGGGATTTGGAATTAAATGACCTACAAGGGTTGATATGCCATTTAATTCAACCAAACGAAGCCTTTACAATTTTTTAAACGTATAAAACCAACATCTGCGTCCAAAAAATTCACTGATTTCTCAGTCACCGTATTTTTAAGCGGACATTTTTTTTCAGTTGGAACTGCAGAGAAAAATTCAGAGCCATGACAAAAAAATTAGTCACTTCTGTAGATATCAACCTTAATCTTATACCGAGATCCTAAATCGATTGAAAGAATCCACCATCAGGAGTTACAGTACACTGGATTCCTTTGGTTATCGATACGAATTGCCACTTTAGAAATTAGTCGTTCCTACTTGAACTACATAGAACCTTATCTCAATTTTCCGATGACATTATCATCCTGTTATATAAACTAACACCACAAAATTAATGATCATCGAGATCTTGCTCATTGAATTCTCATATGAATTTCATGGAAATGCTAATCTCGATCACGTTCAGTGCAATGACCTGTCATCTTGTCAATTAATTCAAATCTTTCATCATCGAATTTACGCTTCATTACTGGATAGTTGTGAATAGTCTAAAGTTTTATATGAAAGGGACGCTTGTTGATCGGGCATTCTCATGATGTAAAAGAAAAGCAACAAAATTTGGTGGTTGTATAATTCTGAAGCGCTCTGGATTATTTGAAATGATGCTTTGGCACCAAGACCATGCCTGGCTCCGGAGTTATCATCTGATTAGAGCTTTTTTGGCTGCCAAGCTGTTATATCACACACACACCCATATACACACATACGAGGATAATTAAATAAGTTTCCAGACTTTTTTCTATTGGGCACTTTTATTGATAGTACACACATGAAACTCTAGTCCCCCTCGAAAGAATCTCCTCCAGCTGCAATGCACTTGTTGTACCGTTCCAATAACTTCTGGAACGCCCCATGGAAGTCCTCTTGTGTGAGCGTATCAACGACCTTCGTCACAGCCTCTTTCATCTCCTTGATTGTCTCATAACGACAGCCTCTTGGCTTAGGGAATAACCAAAAGTCACAGAGAGATAGGTCTGAACTATAGGGAGGATGAGGAACTGTCTTGGTACCCATTTTGGTCAAATAGTCTGTGAAAAGGATGGAGTTGTGGACTGGCGCATTGTCCTAGTGGGAATGCCATTGACTCGATTTGAAGAGCGCTGGCCTCTTCGGACGGAATCTCTTCCTGAACTCCCTTAAAACCTCAACATAGTAACCCTAACCCTAACCCTAACTCTTTGGTCAATCAATTCTGGTGTATTGACTTCCTTACTCCTCCCACACCTCTCATCATCCCTCACAGACTCCCTGCCTTCCTTGAATCTCTTATGCCACTCAAAAACTGATGCTCGATTCATGCAAGATTCTCTAAAAGCAGTCTGAAGCATTCCATACGTTTCTGTGGCATTTTTTCCAAGTTTAAAACAGAATTTTATTGCATATCGTTCTTTTAAAGTGTCCTCACGTCCAGATTGCATTTTTGAAATTCGCCAGCTGTGACAATCATGCTTTAGTAGGGTGTATTCCAATTGCTGCTGTAGCTGTTAATTTGAACCTGAAATTATAAAAATTGGTCAGTCATCTCATAAGATCTATAGCAATACCATAGTGAATTTTCAAGAGTCTACGACAATTTTAAATGCCTGTACAAAAAAGTCTGGAAACCTATTGAATGCACCACGTATATATAAGAAAGTGGAAATAACTCCAACGTTATATAATAAATATAAACATATGAAAAATAAGACATTCAGATGATGTGTTTATCTATAAATAAATCTTATGCAACCATTTAACATTTCGTTTTTTTTAAACCCTGTTCAGGGCAATGTTATGTGATATTGCCTCGTTTGAAAACTCATTTTCAAGCAAAAAAGATGAAACAGAAAAGAGATGCGAAAATTCTTAGCGTTTTATTATCGTTAATAGCGTTCGGTTTCAAAATATTTTTCAAGTCATTAGAGTTCGGAAAATTTTGTTTTATTTTATCTTAAGAAATAGATCGTAGAAAATGTCACTTTGTGACGTTTTGTCGTTTTAAACAAATCAAAGCATCGCCTACAGATTGTAGAAACAATATTTGGAATATTTGAGTATAATAATAAACGACTGTATTATAAAACAAGATTGATTTTAATTTTAAAAAAAACAACAAAATAAGAAGATAGACACAAAACTGTAAATTTATTCAATTCTTTTTTCAAATTATGTATCCACATGCCTTCGAAACAATCTGTATGCCTTCAAAATAAATTCTTCAGACATCTTATTCCATTCCTCGTCAATAACAGTCTTTTGAATGGTTTAGGTTTCTTTGTTTAATGGCATATCAACCTTTGTAGGTAATTTAATGACAAAGCCATTCTTCTAGAAGAACAGTAGTGGTGCTATTTAACCCAGAGCTGGGAGGATAAGGAGTTTCATACCTTTCCCAAGGATATTTATCCGAAAGTGAACGTACTGGAGTTCGAACTCACTTACTACGATTCTGCAGTCCATCGCTTTAACCATTACACCACGAGGACACTCCCAATATTTGAATGGGAAGTTGCATTTGTTTTCTTTTTCAAAATGCTCCATAGAGCTTAATCAAGGGGTTTAGGGTCTGAGCTTAAATTTTGTTTAATTGCTGTCCTCACAGTTTTCTGGTGGACTTTCAATTTATTAGCGCGCTTTCTTATTGACATTGTGGGGTCCTTCTTAATCACCGTAGCGAGAGCAGTTAAAAAGCCTTCTTTTCATTTTTTGATTCAATCCTCCACTCCCCCTTTTTCTTAAAAAGCTCTTTTTCTGTAATTTTTTTTACTTTGTATACCGTAGACAAAGAAACTTTGGCTTCGTTTTGGCGTTTAGCAAATCATAGATTCTTTGTCGTTTCTTTTTCTTGCTCACTCATATTGGGCTGAATTTTAATAGAAAGTGCTTGAATAATAGAGCTAATCGTGAAAATTTAGATTTATAGCGTTTTTTTTTTTTTTTCAAAAATCGGACAAATCAGACTAAAAAAAACGTTTTTAAAATTATTCCATATTTTGCTCCCGCACCCTGTATGAAAGGAATGATCCAATCATATTCCCGCACTGTAGAAACTGATTTGTGATTCGGTTTATGTAATAATGTTATTTAGTCGTTGGGATTTTAACGTTTTTTTCTCGAAACACAAATCGATGCTACTACTACTACTACTAAGTAGTTTCATGATGTTTCTGTTGGGCCATTTTCAGTAACAGACAACAAGGAAACTTTATTTTGCTTCCTGTTTCCTTTGAATAAACAGCTCGAAAACGCTCGCTAATTGAAAATCAATTTGTGAAACGCTAGAACGATGCTAATATTGGGACCGGTTAAATTCGAGCATTTTTACTCTCTTATTTGGACGGTTTACAAAAACCACAGCTTGATGCACAATCTGATTTACACAGCCGATAGAATAAATGAACAAGTGTAATTCCACAAATTTGCTGATTTTTGGCAACCATATTTAACACACTTAACTTAAAGAAAAAAGAAAGAAAACAAAAAAAAAATGCTAATTCCTACAAACGAATTCTAATAGCTGGTTTTGGGGTCCAGGAATCGGTTGAAACGTCCACGCTTTGTTTATATAAAGACTCATATACACAGACCTTCACCCATTTTACCATTGGCGAGTTAAGCTTCATCTTCCATCTTCGTACGTTGAATGAAGCGAAACATGAAACATTATCATCATCACAGTTGATACATGTTCACCGAATAAAACTACATAAAGATTTTGCTAGCCGCTTTATCTAGGTTTTCTTTTGTAATATCTAAGTAAATCTGGCGACCTTAGTCGAGGGTGACCCGTAGGCTCCCTTTTTAATAGCTACTACACCGAGGTGTAGGGGAGGGCGCTACTCCATTCCCAGGATTGCTCCACTTTACCCTTGATCCTTACCTTATAATGCTGAGTATTAAGCAAGGTAGCATTAAGTACTATTTTTGAGTCTTTGGTATGACTCGACCTGGGATTGAAACCCGGTCTCCCAGACCATTGGCGAACACTCTACTCATTAGACCAATGTATTCCTACCTATAAATTGTGCTTTCTGATAAGCATTCGGTTAGTTCATTTGTTTAACGGCGTATCAACTCTAATAAGAAAATTCAATTAATTTCTAGATGTTTAATTGTAATCATAACTATATTTTCAATGTTCCATTGCATTTTTTTAAAAAATTACACTTCTTAAAAATGTCTATAATCATTTGTTAGCACACAATTATTTAGTTCCAAGTATTCCTATCAAATACAAATAATTTTCAAACAGATAGATTTGAATGATAAATGGCACCTAAATAGAAACCACTCCAGTGACCCAAAGCTGTGAGTAACTGTAATGAAGTGTTGGGGTTAACGGTAATGGGACAAAAGAATGTTCATACTTTTCACATTGGGCATTAGTCAGAAAATGAACGCAATTGCACGACTGGAATTCGAACTCGCTTACTATATTGTCAGAGGCCAGCATATTAACCACTACACCACATAGACTCACCATTTATCTAGTAGGGTTTTTTTTTCACATGCATGAAGATAAAATAAAAAAATTTCTTCGTCTCTTAGACACTACTTCTCTACAGCCCAGAAGGCTCCTCTGCAAAGGGGTAAAACCCTTCTTAACGAGTATCTTGGTAATGACTCCAAACTATTTGATAGTGAGGCTTCAGTTCTGGAGCTCTGGGGAATGGAGAGTACCTCTTTATTGCCATTACTCCCAGGTCCACTCTGACCTGGAGTGTTTGTACCTATTAAGGTCCCATTTATGGGTCAAATAAAATTGTTTAATTATTTTCTATTCTCGAAACTATTTAACGCTGTACAAACAAATGACTGTTAAAATGGATTGTTAATATTACATAGCAATACTTGAAACCATTTAACTATATGCAAACAAAAGAACCCTGGCTTGTTTAAAAATTGTTACCTACAGGCTATTTGTTTACAAAATCATATAAATATAATATATATGTATAAACAAAATTCGGCGCTAAATTACCTACAAGGGTTAATATGCCGTAAAACACAAGCAACCAGCCACACACTTCTCAAATAAAGTGAGAATGTTAGGACCAAGCTAATTGCTTTTTATCATTAAGGGTTTTCGGACTATTGTCTTCATCTTTATTGTTATTTCCACAACGTTTCGACCGATATGTCCTCTGGCCTTCTTCAGGTGTTTGTCGAACGAGGGAACTTACCTGGAACTTCAACCTACGTCCATTATTGAATCTACGGGTGTCCCCTGTTCTGATTTCGTTCGCCATAACCAGGTACAAGTGTTAAGTATTCATGTATTGTTACTCGCCTGCAGTCAGGATTGAACATGCAACCTCCAGATGATTGTCTCCTTAGAAGCTTAGGGAACCGACGCCTATAACCGTTACGCTATGTGTCCAGCAGGACAGGGTCCAGCAGGCCGGAGGACATATCGGCCGAAGCGTTGTGGAAATAACAATAAAGATGAAGACGATAGTCCGAAAACCCTTAATGATAAAAATCATCAAGCTTCGTCTCAGAAATTTAGACAACTAATTGCTTTTGTCACAAAGACAGAATCAACCAAACATTTATTAGTGAGTCTAATTCTCGCTAAATTTTCCATTGAACAGACCCTCAGCCTTTGGATTTGATGTAAACCGTTTAACGTTTACTTTCAATTATGTGCAATTAGTAGACCTTCATCTGGGATGTTATGAGTCTCAATATTGAGTTTCTTTGATTTAGTGGACTGGAAATGTGGATCCCTAACCCTAAACGTGTTTAAATTTTACTAACACTCTTCAATAATCTGGATATAATATCTGAGATAATGGCATTCCAAGTGTTCCTACCTCTATTTTCTTCTTTTTCTTTAATTCCATTGAATCTGCAAGATGGCCGACCCAATACACATAACGTCACCAAAATGTTATTAACTTTCGCATTTTTCAAATGTATGTTTTAGTTTTATATTTACACAAGGACCTCCTCCACGAGTATTTCCAAGAATTTTATATTTATCCCTGAATACCCGATCGTTTATGAAAATAAACCGAGAAGATTGATAGAGTGGAGCATCTTGTGGTGGATAATAGGAACTGTCACTCCCCAAGGTAACAGTCTTCAAGATGGATGCCTTTTCAACATAAAAAAAAAAACTTTAGTTCTCTTGTGCGACAAAAATTGAATCTTATTTATTGTATTTTTTTCAAAATTTCATTTTATTGAATCGTATCAGAAGAACTTTCTGGACTCATTAATCTTTTCAGTCGAACAAAGGTATTCGTCGTAGAAAATCGAATGGATGAACCGAGTTCAAATCCTGGACGAGGCTGTTTGCATTTCCCTTTGCGCTAATGCCCTTGAAAAAGCATGAATCCATCTGTTCTCACCCCACCAGCAATGGGTAAATTGTAGGACAGAAAAATCTGAATTCAACATTTTTTTCGTTTAAAAATTAACCTTTTGTCATATCCTGCCCGTAACGGAGGGGCTGGGTAAATACACGAAAATATACTTTATGCCCAAGTCAGTTTGCACACAATTATATCGATGCAAAAAATCATTTTAAAATATATCTATTTGACCCAAAGGAAGGGCCCTAACAGATTTGGTTTGGTTTCTTTGATTAATGCTATATCAACCTTCATGGGTTATATAATGCCAAAGTCATCCACGTAGAAGAACAGCAGTGGTACTATTTAAAAGGAAGTTCAATACTTTCCCCTATGGTATTTGCCCAAAAGTGAACGTAATAGCTCGACTGGTGTTCGAACTCGCAAACTTCGAGGCCACTGCCCAGTACTTTAGCCAGTACGCCATAGCGACTTCCCCTAACAGGTATTACCACAGCAAGTCAGAGTGGATTTGGAAGTAATAGCAACGAAAGAATACGTCTACAGTTCCCAAAACTTCGTCATTGGAGTGGGTATCCTCGTGGTGTAATGGTTAAAGTGATGGACTGCGGAATCGTAGTAAGCGAGTTCCTACTCCAGTCGCGATTTTACGTTCACATTCGGGCAAATACCCTTGGGAAAGATATGAACCCCTTTATCCTCCCAGCTATGGGTTGAATAGTACCATTACTGTTCTTCTAGGAGAATGGTTTTGGCATTAAATAACCTACAAAGGTTAAAAAAAAAAAAAAAACATTCGCTATTGGATACAGTTTAGTTTTATACCCAAGAGACCCTATTTTCGAATTTCTTACCCCACCCCCTTATGCAGAGGGTGCAGTTGTCATATGGTAGGCATCACCTTCAAGGAAATACATCTATTGTTATTTCACTAAAATTCACATTGTTTGTATATAACCCTAACCAACAAAAACAGAGCTTCGTAACGTGATTTTTATTAGAGCAATGCACATAAAATGCTCTTAAAGAAAAAAAACGCGATTTCCTGTTCAATTTGTTTGGTTTCTTTGTTTAATAACATATCAATTTTCGTAGGTTATTCGTGAGTTCGAACTCACTTCGATGTGGCAGTCGAGCACAATGCAATAGAAACTCCCATGTCCAATTTGCAACGGAATAATAGTTTTATGGAATCTGCATTTGTACTTAAACATTTTTTAATCATCGACATTCCCGATATAAAAAAAAATAACTATGAAATGCTTATAAGAATTCCTCCAGAATAAAAACATCAATATCATCATGGACAGCTGTTAACTATGAAATGCTAATTAGAATCCTTCACTCCTTCCTAAATAGAAGCATCAATATCATCATGAATCACTGAAAAGCTAGAAAACCCATCGAATTCGCTCGAATATACAAGAAATGCTAAGAATTTCCTTTAGAGGCACACTTAGCGTAAGGGTTATCATTGTAGGTAATGAAATTAGCAACACGAGTTCAAATCCTGGGCGAAACTGTTTGGAAAAGGCATGAATCCATCTGTTCTCATCAACCTAGCTATAAATAAATAGTTGGGCAGACTGATTTCCTTAGCTTTGGCTAGGCAACCATTCTAAGAGAAGGAAAACCCTGAATTCAAGCCAGCTATATTCTGAATAAAATTGACCTTGAGCCATATCCTGTTCGTGGCTGAGGGGTTGGGAAAATACATACAACAGGAACCCAGCGGACTCACGGATCGTTTATTGAAAAAAAATATAAAATGAATTATTTCGTACAGGGTGACCCCCCCACAAAAAAAAAACAGAATTCGAATTATTTTGCTTTATCTTTGTAGAAGTAATAAAAAAGTTTATGGGTTCTGTTTTTTTGGGTCACCCTGTACATATCTTTGTGCCTTTTTTGTGTTCGCTTCAACAAACTTTAGGACTTGGCTTGGCGTTCGTTTTTGAAAAGAAGAAAAAAGAAGAAAAAGGAAGAAAACTTTAGCCAGGGAATTTCTACTCAATTCGACTCGGTAGAATAGAAAAAGACTTTCTTCCATAATGAACGGTGAAATACTTGAGCTGACTGTTTATTCATATCACCACAGAATTTGGAGGTGCCCGTGGAGTAATGGTTATCGTCGTAGGAAATGGACACGGCGATACGAGTTCAAATCCTGGATGAGACTGATTGCATTTCACATGGCACTAATACCCTTGGGAAAGGTATGAATCCAATTATTCTCCTTCCAGCTATGGGTAAATAGTAGGGCAGACTAGGTTCTTCAGCCTTGGTGAGGCAACTAGTCAAGGAGAAGGAAAACTCTGAATTCAAACCTGTTAAACTCCGCTTAAAAAAATCGACCTTGTGTCATATCCTGCCCGAGCGGAGGGGTTAGGTAAATATCATTACCACAGAATTTGGCAAAAGATCTCCAAAAATTCTTTCAGAACTTAGAATTACCAACTCTTTAAGTACAAAGGGGAGATACGGTCTAGAGGACGGACCTCCAGTGCCAAGGTAAATTAATATGTAAAGGAATGAAGACAGTCTGGTGTACAGAATAAAATTCTCAATGATCAGCCGTTTGCTAAAACCACAAATCGATACTCACTATTGCTAATTTCACCTAAACTTATCATTTAGCAAAGTGAGTGGTGTCATAGAAAGTAGCGGGCAAATTTTTAATCCGGGACGAGTCTGTTAGCGTTTCAGTTGCCGCTATTACTCTTGGAGAAGGTCTATAATCATATCTCCCTACCAACCAATACACACAAATTATCGGTATAATTGTAGGGCAATATGAGAACTCTGTAGGACAACCGATCTGGGTGAAGGAAATCGGAATTCCAAACCAGGAGTCGGTGTCCCTATGGCCTTGTGTTCAACTTTGTTCTAGTAACTCTTTTCAGAAACACGAATACCACGTTTTATCACACTTTACCATTCCATTAGTCAACATCGTTGTTGTGATAAAGAAAGACTTATTACACGGACAATTGACGTCCTTTCATACAATCAGGTCTGTGCCGAGATCCTGGTGCGATCCATAATCTCGCTCGACTGAGGGTTGTCACAGCCTAACAATTTGCCAATGCCCTTTTCTTTCATCTGTCTATAAGAGACACTGAGAGTTATGCCTGTTGGGAGACTAAATGGAGTGGTCTCCCTTTCCACAGTGTTTGAAGAACTCCCTCAGGTCACGAGTCCTTTTTGGTTACGTGACAAGGCGAACCCGGGAATCCTTCTTTTTTACGAATAGAACATCATAAGTGGCGGACATAGTTGTTCGCTCCCCAGCAGCATCGCACATGGTGATTCCCCTTTTTCCTAGACCTGAGAAGTAGTTAGCAGTTTCCATTTTTTGTTGTTGTATTGACGAGTCTTCATGTTCCTTGAAAGCATTGTGACTCTTTGATAGCTTAGGACAGGAACTTAGCTTCTCTCCTTGTTTGTTGTAAAATTGAATGTTTTATAGGAATAATTCATTTGTCTCTTCTTCCTACCGAATATTTTGTTAGGTTACTCTCTTTTGGATAACCAAATGCATTATAAGAAACGGTGTTTTATCTACCAGTGAACACCTCGTTAAACCTTATATGTCCATCGAATTTTCTGTCTTTACAAATAAGACCCTGAAGCATGTTCCCAGTATATCATTATTTTTTTGATGATGATTCAAAATTTTTTTAAAAGATTCTTTGCAAAAAGTTCAATATATAATGATAAATTGAACACTTGTGTGTCTGTCGAGCAAAACCGAATATCTATCTTTTTGTTACATTTGAAAATAGGATTGGTTTGTTTTCATTGTTTAATGGCATATCTACCTTCGTAGGTTATTCAATGCCAAAGCCATCCTTGTAGAAAAACACTGGTGGTACATACCTGGGGTTCATACCTTTCCCAAGGGTATTACTCCGAAAGTAAGCGCAATTGTGCGACTGGAGTTCGAACTCGTTTACTACGAAGTCAGAGTGAAGCTCTTTAGCTAGGTTTCCCTCCTTGAAATAGAAAATATTCTTGAGGTTTAAGTCTATGAATTTATACAACCCTCTGTCACAGGCAGGATTTGAACTTGCCATGAATTTATTGGATTTCGTGTATTCTTATTTATTACAAATAAATTTTAAATAGATTTATTTGACACATCTAGGGAACCCAAATAATATTGGATTAGAAAGTAATGGTAATAAAGGAGTGATTCCACATTTACCAGAAATCAGGAGAATAAAATTTGCAACGTAAAAGAATTTAGAGTAAAATTTGATATGAAGAGAATGACACTAAAGCCAAATTTAGTATTTAACTGGGTATGTTTTTAGGGGGCTTTAGTGTGTAATTTTAAACGGTTAGTTCCGCAGTTTTCTAGTTCGAATACTGATTCAAAAAGATAACACAGATAATAAAGTTTTTAAAAATTGAATTTTATTCAAAAGAAACAATAGAGAAGGGGATAGAAAAGATAAAGTGTTGCAAACTTTAGTGTAATTTACGGGAACTTATCTGAGAGAGTCCCCGGGGAACAAAGTTCTTTGAATTTGAGTATTTTTCTTTTCTTTTTAGTTTGTCGAAATGTTTCAGTTTTCATTCAATTTTGTGTCTTCTATAAGGTTGTCTTTCGGCGGAGTTTACGGGTTGAATTTTATCTTTCTGTTGGTTTTAATTGAGTCTTTTTAATTTTCTTTTAATTTCGATTGAGTTTTCTGTAAAGTTTTCTTTTCAGCAAAATCATCGGGATGAATTTTCTTTCAGTTCTTCGAAGAATTTCAGTAGTCGACTTTCGTTTGATTTTGGTTTTATTTCTCGGGAAGCTTCTTGCTTGTTTGAAATACTTATCGGCTATTCAAGAAGCGAGTGACGAAACCTTTCTGCTGGCTATTTTTACCTGCTTTAACAGTCTGGTCCCCGAGATCGTATTAAGGGTCCAATAGTAGTACTCAAACAATAGTCGGAGGTAGCTTTTTGGTTACCGTATTGTCTGGAATTATTTCTCTCTTTTCCACTCTGGCCAAATCAAGTACCGCACGTGGTCGGTTTGATTCCTTGTTAGAAATAGATTTTTATACCTGAGCCTTAGCACTTTAGCCACTTCATCACGGGGACTCTATCCCAACATTTTAAAACATGAAAATAAGACAAAGGTATAAAAGTTAATTTATCAAAATAATAAAGTTGGTTGGTTGGATTTTATCGCATATTAACACTTGTTGGTTATTTAATGTCAATTCCGGTTTATACATATTTATATATTAAATATATATGATCTGTAGATGAATAGTCAGTTGGTAACATTTTTAATCTAGCAAAAGCTCATTTGTTTGCATGCATTTAAACAATTTCAAACCTTTGCTATTTAACACTAAGAATTCTTGTCAACATTATTCATTCGTTTACACACAGAAAAATGTTTTCAATTATTGCTATTCAACACTAATAATTCTACATAACATCAGCCATTTGCTTGCACTCAGTGAAATGGTTATTCATGAATAAATAAATATATATATATATATATATGAGTGGTAAGTGAATAGTTTGTTGGTAATTTCATTTTTTAAATGAATTAGAGCTAGTTTCTTTGCGCATAATTAATCATTGCTTTTGTTTATACACAGTCAAATGGTTTCAAGTATTCTTATCTAACACTAATAATTCAATTTAACACCAGTCATTTGTTTGCACACAGTTAAATCGTTTCAAGTATAATAAATGATTACAAAGTTCTATTCGATCCATACATAGGATCCTAACAGTCACTATCACTCCGAGTCAGGGTGAACCTGGAAATAATGGCAATCAAGAGAACTACACCATTCAAAGTAATTATTCGAATCAGGATGTTGAGTCCAACCAAAGTGAAGGGCAAATTTGTATTGCATCGAAATAGATAAACTTATGAGAATAACTTTTGGAGGTGAGCCGGAAAAGCCCTACCCTGCCCTGCTCTGCCCTGCCCTCGCCGGAGTTGTCACTGCTTAGATGTCTCATGATCGAATTTTTGGAGACAGAATCAGGCCTTCGATATAAAAAGAGGCAAGGCTAGATTGACAGATATCTGGGACCCTGGGCAAAAAGAATTATTGGCCCTTTTACTCGACTCACTTTATCTTTTAATTTGTACAGATATGTACGATTTTGATGTTTAAAAAATTCCATATTTAGAAATAACGAAAAATTCAAATTGGTTGGTTCGGTTGGTTTGGTTTTATTTGCTCAATGGCATATCAACTCCTCAAAAGTTATTTAACGATGAAATTTAAGTAATTTCTAAATGATTTATTTCAATCATGATAATATTTTCAATGTTCCATTCCATCTGTTAAGATTGGACATTCTTTTAGTCTATAATCTTTTCTTTGCACACATTTATATGGCTTCTCGAAGTCAATGAAAATAATAATTCTTAATAAACAAGTGTAATTTCAAGTAGCAATGCTTAACAAATGATTCATGCACAATAATATAGTTTCAAGTACTCTTATCTAATACTAATAATGTATATGCAGTTATATAGATACAAATAACTATTTCTATTTAATTATAATCGTTTGTTTACACATACATGTTTTCAAGTATTCCTACCAAATGCAAATAATTTTCACACAGTCGTATGGTTTCAAGTAATTATTTATATTTCGTAATGATAATTTGTTATATGGTATCAGTTATTACGAATAATTTTCAAACATTTCCATTTGACTCATTGACGACACATTAACAGGTACTACCACTCCAGGACTGAGTGGATCTGGGAGTAAGAGCAATGAAAGGAAGACTCTACTCTCTTCATATCTCCAGAAGTCGAGCCTCATCAAGTTTAGTGTCACAGCCAGGATATTATTGAGTGGTTTCTTACACTCCCCGCTGAGGATTCATTCAACATATTTTATGCCTCGACGACAAGGCAAAAACCTACCGGGCATTTACTTCCCGTGCTATGGAGTCCTGTCACAGAAATTATCCAGTTAATTATAAAGCCGGGATTTATAAAACTAAAACATTGATTCATTTGAAGACACTTTAACAATGAAACTTTCATTACTTGTTTCACTTGGTTCTTTGGGATCTCAGGAATCTCCTCTCCCAACTCCTCGATGAGAAGAAACGCAGCGGCCATTTCTCTAACTTCTGAAGAAAAAGTTATGCTTACTAATTTTATTTTCTTAGTTTTGTTAATAAAACAAAAATGATGTAGGGATTATATCCCTTGACTACTAAATGGGACTTCTAAAAGTCGCTAGGTGACGCAAGCAAAACAGACTATAAAACAAGCGTGCGACAAAATCAAATTCTCTTTAGCTCGTAGTTCCAATAGAATGCACTTATTGTTCCCCCGAAAGAATTCGTATCGCATGGCACACGATGGCATGTCTTAAACATGTTAGTCTTTATTCAACTCTTCCTTTCTATCTTATTTAACTCGACATCTCGACATTTATCAAAAGACTCTTCAACAACACGATAGGATTTTTCTCTATAACCTTTTCTCTTAGTTTTTCATCTCATTTCTGTATTCATTCAATTAATTATTTTACATAGTTGAGCACGAGAAAATTTAAACTATAATATATTTCCATTGCTACAAAATGTCCAAACTGTTTTCTTCTCACGCTCAAATCATCGTAGCTATGAGTTATGATTCACGAATAGTACAGGTATATACGAAGTCAACCTTCAAGCGTTCATTATCATAGCTCACTGACACTACAATGATAACAAGAAACTTGAAATTCAAGTTAATAAAACAAGTGAAATCTTAGTATTGACACGTTGATTAAATGGGTATACGGTCGGTGAGGTGCTTAAAATTTTGCTTATTGCTTTGTTAAGACCCCACTTAAAATTTGATAAAATTGTTTGGTCCTCTAAACTCATTAAGGATAGAAAACTCATTGAAGGAGTACATAAAAGAGCTATTAAAATTGAATTGAGGAACATACGATATGAAGAGAGATTGACGAAGACCAAGTCGAGTTGTTTGTATAATCGCCGAGTTCGTGGCGATATAATTGAAGTCTATAAATATTCACATGCTCTTTATACGGCAAATCCCAACCTACTACCCATTAATCAACAAAGTATTACTCGGGACATGAACTCAAACTTTCGAAAAGATAGCGCAAAACAACCAAAAGACAATTTTTTAAGTCCCCGAATTGGTTGAGACTTGGAACAAACTACTATCAACGGCGGTAAATGTACTTTCATTAAATTGTTTTAAATCTCGAATGGATAAAGTATCGGACAGTCATAAACAGTCATAAATACTCAACAGAAATACAACTATCATTTCACATTGTATAGAAAATACAAATGATGAGAACGATGACCAGATGATAGGTCTTCCGACTGAATAGATCCAGCTGAAGTCGTCCATGGCGGAGCTTGACACAAGGCCATCAGGCGGCTTCGTCATTTCTCGACAGGCTTTCTACGTTCACATTATTAGCCGCTCAGTGAAGGTCTTACTGCGCTTGCAACCTTTTTATACAGTATTTGAAATATCGTCGTAAATCTCAAAGAAGTTGTCTCCTCACAAAATGTGAAAAGGCATGCTCGGTGTTATGTTCTGCCTCCCAAATTTTTTCCTATATTTTCTATATTCAATCCATATGAATAAATGACTTAACCAAGTTCTATAAACAAAATTCCTTTTATACATCATTTTTAAATTTTAACTTTTTATTTTTTATTTATCCATTCAGTAAAGATGACTGGACCATCTTAAGAAAAAAAATTACAAAATTTTCTCAGATGGAATAAACTGATATATATATATATATATATTATCATTATTATTATATTAATCCTTGTGAGTTTTTCACCCCAACGTTAGCTGATGATCTTTCAATGGAGTTTGAGTGACAGTCAAGTCTCCTCAAATCTCCAGGATTCTTCTCAGCATTCTCGCCAACTTCAACAATGCTGTAGTTTTAATGCTCACGGCTCGTTCCTCGATTTCCAATTCCTCCAGTCTTCTTTCCAAGCCTTTGTAGACTGTTCCAAGTGCACCAATTACAATTGGTATCACCGTCACCTTCATGCTCCACAGCTTTTTAGCACTGTTATTATAATAATCATTTCAGTTGTAACCCTATGAGGGTCGGGGACCAGTCAGAGAAATTTTACTAACCAGAAGAAAAAGAAAGCGATTTGGATTTTGGAAGAATAGAGTAATACCTTACAGAAGTGTAATGGCAGAAATGATTTTTAAAAGGAAGTATAGATAAAAATTGTTATTTTGATGAGAAAGAAACTTGAAAAAAAGCAAAAAAAACAAAAAACAAAAACGAATTGTTATCAGAAAAAAATAAAAAATGTAATGTTATTTGTTAAACTAAAGTCGTCAGAATTTAGGTGAATTGTTTTGACAGATCGCTGTGTTCCGGATGGTTTGAAGGGAAAAAGCCGAATTCAGATCAGAGGTCCAACTGTCAATCATCAAAAGTGACTGATCAAAAATTAAATAACCTATTTCCTGAATTGATATGGATTTTTTTAAAAAGCTATCCTGAAATAATAAGTGTCAGAAGAAAATTATTGAAATCCAAATTAGGAGAAAATTGATAGGGGGTCCCGTACCACCCCACAGCTGAGGATATACATAAAATGACCGGGTTTATCACTTCTAGTTGGTAGACTAGTGGCAGACGAGCAAGTGGCAGCTACTAAATTTCATGCACTATGGGCTCTGACCTTGTGTCTGACTACCCAGTGTGAAGGGGCCGAGAAAAAAACATATTCCATGTTGTTTGGATGTTAAAGTAGAAAAGCGAAGTGAAACTTGAAATAATGCGACGCTTCGAAGTAACCTTGTACCAGATCCGGGGAGATAGAGTAATCGACATAATATGATCTTTAGAGACCGGCGTGGAGCGGACGAGAGATGCCCTTGTGCCAGACTCATGGATATAAAGAAACGAAGAGTAATCGATATAATATGATATCTCAAGGGGACCTTTTATCAGACTGCCCTGGATCTAGAAAATGCGAAATGAATTCACTTAAGAAGACGAAAATTGTAGAGAGACAGAGAAAAATCCGAATTAGCGCGTCAGTAGAAAAAAGTGACAACTAGATTCCATATCTTGACCTTGTATCAAACTGCCCTGAGTACAGAAAGCGAAGAAAGCCGATCATCACTGCGAAAAAGCAAAGAAGCTTAACATAATAAGCACTTGTGATGAAGTACCAAGGGTTGAGGAAAGCAAACATAACTACCATTTAAGATTGCCTTGCGCCAGGCTATAGTTTCGTGCAAGGCAATCTTAGAATAGAAAATAGAAAAGCCTAAAACTTATACGAAGAATTGACGCACTGTTAATTCGTGGACTGATCTCTGTCTAAAACTTACCACCTCTGGGATGGGTAAATATATGTGTCATTTTTTAAAACATTTTTTCATACTAAATATTGTTATTTTTCGAGCCGTGTTTTTTTTTCTCCGTTTCTTGGCGTCGATTTTAATTTTTTTTTTTACTTTCTTAATTGTGTGGTTTCATTCGTTTACCCGCCAATC
The DNA here is from genome assembly GCA_963585895.1 of Sepioteuthis lessoniana. Taxonomy (NCBI): domain Eukaryota; kingdom Metazoa; phylum Mollusca; class Cephalopoda; order Myopsida; family Loliginidae; genus Sepioteuthis; species Sepioteuthis lessoniana. The sequence continues at coordinate 296,251 of OY757941.1, read as the reverse complement.
GACGACTCCGACTAGCGATTGATCAGTTGTCTGGATCTATAAAAAAAACAACGTGGGTAGATAACGAATCGATTATGTCATCCGAAGACATATCCGACCAATTGAACGATCAACGGAGTGGAAGGGGAGTACTCACCTTCGCGTTTGGCGAGGACGGCTGTACTGTCACACAATTATTTTACACCATTTTTTTCATTTGTAAGCGGTGAGCTTTCTTTTGTGACCTTATACAACGTCATAGTTTTAAAACAAGATTTGAGAACAAAATACTGCAAGCAAAAATCCCAGAAAGTTTCTCTCAAAGGATACGTTAAATTGTTGTGTTGGTAGATTAAATTGAGATACAGTAGCACGTATACGCAATTTATAATCAGGACCAGATTAAAGCTACTCGATATCACAAACTCACTTCAACAATGGCGCCCTCTTACTTTTTGTTCCTCCCAAAAAAACAATACATAAAGTTTCTGGTTTTGATTTACTAACACAGTAGGGTCATATAGTTAAAATATCTACATTTTTATGTTGTAAATATAAAATAATGATCAATTCAGGAACCCGTTACTTGGCACAATGAGCACCTAACTATACAGACACGTCATTTTGTTGAAACTGTTAGAGACTGGGTGTTTGCTGAGGATGAAGGGAATAAACTTCGGCAATTTCAACAACACAGGAACATTCTTAAATGCATGTAGAATAAAAACGTCATTCATTCGGCAACATGTCCGGAAGAAAAAATCGTAAAAGAGAGAGGTATTCATAATTTAAGAATCTTACTAGTGTAGCTGTATAATCCGCAGCCTTCCAGTTTCGCCGGTATATCCCGCAGCCTTCCAGTTTCACCTGTATAGTCTGCAGCCTTCCAGTTTCGCCTGTATAGTCTGCAGCCTTCAAGTTTCGCCTGCTAAACGAGAGGAAATCCCCGTATTATAATGGCTAAAGTGTGGACAGCGACATCGTAGTAAGCGAGTTTGAAGTCCAGTCGCGCAATTACGTTCGCTTTCAGACTATGGGAAAGGAAAAAAAATGATTCCCTCAGCTATGGGTTAAATTGTACCACTAATTTTCTTCTGAAAGGATAGCTTTGGTATTAAATAACCCATGAAGTTTGGCACGCCATTAAAACCATGAACTTAAACGAAAATGCTAAACGACTTCAACCCACACTGTGTTTGTTGTCAAGAAAAGGACAGCAACATTCATAGGTTATCGATTTTACAAGTTGAATAAAATGGCAGAGATATTTCTCGTCATTTTTACTGCGGGTTCAGGTTTTATTGAAAATATCATCCGGTTCAGCCTTGTCGGCAGGTTTAGAATACGTCGATGTAAGGCTCCAGCCCATGAGCTCTGGTAAGTGTGGTGTCACCTGTTCATTACCATTACTCCTATGTCGACTCTGACCAGAGTGGTTATAACTGTTAGGATTCCATCTATGAGTCAAATAAATCTGTTTAAAAATATTCATATTTGATAGGAATACTTGAAACCACGTGTAAATTATTTGTGTTAAAAATACTTGAAGGTATTTTCTTTACAAAGGATTATTATTAATTACTTAAAATCATATAACTGTGCGCAAACAAATGACTGTTATTAAATAGAAATAATTCCTTGGGACCATATATTTTTGTATGAATTATTACTATTAGATAAGAATACTTGAAACCATTAAGAGTGAAAAATCAAATGAAAAAGTGCAATTAAAAATGATGTAAAGGAACATTGAAAAATATACTTCTGATTACAAACATTTTGAAATCCAGTTTCGGCATTAAATAACCCATTTGGAGTTGATAAGCCACTGAAGAAATAATTCAAAGAAATGATTTAGTTACTACAAGCCACACCTTCACAAAAGCAAACAAAAAACAACTATTGTGTCCCTTCTTTTATGTTGCCTTAAGCATATGCTCATTGTATCTAATAGTTAATCCAGCCCTAATCCAGACTTAATCCAGACTTAATCCACCTAATTTCAGTCGCTCCGAAATTAATGTAATGGAAACTACAACAAGCAGAAAACATAATAATTCAGGGTGAAACAGAAATACTTGCCACTTTTTAAACTGTCACCAGTGTGGTGCAAGTGAACAGAGGCGAATGGTAATGGTAGCTCCATCTTCCTAATTTCTTACTATTTCTATTTCAGATACGACAAGTAACAATCATCGCTTGGACCGGTGCATATCGTGAGTTTGCAGTTTAAACGTTTTTAAGATTGAAAAATCTGTAATTTCTACGAAGAAAACTTCCCGGGATCATTTAATGTTGGCCTAGACTGGGGCTAACAGCATATTATCCCAAGATATGTCGCAAAATGGCAACAACCACTTCTTGGTTTATACGACCAGGTTGTGGCCTCCAGAAGAATTCATCTAAATAAAAATTTAAACATTGTACACAACGCTCTGTGACGTCACAATTTATTGTGAATATTATTCACATTCTTGAACTAACACCAATTCTAAACTAGTTTGACTATGGACTGAGGAAGCCAGATTGCGCCGACTGCATTCGAACTCGGATGAAGAAACATCTAAACAATAATGAATAAGTTGTCTAGTTTTTAACCAGAGAAATTTCATCTTATTTAAATATTAGTTTACTGAGATTTATTCAAGTCCGGTATTCGGATACACTTCCAGAACGCTCATTAACGATCAAATAAAGATTCCTCGATGGCAAGCACCACATCAAAATCAAAACGAGTGATTTTTGGAAAACTTTGCCAAGGTTAGTTGTCAGTGATTTCTTTTAGCAAAACTGGTCATTTGGGTCCTACCACTCTAGTCTAGGGGAGTAGACAAGGGAGTAATGGCAATAAAGAGGTGACTCCATACTCCTTCGAGATCCAGAGCGTTTACGTTCAAAATTCTATGCTTAGAAATAGGTTATCGATCATATCAAAGTCTGATCTATCCGATGAAACAAAATGGGATTTCTTCCAAGCTGGGGTAGTGTCAGTACTGCTGTATGGATGCCCCACACGAACGCTAACAAAACGTAAGAATGCAACAAACTATTTTGAACAAATCCTGGAAGCAACAACCCTCGAAACAACAGCTATACGGCCACTCACTTCCCATCTCAAAAAACATCCAAGACGAGTGACGTTCTTCTATGGACCCCTACACATGGACGTGCCAGCGTTGGCCGACCAGCAAGAACTTATTTACATCAGTTCTGCGCGGACGCAGGATGCAGTTTAGAAGACCTGCCGAGAGCGATGGATGATAGGGACGGATGGAGAGAGAAAGAGTAAAGGAACTCTGTCAGCGTGACATGATGATGATGATGGATTATCTAATGCTGAAATTTGATTCATTTGTAAACATAACAATCATAACTATTTACGATTTAAATGTTCCATTGCAATCAGTTTAAAAGACTTCCTGTGGTGTTGTGGCTAACGAGTAGGACTGCGGCTTCGAAGGAAAGCGAGTTCGAACTCCAGTCGCATTATTATGTTAACTTTCGGACCAATGCCCACGGGAAAGGTATGAACGCCGTTATCCTCCGAGCCATTGTTTTAAATAGCACAACAACTGTATTTTTAAACAAGAATGCATTTAGCATAAAATAACCCACGAAGGTTGGTATGCTATTAAAAAAAGAAGCCAAAGCGTCATTTTTGAAATGCAACAAAATAGAAATATTGTAAGTATTTGTTTTTTTGTTGTGTTCCTAAAAGCCAAAATGAATAAATTCTCAGAATTGAAACACTTTTTAACAATGTTATTTTGTCCACCTGTTGTCAATCGGAGATTAACGATGGATTATTTCTCGTTAATCGGGAAGTTTCCTAAGAGTTCAGAATGTCTAGACGCCACTTATTACAACTAGAAAATTTTGACATTACATTTTCTCGTAATCAATACAATTTTTGTCAAAGGAGGTTGATTTGCCATTAAATAAAGAACCAAGTTTTTGTCTGTTGGCAATTTCAATCCAGACGTTAAATACTGTAAAAAAAAATAAATAGATTTTAGGTTTTCTTATTGACATTTTGGTTATTCAGTGAACTAGAATATTTCTATGCACCTTGCTGTAGATTAACCAGTTATTACAAATGTTGTCCGATTCTCACTGGAGACTCAACACTTGTGTCTTTGTGCTTTGTAAGTTCAGTATATCAAGAAGTTCGGACTTTTCAATTGAAAATAAGGTGGAATTTTATTTCATGGAAATTCTTAACACCGTTTATCATTATAGACTGAGATAAATTAGGATTCTCATAAATATTTGACCCCAATCGAGCCCCGATTTTTAAAAAATAATCTCTACAAATGATATTTATTTAATTTTGACTATTATGTGATTAGTTTGAGATTTTCTGATCTTTAAATATTTTATCGATTTCTTTATTTTCTCACTTCTGCAAGTGTAAATAAGATATTGTCTCTTATTTGAGCTCTGCTTTAAGTATATTAGTAAAGTGTTTGTAATTATATTTCTAATAATTTCTAAAAGCCTTCCAACATATTGTTATATGTCTTGTTATTTCATTTTCAAGATAGATTCAAGATCTAAGTCCTTTAATTGTGTAAAGGTTAGAGTCCAATAGCTAAAAATTATTTTACTTTTTGGGTTCACATGGTTTGAGTGTGTGGAAAAGATCAGTGAAGGGAGATGATCGAGTATGGTAAATACAAGCAAAATGATCTATCAGGTTTGGAATGTTTTAAAAAGAAAGCTAACAGAAATTCTATTCAAATTTTCATTTTACAATAAGAAAGGACAATATTTTCCGTTTTCTTATGGTTGTCACTTTGTTTTAAAGATGATATCGTTCAAATTCTTGCCCTCATGAGCTATACATTCTTGAAACCTCACCCTGAAGTTGATACAGTGTTCGGTAGAGTGATCTCTCAGATATGGAGCATTAATAGAAAAGCTAACACAAAACATAATTTAATAAGAAAGAACAATATTTGGCGTTTTGTTTTCTTTTTGTCATCAAAATTGTTTTAACGATTGTCAAAATACTTGCACTCACGAACAATCCACCCATTAAAACCCTGAGTTTAATACAAAGTCTGGCAAAATGATTTCCCTGGGTTGAAACAAATAAAAACAAAAGGTAATATATATTTTATTCAAATTTAATCAGACGATAAAAAAGACCAATAGAAGCAATTTTCTTTTGTTATTGTGATCACTTACTTTTAAGGATTATATCGTCCAAATGCTGATTCTTCCTTGCTATACACTTATCCTGAAGCTTCAACCTGCCAGCTTCAGCCTGAAGCTTCAGCCTGCAAGCCATACCCTGAAACCTCAGCCGGCAAGCCATACCCTTAAGCTTCAGCCTTCAAGGTATACCCCGAAGCTTCAGCCTGCAAGCCATACCCTGAATCTTCAGCCTGCAAGCCATACGATGAAGTTTCAGCCTTCAAGTCATACCCTGAAGCCTCATCCTGCAAGCCATACCCTAAAGCCTCAGCCTGTAAGCTACGCCTATGTCATTGGGACTGCCTTCAGCCAATCAATCAACACACATCTGTTTCAAGATTGCTAGTTTTCCTATTTCATTCAGTTCACACGCTGGCCCAAAACCTTTGAACTATCGATCGTTGCAAGTGTATGACCTCAAGGTCAACCCCGTTACTAGGCTCTATACTTGATGTGACATTACAACTCACCCAAAACATATGGCACCATTACTTCCTTTCCACTGTGAAAGTTCCTACAAAATTAAACACTCTTTACTACAATTACCACTCTATTAGTGGGTTTAGAGTATGCGGATAACACCCCTTTATTGAAGAGTAAAACCTTTCCCCCTAAAAAAGGGTGCCCTCAATATGTCACTAAACTAGTGATGAAACTACAATTTTCGAGCACTTGGAAGTGTGCAATTACTCTTTTGTTGCCATTACTCCCAGTTCTACTCTGACCCGGACTAATCGTTTTTGAGCGATTAACTAAGTAGTAATAGCAGGAGAAAAATATTCACACAGTATTAAATAATGGATGTTATATAATTCTTCAGGAAAAATGTCCCATCATAATACATACATATTTTAATTACAACGTTACGTACTTTGTCTTCGAGGTTTCCATCATGGGAATAATAATAATAATAATGATAATAATAATAATAATAATAATAATTGGAAGTTGACAGACGAGTGGAGACCATCCAAACTACAGAATAATTGAGAACGGCCAGAATACTGAGAAGAGTCCAGGAGATTTGAGCAGACTTGCTGTCACTCAAACTCCAGTGGAAGACCATCAGCGTTAGCTGATGTGAAAAAACTATAATAATAGGAAGAAAAACAATTGTATGGATATTTCAAACGACAAGCCGACGAAATCTCCCACGAGAAGACCAGGACATGGCTAAAAAGGGGAAACTTTAAGGGAGAAGTTGAATCTCATCTTATAGCAGCACAAAACAACGCCATAAAGACCAACTACGTTAAAGCTAGAATATAGAAGACGCAAAAGAATAGCAAGCGTTGATTATGTGGTGATAGAGACGAAAAGATTAATCGTATAAAAAGTGAATGCAGCAAAAAAGAGCGTAAGACGATTGGGTGGGGAAGGTGATCTACTTGGAACTGTGCAACTGTGCAAGAAATTGAAATTTGACCAAACTAACAAATAGTATATGCTCAACCCAGAATCTGTCTTGGAGAATGAGACAAACAAAGGTGTTTGGGATTTTGAGATACAAACAGATCACCTAATCTCGGCCAGACGAACAACCCAAGTGATGATTAAAAAAAAGCGAACGAACAGAAAAGTGGACTTTGCTTTCCCGGTAGATCACAGAGCGAAAATCAAAGAAAACTAAAAGAGAGACAAGTACTTAGACCTTGCCAGAGAACTAAAAATGCTATGGGACATGAAGGTGACGGTGATACCAATTGTAATCGGTGCACTTGGAACGATCCCCAAAGGCTTGATAAGGGGACTGGAGGAGTTGGCTATCGGAGGACGAGCAGAGACTATGCAAACTACAGAATTGCTGAAGTCGACAAGAGTATGGAAAAGAATCCTGGAAATTTGAAGAGACCTACTGTCACCCGAACTCTAGTGAAAGACCATCAGCCAACGCTGCTATGAAAATCTCGCAAGGAGTAAAATAATAACCAACCACCGAGTGAGATGGAAAGACAACAAATTGACAAATACCTGGATCTTGCCAGAGAGCTGAAAAAACAAAAAAATGAGAAACAAGAAGGTGATGGTGACACCAGTTAAAGTTGGTGCACTTGGAACAGCGTCCAGAGGTTTGGAAAAAGACTGGAGAAATTGGAGATCAGAGGAAGAATCGAGACCATACTAACTAGAGTATTTTAAAGATTGGCTTAATACTCAGAAGAGTTCCGGAGACGCTTGGAAACTTGCTGTCATTCAGAATCCAGTCGGTCAAGTTGGCTGGGGCTGCAAAATACACCGATTGCATCTATGCAGAGGGGTTTGAAACAGAACTGTTTATATGTATTAAAATGGATTTGGTATTAAATAACCTTCAATGGTTGATATACCATAAAACCTAACTAAACCATTCAGACTCCAGTGGAAAAACCACAAGAATTAGCTGGTGAGAAAAACTCGGAGACGGATCTCATATCTTTACAAGAATTTACTGAACCTTATCTTTCTTTGGTTCTTTCCATATTTTTTCTCATTTTTCACCAGAGACTTATTTGATCTTCTGTCCAGAGTATTTTTTTAAGATTAAATTCTTTGGATTTATAACTTGATATATGTAAACAAATCGACGCATTAATTCAGTCCCTATTTTTGGGCCTCTTATAGAAATCCAAATTGTATTTATTTGTTGATTACATTTCAATAATGTTCATGCAGTTCTGGTTTGATATTTGTGATTTACTTTTTAAAATTCTGTTTTAGTACATTCAGGAATATATAGTAGACCTAGCGCATAAAAATATCCATTCTTCACATATTTAATTCATTGATATTCAGAATATTATTTCTTATCATACGAGGTCGAGAGTGTGTCCCTTTCAGAGCATAATTGATAATACGCACAGTCTTTCATTATGAAATGTATAGTTTTTTTTGTTTTTGTTTGCGTTTTTATGGATGAGGGTGTCAATTTTGTTTTATTTACACTCCTGCCAAACAAGATTTCCGTATAAGAAATACGGGTTGACAAATGAATAAGATAGTTTAATTCTTTGTAACGACCAATTCCAAGTTGGATTTTTAAAAAAAATTGTTTCTATCGCTTTAATTTGTGTATTTCAGTTGAAATTCCGAGAAATTTTCTAAATCTTTGTTTGTAGATCATACCTCCAAAAAATATAATTTTGGTAGTTTTAGAGGCAAATATTCCTCTATTTTCTGTGAGCAAAATAAAATATATTTTGTTTTATCAATATTTAAGGAGATATTTTTTGCTTGAAACCATCGATGTGTCATTTTTTAGTTGGTTGTTTGCTTGAAACCATCGATGTGTCCTTTTTAGTTGGTTGTTTGCTTGGAACCATCGATGTGTCATTTTTAGTTGGTTGTTTGCTTGAAACCATCGATGTGTCATTTTTAGTTGGTTGTTTGCTTGAAACCATCGATGTGTCATTTTTAGTTGGTTGTTTGCTTGGAACCATCGATGTGTCATTTTTAGTTGGTTGTTTGCTTGAAACCATCGATGTGTCATTTTTAGTTGGTTGTTCATAGTTTCAAACAGAATCCTTAAGTTGCTTTTGTTTTCCTTTAGAAAGAAGTAAGTGTTATCAGCAAACATTGCGGCTGTTTGTTGTGAAGCAGATAAATCCATATTATTGATAAGTATCAAAACAAGAAGTATGTCCAGAATTATATTCTGAGGAACACCACGTTTAATTTGTCTTAAAATGAATGTAATATCGTCAATATTTACCAATTGATAATCATGTTCCAAGCAGATTTTGAATGTTAATAATTCATTATCATGTTCACTCAAATTTCCCATTTTTTCAATATTTCATGGTATTAAAAATACTTCCAGGGTTAGACAAATGCCAGACAGTTATTTATAACTTTAACTAGCCCATAATCAACCCCACATCCCTTCCTAAAATTAAACTATTATTTGTAAAATTCGTTAAGTTCCAAATACGTGTATAGTTTAGAGTGAATCATTTTTCAAGAGACTTAGAGAAAATGAGAAGTAAAAATGTGAACTTGTAGCTATTTACAGAATATTTTGAGTCTGCCTTTAAAATTTTTTTGCTTTTTTTTTTTACCTTATCTAAAAAAAAAACATCAATATTCAATGAAAGATTAAAACATAAACAGCCTTTCACGAATTTGGCTTCATTGTAGCCCATTGATTTTCGTCATTTACTAAGATTTTTTGTTGTTGCTTAGATATGGCACAAGGCTGTATGACTAGGCTACTCGGTGAGACTCGAACTTGCTCGTGAAGGTTTGCTAGTCTAGCTTACTTACGATTACATACCAGAGATTTTAATTACCTTTTTTAGTTTCGTTCTCATCAATAGAATTCATTTTGAATTTTGTGGATAAATTTAAAAAATTACATAAAATTTACATTATTTTTTAAATTTATTTTTGCAACAAAATTTTGTCCTATATTTGTGAAAAAAACTATTGAAATTTTCCGCTATGTCATTTTTATTTCATACACCATCTTAATTTTTTAATTTTTATTTTTCCATTTCTTTTCTTTCGTTCTTTTTTCTATTCCTTTTCACTTTTTCTTCTTTCTTTATTTTTCGTTTTTAATTCTTTTCCTTTGTCCTTTTTCTTTTTTCTGTCTTTTTTCTTTCTTTCTTTCTTTTTCTTCTAAATTTGTCATTTATCTTCAAAATCTCGTTGGAAAGAATAGAAAATTTGTTATTCCAAAAAGTAGTTAGAGAAATTCTCTGAAAGAGCCTTTTACTCTTGGGAGTGGAGGTCCAGTTCTTACGATTAACCGTCTTGGTGCCAATCTGGTTGAATAGGGAAGGAATTTTCGAGCCTTAGAACCGGGATGTTTTAATTGCAATGGTCAAGAAAAGAAATCAGATTTCAGAAAATGTTACTCGACAATGGAATGCATTTGACAGCAGTTTTCAACTGAATACCGGATCAGAGCGTTGCCGAATATTATGGAAAAGTTAGAGAATATTGTGTGACACTCTAAACCCTTCTGTTCTTCGGTGCAGATATTTAGATGCCATAATGCATATGCGTGTAGGTATATCTATATGTATACACATATGGATAGGCGTGACATATATGGATGTCTATGGATGTGGGTGCGAACATGTCTATATGGGGGGGGATAGACATAGGCATAATGTATATGGATGTATATGGATGAGGGTGCGAACGTGTCTGTATGGGGGGATGGACATAGGCGTAATGTCTATGGATGTGGGTGCGAACATGTCTATATAGGGGGGTGGACATAGGCATAATGTATATGGATGTATATGGATGTGGTTGCGAGCGTGTCTGTATGGGGTTGGTGGACATAGGCATAATGTGTATGGATGTGGGTGCGAACGTGTCTGTATAGAGGGATTGACATAGGCGTAATGTATATGGATGTGGGTGCGAACATGTCTATATAGGGGGGTGGACATAGGCATAATGTATATGGATGTATATGAATGTGGGTGCGAACATGTCTGTAAGGGGGATGGACATAGGCATAATGTATATGGATGTATATGGATGTGGGTGCGTGTCTATATGGGGGATGGACATAGGTATAATGTATATGGATGTATATGGATGTGGGTGCGAACGTGTCTGTATGGGGGGGATGGACATATGCATAGTGCATACACATTTATCAAAATTCTCGGCTCAGGCAGGATGTGACACAAGGTCAATTTTTAAGCAGAGTTTGAACTGAGTCCTTAAGCCTTTGAAAGGCAACCACTCTAGAAGGAAAACCCTGAACTTAAACCAGCTGTACTCCGCTTAAAAATTGACCTTGTGTCATGCTGGAACGGTTGAGTCAATGTAACTTTTGCATGATTCACTACTTACCTCATTTATTTCAAATGTCATCCCGTTAAACATGGCTGTCTATGTATTCATACACTCGTACCTATCATTAGAATGTGTCACACTGTGAATGGGGAGAATGATATTTATAAATCAAAAAAAAAGAGAAAAGAAAAAAGAGAAGAAAGACGGATAAGACATTTACTTTCCGACCTTCCCCACCAAAGACCTACTCTCAGTAAGACTATTCTCCTACATCCTACTAGCACATGTTCGGACAGTTTTCCTAAATTTGAAGTTTGGATCAAATTGTGGATAGAAAATTATTTTTTGTTTTTTATCAAAAGTAATAATTAATTTCCCTCTCAACAATTTGACAGATTTTTTATGCTTTGTATGAAAAAAGCGATGAGTTAAATGAAAATTATTCAGTGCATTTACAATTTTCAGGAAATCGAGTTTGAAGCTAAAAAAAAGTAATGTTAAAGTGAAAGTTCTGCTATAAAACAATAAAGAAAACTAGGGGCAGTAAAAGAGGGATTACTTTTACAAAAATATTGCTATGAAGTTATAAAAGAGTAAAAAAAAGATTTTTTTCTGTAGTCTCATTTTTTGTTTAATAATTTGTTTGAATTTGGTTTCTAAAATTTTTTTTACATGAAACAATTGCTGAGATGAATCCCTTCTTAGCTGCTGAACACCTGGCCATTATAAAGTGCGTCTTAGTGTATATAAAGAGGAAGAAAGTCATTTAATTCTTATAACAATTACCAAGAAAAATGATAAGCACTATGGGAGACGAACACACTTTTACAGCAAGAGGAGTAGTGAGACATATCGTTCGATTCCACCGAAAAACCAGTCTAATTGAAATTTCATAGAATAGTTTAAATTAGGGGCCTCAAACTCGAGGACTCAAAAGGGCCTTTACGTCCTGGGACCAGAGTGTTCCTGGGAGCCTTGGCATTGAAAGGGGTACTCCGCATTGCCCAAAGCTTAACCATTACTAAAGACTCGACATCATATTGTTTAATGTCATATCTAGGAGACATGTTGGAGGAGTCTTACTCCTCTACAGAGATGCAGCCGGTGTATTCTACAGCCCTCCAGCCGACTGGGCAATTCTGGCCTTATGCCAAACTTAGTAAATGCCAATGGTTAACATGTTTTGTGTAAAACATTTACTTGTTTTCGTTAAAATTCTTTCGTTTGTTTGTTTTTGCCAGAAATGTGTTATTTCATTCAAGTCGGATATTTTCACTGGATTCATGATTGTTGTTCTTATCTGATTTCCGGATTTACTGGTATTTTCATTCTCTGATTTCGTTGACTTGTTTTTATAAAAAAAAAATGCTTTTCTCTTAAGCAGTTTTTGTTTTGCCTTTTCAAATTTAGAATAGTATTACAAAGGTTATTCACTAAATAAGGTGAATTTTGCCTCCTAAGGAATTGGCAATAGAAAGTGTTGTTTACAGTTGCACCTGTTTCAAGAAAATCAGTAGTGATAGGTCTTTTCATGCCCCAGAAGACTGTCTGCATGACCTGCATTTATAGACATTTTTTGACTAAAACATTATCATCCATACGAATTGCACATGCTTTGCACATATATTTGTCAAAATTACCCACCAAATTTGGATGACAGACATCTGTTCAAACCGGAGCATACTGTTTGATTTGCAACCATTTTGAATTGTCTCAAAACAAGATTTCTACATGATTGAAACACTTTTTGCTATAATCCAAATTTTAAACAATGTAAAGTTTACATTGATGGAAAAAATTTCGAAAAAAATTATTTTACTTTTTTAAAAACATTCCCCGTATGTAATGAATAACCTATGTACGTATAATAGATTCCTTCTATATTGAAAAATCCACCTTATTTGTTGGAGGAGCCTCGTACATCTAATAGATTCCTCATAAATCAAAAAATTCTCCTTATTCATTGAATGCTTCTAGTAATAACAAAAATATTTTTCTTGCTGTAAATGTCGCCAATTTAGCCTCAGTTTATTCTTCTGAAGTGACATATTTCATTAACATTAAATACTTGCTCATAAGTGCATTGACGTTTTTTTCCTGACGACTCCCTTTTTGAAAGAGACTGTCTCCATCAGTACAAAATCTGGACAAATCTTGCAATGCATCGACTTCGCCTTTGCAGAGGAGTAAGAACTCCGCACCCCAAGTAATGTCCTGGCCATGACATTAAAATGCAAGTGATGGTGAGACTCCTGTTCGGGAAATCTGGAGATCGTAGAGTACTCCTTCATTGCCAATACTGCCAGTTCCACTCTGACCTGGGGTGACAGTACCTATTATATTCCCATCTATGGATCACATAGATCTGTTTGAGAATTATTTGTATAAGATTGGAATTCTTTAAACCATGTAGCTGTATACAAAGTAAATGAATAGGAATAGTTACTTTAAACCATAATGGCGTATAAATTATTAAGATTAGTTAGGAATACTTGATACCATATAACTATGCCAACAAATCATTATAGTCAAAGAAAATGCTCATAAAATAGTTTGCAATGGAATATTGTGAGTATATTCAGGATAAAACATTTAGAAACGAATCAGATTTCGGCATTAAATAACCCATTAGGGGTTGATATTCTATCAAATAAAATAAACGAAACTGATTCAATCGCACTTACTCGCATACACGAATTTGAAAACTATTGAAAATTGATGTGGTTGAAAATAATTTATATTATGTAGGAATACTTCGTCTCATATAACTGTGTGCAAACAAGTGATCATTAAGAACATTTAGAAATTAAATAACCCATTAGGTGTTGATGTACCGTTAAACAAATAAACCGAGTTAAACGATCAATACATCAATACGAATCGAGCCGATGAAAGATCGACTACACAGATAACATCTTAATGACAACGCTGCCGCTATCGCTGTTGTGAAAAAGTATGTCGATTCGGTAAGTACAGTCTTTTTTAAGGACAGAATTGTAGTTTTCGTGAAAAGAGAGCCTATTACTTTCCGAGGATCTACCGTGGCTTTACTTGAATGACAAATATGAGTTTACACTTATGACAAGTAAGAATTTTAACCTACGACTATTTTTTGAGATTTGATCTATTTATATGGGTTATTTGTTTAAGGATATATCAACTCCTAATGGGTTATTTAAAGCCGAAATTTGATTCATTTCGAAATGTTTGGGATCATGATTATTTTTTCAATGTTCTATTGCATTTCTTTAATTGAACTTTTTTCAACAATCCTTTGTTTGCACATAGTTTTATGACTTCAAGTATTCCTATTTAATACTAATAATTTACGCTCAGTTTTAAAGTTTCAAGTATTCCAATCAAACACTAATAATCTATACACAAATATATAGTTTCAAGTAACTGTTTCTATTTAATAATAGCCATTTGTATGCACACAGCTATGTGGTTCAAACTACTTCTATCTAACACCAATAATGATATAAAATCAGTAATTAAACTGTCAGCTGATGATGTTAAACAACCTGTTTGACTATTATGAAAAGAAACAACACTGATGTCTTTGAATAATTTGTCATAATGGAAAGATTTTTGGAAATGAAGATTTAATATAAAAAAATGTCAAGTTCTGCAAATTGGATTCAAAAACATCAAAGTTGAATAGAAATTAAACAACAGAAGAATCAAAAAGATAAATGAAGAATACGATAAAAAAATTGACTTTAATGATACGTTTAAAAGTGAAAATCATATTTTCTCTATTGTATTGAAGGCAAATGGAATGATTGGCTGGATGGTTAGAAATATTATTTCTAGAGAGACAAATGTTTTAAAAAATCCATAAAACCCTAATAAGACTTCATATAGTATATTGTACTTAGGTCTGGGCTCCTGTAAAAATTGAAGTGTAATATTAAAACTGGATGGAATACATAGAAGAGTGACAAAAAGAATAAAAATATTAAAAGATTACAGTTACAGAGAGAGGGATTGGAAAAATTAGGATTATCTTCTTAACTAAAAAGAAGAATAAGATGTGATCTAATTGAAACTTTCAAAATAACGGAATTTCTAATCAAAGAAAACACTTTTAATATTTTTTCTCGAACAGGAAATTTAATGTTCTGAGAGATTTCAAACATAAGTCTGTCAACCAATTGGATTTTTTACTAATGAAGTGTCTTCTCAATTTTGGGTTCTACGCGGTTGTGTAGCAGAGCATTGTAAATCTTAGCCGCTATGGATGTAAAGGTTATGCCTCAGTAGTTCTTGGCTATTCCGAGGTCACCCTTCTTAGGTAAAGGGAGGATGCATCCCTTTGTCTATCTGTCTATTGTGTTTTGATTATATACGGTATGTCTTTGAATTCCCTAGTCTTCCATACTTCGGGGTATTTCGTCAAACCCTGCTGCCAAACCAAAATGGCTTTCGGAGAAATCGATCCACGACATCACAAATTTTGACTATCCGTCGAATTCCAGAAGATGTAAGTGCAAAAAACCCTTTAAGCAACAATATTATTAGTCGACTTCTCCAAGGCCTTTGACTTCATACACAGAGGAGAGATAGAGCCAATACTCTTCGCCTACGGCCTACCTAAAGAAACCGTCGCCGCTATAATGGTGTTATATAAAAGCACGAAAATAAAATTCCGCTCTTCGGATAGAGACACAGACTACTTCGACATTGTAGTAGGTGTGCTACAAGGAGACACATTAGTTCCATACCTGTTTACCATCTGCCTAGACTATGTGTTTAGAACGTCTATTGATTTAATGAAAGATAACGATTTCAAGCTTGATAAGGAAAGAAGCAGAAGATACCCTGCACAAACAATTAGGGACGCGGACTACGCCAATGACATCGCGCTCCTGCCAAATATACCCGCCCAAGCCGAAACCCAGCTACATAGTCAAGAACGAGCAGCTCCATGTAAACGCAGACAAGACAGAATACCTGTGCTTTAATCAAAGAGGCGACATCTCCACACTAAATGGTAGTTCTCTGAAACTAGTGGACAAGTTCACCTCCTTAGGAAGCAGTGTCTCATCAACCGAGACAGACATCAACAAGCGACTACCAAAGGCATGTACAGCTATCAATAGGCTATCGGTCATATAGAAGTCAGACCTGACCGATAAAATGAAACGCAGTTTTTTTATCAAGCGGCGGTCGTGTCGATACTGCTACATGAATGCACAGTATGCACACTAATAAAACGTATGGAGAAAAAAGCTGCGAGCAATATTGAACAAGCCCTGGAGGCAGCTATACAGCCACCTACCACCCATCACGAAAACTATCCAAGTTAGACGAACCAGACATGCAGGACACTGCTGGAGAAGTAAGGACGTACTCATAAGCAATATACTCCTGTGGATCCCTTCATATGGACGAGCAAAGGCGGGACGGCCAGCTACAACCTATAAACAACAGCTCTGTGCCGATACAGGATATAGCCTTGAAGACCTCCCGGGAGCGATGGACGATAGAGATGGGTGGCGAGAGAGGGTCAGGGAAATCCATGCTTGTAGTACAACATCATCATCATGATGACTAATAAAGTAACATATATATATTGAAACAAATTGCCTAATCAGATGAGAAATAGCAATAGTGTAAAAAATGTTGCGAATCAATTGGATGGTTTCAGAAATAATGGTAAGAAAAAGAACTTAAGAAGGAATTTTGGGGAACTATTGGATGAATTACTTGACAAAATTTGATCTGCATATTGATATTGTAATAATAATGCATATGTTCCACGCAAAAACTCTTTTCTTTTTTCTTTTCTATTTCTAAAGATTGATGTAAGAAGATAGTAAAGCGGATATTTCGAGAGAGGCATAACAAACAAACAAATAAATAATACTAATATATCGAGAAAACCACAGAAAATTGGAGAGTGGAATTGATTGTCAAAGGAAAAGTTTAGCTGAGGTGAAAATCCAGAGAGGTATATTCCAGGAAGATGCGATGTTACCATTACTATTTGTGATAGCAATGATGCCACTCAATCACATATTCAGGAAATGTACTGGAGCTACAAACTTACAAAATCGCGAGAAAAGATCAACCACCTAATGTACATGGACGACATCAAACAGTTGACCAAAAGTGAAAAAGAATTGGAGACTCTAATACAAACAATAAAAATATACAGTCAGGATATAAGGATGGAATTTGGCAAATGGACCAGAGAACAATAAAACTAATGACGATGAATAAGGCCTTACACCATAGAGATAACATAGACAGACAGTGTCGAGAAAAGAAGGCGGGAGAAGACTCACCAGCATTAAAGATGGCGTCGATGCATCGATACGATGAATCGAAGACTAGATAAAAAAAGCAAAGAAAGACTAGATAAAAAGAGCAAAGAAAGACTACATAAAAAGAGCAAAGAAAGACTAGATAAAAAGAGCAAAGAAAGACCACATAAAAACAGCAAAGAAAGACTAGATAAAAACAGCAAAAAAAGACTAGATAAAAAAAGCAAAGAAAGACTAGATAAAAAGAGCAAAGAAAGACTACATAAAAAGAGCAAAGAAAGACTAGATAAAAAAAAGCAAAGAAAGACCACATAAAAAGAGCAAAGAAAGACCACATAAAAACAGCAAAGAAAGACTACATAAAAACAGCAAAGAAAGACCACATAAAAACAGTAAAGAAAGACTAGATAAAAAAAGCAAAGAAAGACTACATAAAAAGAGCAAAGAAAGACCAGATAAAAAAAGCAAAGAAAGACTAGATAAATAGAGCAAAGAAAGACTAGATAAAAAGAGCAAAGAAAGACCACATAAAAAGAGCAAAGAAAGACTACATAAAAAGAGCAAAGAAAGACTAATCACAGCGACCAGAAACCAGACTGATAACATAAAGATCAACAAAACAGCAGTAACTAGAAAACAAAAATGAGAAGAAAAACAAGTGTATGGATATTTCAAAAGACAGACAAGCAAAACTAAAAAATCCAATGGAACAAGATGGTGACGGTGATACCAATTGTAATAAGTACATTTGGAACAACCCCAAAGGTTATGTAAAGGGACTAGAAGACTTAGAAATCAGAGGACAAGTAAAGACCATCCAGACAACAGCATTATTAAGATCGGCCAGAATACTGAGAAGAGTCCTGGAGACTTAAAGAGACTTGCTGTCACTGAAACTCCAGAGAAAAGCCATCAGTTAACTCTGGTGTGAAAAACTCTCAAAGGAGTATAATAATTTTCAAGCAAGTGACTAATAATAAAAATCCTTAGTAGACAATTATTGTTTCAATGATGTATTCTTAATACAGATAAGTCTTCTCAACAATTGTAGAATTTATGTTACTTTCGGAAGCTGGTTAGGGAAGAGTACAACTTCGTGGGTTGTAGGGCCAGTTGTTTGGACGAATCGGAATTGCAGTAAATCGATAATTCTAATACCCAAGTAGAACGTATTTTAGTAGAATTGTAATCAAACATTTACAAATAAGTGAGATTTTAGCATTAGAGAGCCCATAAAGATGTTGATATGCCATTAAACTAGTAAATAAACTAAACTTAGAAATTTCCAAGAATACAAATATATTATATATGTTCGTATATAAATCTATCCCGTGTATAAGATGACCTTTTTTGCCAAACAAATACGACTTTGATATTCGACCAATACATGAGCATATACGGTAATTTCATCATTTTGAAAAATCCAGAAAGCATTTTCCACTAGATAATCCATGAAGTCGTTAGGCTCCCGTTGTGATGGCACCTCATTCTATTTAGGTTTTGGTGAAGGATTCGAATTAGGATTTTATAGTTGCCCCAATGATATCAAGAATTTGGGCAATTAATAAATGACGTTCAGTGCTATTAAGGCCTCACAAAATTATAATTCAGTTACAGATGAAACTGAAGACATTCATGGCGTAACGAGTACACCATTATAGAAAGGAGATACGGTGACCTAAGTTCAATTGCTGGACAAGGCTGTTTGCATTTCACATAGCGCTTGGGAAAAGGATGAATCCAACTATTCTCACTCTAGCAATGGGTAAATGGTTGGGCAGACTACGATCTTTATCCTTGATATGGCAACCAGTCTAGGAGAAGGAAAATTTCGTTAAACTCTGCTTTAAAAATTTGACCTTGTGTCGCATCTTGCTCGTACTGAGTGGTTGGTAAATATATTCAAATTAAACTGTAGATAGCTTTTATTTTCTAAGAAGCTTTATAAATGCATTGCTCTACTGAACATTTCGCTATGATGTACTATTTTTGCAGAGAAACAGTTAAACACTGAATTTACATGTTAGAAATATATTGACAGATAGATAATACACTGATATATATTTATTGACATATACAGGGTGTCCCTAAAGTCAGGGCACCTAGGCAAAATGCATATCTTTTAGTAATTAAATGTTTCAACAACACCGTGTGTTTTAAACAAGACGGAGCCACCTCCACATTAAATAGTAAGCCTCTGAAATTAGAAGACCAATTCACATAGCCCGGTAGCAATATCTCATCTACTGAAAGCGATATCAACATACGCATAGTGAAATCGTGGACTGCTATTGGCATGTTGTTGATCATACGGAAATCTGATCTCAGGTAAAACAAACGAGATTTTTCCAAAGTGTGTCCGACACAATACTATCTTATGGCTGCACCACCTGCCTCCCATCTCACAAAACATCCAAGTAAGACCAGCAAGACATGCTGGACACTGTTGGGGTAGCAAAGCCGAACTCATAAGTGACGTTTTTTTATGGGCAACTACACGTGGACACACTAGTGCTGGTCACTCAGCAAAGACTTACATACCTAAGCTCAGTACGGACACCGAAAGCAATCTAGAGGACCTTCCTAGGGCGATAAACGATTGAGAGAGAGAGAGAGAGAGAGAGAGAGAGTGTGTGTGAGAGAGAGAAAGAGAGAGAGAGAGAGAGAGAGAGTCAAGGGACTTCATGCTATCAACTTGATGATGATGATGTATAATCAATAATATCTTCAATGAGATTTTCACCGTTTGTGATGCAAAATTCGATGCGTTTTGCCTGATTCACGTGAACTCCACATTAAACTTTCTAAGCACCTCTCCCGCTGTTGAAAAACCAATTAGGATCCTTTTAGGATGACTTTCGTTTAAAGTATCAGCTTTCTTTCGATATGACCATCCTTCACGTCCACTGAGAAGAACCAATTCAATTCTTTCTTCTTTCAAAAAACTCAACCTTAATCTATGAGAGGAAAAAAGAAATATTGTTGTTTCTAGTGATATTTCCAATGTGTCCAGATTTTAGGGACATTCTGTCTATTGACATATAGAGTAACATATTCACAGATGGATTATACACAAGGATGGCCTGAAAAGTTCATACGCTGAAAAGTTCATAGGCTGAAATGTTCACTGGATGATATCATATCTACTGTTGATGACTTCTTTGACCACTAGGATCCAAGTACCGAAAAACCGATGGAAGAAGTGAGTGGACCCCAAAGAAGACTGTTGAAAGATAAACCTCATTTTGTTATATTCCATGAGAATATCTTAGCCTATGAAATTTTCAGCTGACTTTCGTATTGATAGACTCAGGTTAGCCTAACACAAGTGTTGTACACCCAATGAATATTGAACTCTTAATAGTTGTAAAGATATAGACTCGTTAACCATTACTAATTGGCACAACAACTAAGTTTACTTTATAATTTTTCGTTTATTATATCCAATTGGAAAGGGTGTGAAGATGAAACTCTTTTTGAAAAAAACAAAAAGATTATCATCTTCCTACGCTTCCCATAAAACGTAAATTCGATGCAGGATTGTTGATGTTGAAAGCCGTTGCTCCCCATTTGTTGGCGCTAAAAATTGCTTAATTTCATCTACATTACTTTTTATGGCAAGCTTCAGGCTTAAGGCATAAGGGATTTACCCTCACCTTAAAAATCTAAATCTAACATAATAAATAATATATAATCATCATCACCATCATCTCCCCTCCTCCTCCCTCTCTCTTTCCGTCTGTCCCTTTAGGTGATCGCTCTCGGTGAGTCCTCTGGCAGCATCCAGTGTCCGTACTGAGCTGAGGAATGTAAGTTTTTGCCAGTCGGCTGACACTGGTGTGTCCATAGAGGAACGTCGCTTATCCAACCGTGTCCAGCATATCTTACGCGTCTCTCTTGGATGGTTTGCAAGATAGGAGATGAGTGGCCGTACAAGCAGTATTTTGTAGGCTGCTGCTTTCAGGTTTTGTTCAATATTCAATATAATCAAAACATATTATATATATTATTATAACCCAAATATACAATATAACCATGCAGAATATATATATATATATATATATATATATATATATATATATATATATAGTAAGATGGTTAAATTGTCATCTAAATTACGTAAAAATGAAAATAATATTGAAATCTCACTTTATCAGATATATTTGTCAAAATTAAATAAAAATATCTTGAAATACTATAGATTAAATTTATTCAAAGAAGTTGCCGTTGGCTTCAAGCACAGCTTCTAAACGACTTTGGAATCTCTTACAAGTCTTTCAACGGTCTTGTTTAAATTGGTAAAGTCTGCCGTTGTCTTTTCCGTCAGTTCATTTTTAGTGTTTCACAGAGTTTTGTTGATGTCTCTTTCAATTGTGCCCCACACATGATATTCAAGGGGATTGCAATCTGCAGAGCAAGTCAGACAGATATTAGGAGTGATGGGATTGCAAAAAATTTCTGACAGTCAAGATTGGCTTCTCCTGCTTGTGTGGTATGGCGCAGAGTCCTGTTGTCAGACGTTGGATCTTCCAGCCGCCATCTTCTTGATCCAGATCAGCAATACTACCCCCAGACACTTGATGTAGGCTTCTATGTTAAGTCTAAGGCCATGTGGGAAGAAGAATGAAAGCATAACGTCACAATCGCTTGTGATCACCCTAAACACCATTATGTGGACTGGGAGTTTGGTTTTCATAATTTTCGCTACATCTTTTGGAAATAGAGCAAGCCAACAGTTGTTCTTTGAGCGCACCATCTGATGCTGGCAGAAATATTTTTGTTTGGAGGAGATACTTGAGTTTGCAGCGCACTCTTTCTTCTTAACTTTCATGGTCTGTGATAAGACTTTGCCCTTTCTCATCTTGCGTGGTAAATACCGAATATCTTTATGCACTACCTGACCGATAAAAAAAGCTCAGACTCTCCCTGGCTGTGGACCTAATTGATTTGGTGGGATAGTTGTCAACCATGGCCTGAATCTCAGTAACGAATTCGGGAGTTCTTTTCTTATCAAAACAATCAGAAAGGCTTTCGAGCAGCCGTACATTCGAAATCACCATTGAACTTTTCCAACTCTTTCGAATCCTCTTCATTGTCCTCAGATTGACTCTTAAACACTCTGAAATCTTCGTAGCAGGAAAATCAAGCAGTACATCATGACGTTTCCAAAATTCTAAAGGAGTAAACTGCGTCAGGGTGTTGCTTTTCTTGTTGACAGTGCTGAACTTACTCGAGTTTACTGCATAGAAGACAAAACTGAAACAAAGTGCATACGCAAAAATAATAATTTAAAATCGCAATAATTTACCCAAAGCACCACACACACACACACACACACACACACACACACACACACACATATATATATATATATATATATATATATATATATATATATCAGTCTCCACTTCAATTAAAAATATGCCAAAGTGAAAACAATATAGTTTCTATGTTTAATGGCATATCAAACTTCGTGGGTTATTTAATGCCAAAGCCATTCTTGTAGAAGGATATCAGTGATACTATTTAACCCATAGCAGGAAAGATAAATGGTTTATACCTTTCCAAGGATATTTGTTTGAAAGTGAACGTAATTGTGCGATTAGAGTTCGAACTCGCTTGCTCAAGGCCGCAGTCCAGTATGTTAGCCACAACGTCACGAGGATTCCCTGTGCGCAAATGAATGATTATTATTAGTTACTCGAAATCATATAATCGCTTGCAAAAATAAGACTGACTTGAGCACTATATAATCCAACAAGAGCTGAGATGCCACCAATCTAACCAAACATATTTTTCGTGTGTATATATATATATATGTATGTATGTGTGTGTGTGTGTATATATTATATATATATATATATATATATATATATATATATATATATATATATATATAAACCAAGATATTCAAAGAATGTATTTATTTATACGTGAACATTATACCATCTTTAAATGTTTCGGTCTTTTTTTTAACCGTCTGCAGTACAATGTTAACAAGTGATGTTTCGTCAGAAAAATTTTCATATTTACATTTATACATATATATATATATATGGTGAAAGAGAGAGAGAGAGAGAGAGAGAGAGAGAGAGAGAGAGAGAGAGAGAGAGAGAGAGAGAGAGAGAGAGAGAGAGTAAAATATTCAATTGATATTTTCGTCTGATGATTATGTGGTCCACATAAATCATCAAGTAACGAACATCAAATAGTTCATAATTCGAATTTTTTTGGTTTTATATTTGTTCCCCCATAATCAAATCGACCACTTTTTGAGGCAAAACTTTTCTTAATCGAATGTCATTTATTATATATATATATATATATATATATAACATAACAAGTTGTCGTACCAAGACTTTGCTAGTGCATTTTTTAAAGATAGGATTTCAATTTACATTCATAAAAAGAACCCTGTTTCGCTTTCAGGCTTTTATATGTAAATTGTACCGCAAGATACTATATAAAAATAAATGTCGTTACCATTTGTTTGTGTAGTATCCGTATTTTCATTTGTTGATTGTGTGAAAGAACTAAAAACAAAATGAGATAAAAAAACAAAAAAACAAAACAAAAAACAAACAAACAAAAGAACAAATAAACAAACACACTACTAAATGTACACAAAGGATCAAGAAAAGAATTTCGGATCTCAAATTTATTTGTCAATCTACAAGTATCATTTCATCGTTGGCAATGGTTTTCATTCTTGGAGTTCTGCTCAAATAAGAAATTGATTTTTATATATGATAATGTGCCAGTGTAACGTTTCGGTTTTTTAGGAAGCATTTAATATCTGTTATATACACCGGCTCCTTGGTCTAGTATGTAGAGTGTTCACCAATAGTCCTGGAGACCTGGGTTCAATCCCAGGTCGCGTCATACCAAAGACTTTAAAAATGGCACTTGATATCTCTTTGCTTAACACTCAGCAATATAAGGTACGTATCAAGGGTAAAGTGGAGCAATCCAGGTAAAAGAGTAGCGCCCTCCCCTACACCTTGGTGTATTAGCTATTGAAAAGGGAGCCTTCTGGTCGCCCTCGACTACCGACGCCAACTATATATACCTTGAAGATGGTTTATAAAAAAAAACAAAAAAAAAAAACGACGAAATTTGACATTATCATAAAAAATACACCCTCTGAATACTTTGTTTTTTCATATTTTATATTTACATAACGTTGTATTTATTTCCATTCTATATATATATATATATATATATATATATATATATATATATATATATATATATATATATATATATATCACATTGTATGGTTGTCACTATCTCACTTGATGGGTTTGTAGCAGACCAAATGCGATATAATTTAGAGAGTGCTCAACATCTGTGATAGAGCTATTACATAATGATAATAACAAACGAATATATATTAGTTTTTATAAATATTTAATAGCATGGATGTTTATCTGTCGTCATCGGTTTCATGCCGTCTTATTACGACAATCATCAGGCAGAGAAAATTGATGGTCGCAAATAAGCATCCATGCTATTAAATATATATATAAACTAATATTTATTATCATATTATTTTATATATATATATATATATATATATATATATGTGTGTGTGTGTGTGTGTGTGTGTGTGTGTGTGTGTGTGTGTGTGTGTGTGTGTGTGTGTGCATATACGAATGTGCGACCAACAAATGATGACTCTTCGTCAAATGATGACTCTCAGGGGTCAGGCATCATTACATATATAGATGTAGGTGAGATGTTGATTATTTTACTTTATATATATATATATATATATATATATATTATGGGCAAAAAACCCCAGAGAGCTGACATAAACAAGATTATTGGTATAATTGATAACAATTGATGTAATTTATAGTTGGACAACTTATGATCGCTTAATATTTTGTCAAGTATATATTAGCATCAGATGCAGTGGTTTTCTCTTGCAGACACAATTTTCTTTTTATAAAAATTTCTAGTTTTCTTATACTTTTTGAGGAAAACATTGATTGATGAATGATCGCGATTCAATTTATTTGCATTATCGCGAAGTGATAGTCGACAATCATTGGAGGCCACAATTCAACTTTTTTTCAAACTCAGACAACTGCTTACAAAGGATTAATCACAAATTCTGATATCAACTCAAAAAAAAAAAAAAAAAAAAAAAGAAAAATTGAAGAAATTTCCTTTTATTTTGGTATTTCTGAGAATCTTATTTTTAGATTATTCTGACTTTTTGCTACAACTAAGGGAACTTTGACAACAACAATCGAGGAAAATAATCAATTCCTATGTGTGTCTAACCAATTAAAATTTCATTAAATTTGGTGGCAATAATAAAAAAAAAAATGATTCATTTTTTCACTGTTTTCGTTATTTTTATCGAATACTATAAATAAGAAGAATTTTAGTCATGAAGAAACTCTGGCAATGTCCACGAACATCACTTCAAATAATTCTCAATTGAAATAACACATTTAATTTACAACTTTTATTGGGGAAAACATCAACTTGATTAAAATGTTATTTCTCGCTGTTTAAAATTGAAGTTGTTCATGTGTACAATTTAAAATAAATTTCAGTGACAAATGAATTCTTCCTTTCGAAGTAAAAATTTGATTGATTTATTGTGACTGCTTGTAAAAAAATAACATTACAGCAGATATATGCATTCGTCAACTCAGTCAAATTTTGGTTTTATGTATATATATATATATATATATATATATATATATATATATATATATATATATATATGTGTGTGTGTGTGTGTGTGTGTGTGTGTGTGTGTGTGTGTGTGTGTGTGTGTGTATAACTTTTATTCGTTCAAGTGTTTGGTACCGAGTAAAGATCAAACTCTTATGTTTTCGATATTAGCTTGCTAACCATTGCTCCTCGTTAAAACAGTCTTGTTCCAATAATCATAATATTGCTAAACGACCGTTAAACCTGTTGGGTTCCGTTGTAACAGCGGTCCATAATGATATGGATGCATTTGTTTAGAAATGAGTGAAGGATTCTGATTTGCCTTTCATAATTATCTTCACTGTATAAAGACTTTGGACGATTAAAAAATTACGTTTGGCACAAATGCAGATTCCACAAAATTATAATTCAGTTGCTAGCTGGACTGGAAATTGCTTTATTTTTTTAAGAGCATTTTAAGTGTAAAATAAACATTTCGCTATAATATGGCATTTTTTGATAGGTTACAATTACTTGCTTAAAACAAATATGAAGGTTACAAATGTAGGGGTCCCGACAGAATTAAACAAATGGTTTGGTGTCTCTGTTGATAATTCTTGTTCCAAAGCAAGGATTTGTTTCTTCTTTTAATTATTATTATTATTATTATTAATAATAATAATAATAATAATAATAATTATTATTATTATTATTATTATTATTATTATTATTATTATTATAGTATCTATTTAAATTTTTACACTTAAAATGTACAGCCCAATGTGCTTTTTTGATAGCTATTTTAGATATATGACAAACGAAGTACGTTTAGACTAGTAGAGAATAAAGAAACGTATATCTCTTTATATATATTTCAACTCAAAGTTAATTGTCTAACTATAGTAAGGCTTGAAACCGCTACTGTAAGAGAGGGTACTAAATAAAAATACTTTCGAGACTTGTCATAGGGCGACGGCAGCGGTTGCTGCTGCTGCTGCTGTTTGTTGTAACGCTCTCCGATGTTTGGAGATTAGAAAATGGCCGTCACAGGCGCTGTGCCCCTGAAGTGAGCTCCATTTACATACATTTGTCTGCTCTTCTACGACGTCTGTCGTCTATTTGCTGAGAAGTCTCCGCCTCTTTCTTTGCATTTTGCTGTTACTCTGACCACTAAGGGATCGGTCGTGACCCTGGAGAGAAACCTACCCGTCTGCGATGCCCCATGACGGGTAATAGCATGAAATCGAACCTGTTGGTCGAAAGCCGTAATCACCGCATTACGACCACGACAGATGGGAGACAACAGGGTCTGGCCATACCAGGCCACGCCAATAACAACAGTAACAATAATAACAACAGTCAGACCATTGGTATCAGCAGTACTACAAGTAGCAACAATAGCACTAACAACACTAATAGTAGTAGTAGTAACAACAATCGACTCATTATGTCGCATATCCTTGCTTCATCTGTGGAAAATGGTGATTTAGCTGGTACTGGCATTGGTAATAACGTAGGACCTGATTTGACCTTGGCTATCCAGGAGAATCTTAAATATGGTGTAGGTCTGTCAGGATTAGGGCGTGAATTATTATCGAGGGACAACCGACCTCACCCAGTCGCAGCAACCAGCAGTTTTGCGGGAATAAGTGAAGGAATCAGAGGTAGTAGTAGTAGCATTAGTATTACCAACAATAATAATACTAGTAGTAACAGTAATACTAACACTACTACTACTAACAACAACAACAACAATAATAATAATGGCCTATACGAAAATGGATCTGCCTCAGGTGGAATGGCTTTATTACCATCAACCACGGAAGATACCCGGGGTAACATCACAAATATAACCCCGTCTCTTTATATCGCCTTCACTAACCCTACCACTACTGGTTGTAGTACTAGCAGCAGTACAACTACTACAGGCAGTGTTACTACGATAAACAGTTGTAGTAATAATAATAATCACAACGGTACAACCGCCCACCCCACAACAAAGATTAACACAAACAATAATAGTATAACAAACACTACCTCCCCTGGCCCGACTATTAGTACTAGTGAGGCTTGTGAAGACTATGTTACCTGCAATACTAGTAGTAATAATATACACAATAATACCCCTGTTTTCATTAGCAGTAATAATAATACGGGTGGCACTAGCACATTGCCCTTGTCGGACCATTATCCCAAACAGTGTCAAGTGGCTGACACAAGTCATGAAAACAAATTGAAAGAACTCTTATTGCTTCATCTTGACTATATACATCACCAACAAGATTTGCTTCTTCAAAAGGATAGAGAGATCGGCGATTTGAAATCAGAAAACGAAACGGTAAGTTTTTTTCTTTTATTCTTTCTTGTACGATTTCATTCCGCTTGCGAAATCTAAAAAAACAAACAAACAAATAAATAATGCATTTGTCTCTTTCTTTCTCTCTCATATACACACACATACACGGAGGCTGATTCCATTGCTGTCTAGAACTATTTAATTCACCTATTTCTTTTTCTCTATTTCTTTCCCTACTCAGATCTCTCTCTCTCTTTTTTATCGACCCCCCCTATTTTTTTCTATTAGTTGTTTCTTTGTCTCTCCAACACCCTCTCCATTTTGGGTAAGATCCTTGAAAAATCGTCTCTAATCTTTTTCAGTTTACCCTAAATAACATTCCTTTTTGTTTTGTTTTGATGATGTTTAAACAAAAGAGGTCTTTCATTCATTCAATAAATGTCACATAATCATTCATTCGATGCAAAGAAATTATTTATTTTTTTAATGTGCGAACAAGAATGTTGTTTTCTCACCTCCCCACTTTTCGGTCAATTCCCGATTGCATGACGCACCTTTTCTTTTTCTTTTTTTTTTTTTTTTTTTTAATTTTCTTTATTTTTTTTTTTTTTTTTTTCGTTTTACCTGGAAAATATTTCTTCCTATTTAATATTCGTTAGGGATGAAATTCAACACATTTTAGGGAATAAAATCAATAAAAATAAATAAAACTAATATTTTTAAAACAAATCTTTTTGTAATTTTTATTTTACTTCAATTCTAAGAATTTGAATTGTCTTAGTTTTTACTTGATCGTAACTTTTTATTTCCCTTTTTTTTTTTTTTTTTTTTTTTTTATCGATTTAAAATGTTAATTTAAAAAAAGTTAAACTGATGTTTACTTTAATATTTTATTTTATCTTTGACGCTAAAAATTTCGATTTTATAGATATTAAAGAAAAAGTAATTTTCGATTATTAGGAATCGCATTTTAATGAACCTTTCCTTAAAAACAACAACTATTCTCCTTGTTTTAATTGATTTCTCCCAATTTTATTTAGTTTTCTTGCTTTTTAAAGTGTTTTGAATTCTAATTTCTGATAATTCAACCTAATTTTTTTTTTCATCTCGTGTTTTCATTTCATTTCATTTTTTTTGATTTTTAGTTTAAATATTTTTTTTATTTGAGTTTTGTTTTTAAATTTACGTTTTAAAAATGAAACTAATAATAAAACAAAGGTGCTCCTTTTTGAATTTTTCGTAAAAGTAAAGTTGTTTACATTTTTGTTCTACGTGGGTTGGTGGCGTGTTATCATCAATAATAATTGAAAATATTTGCTAAATGTTTCGACTTAATTTTGTGCTTAATGTGGTCAAGTTCTTTTGTGAAGAGCCGGTCTGTGATTCCAAAGTTCGGCCTTGACCTTTCTTCGTACTTGGCCTTCATTGGTCGACAAAGATCATCTCACCAATTTGATTGGTCTTTCTAATACACACCCCTCAGTGACTTTATGGCCACTTGCAATCGACTTGTCATTTGATGACGAAATTAATGAATTGAATAAGTATTTTCGAAAATAAATGAATAAATAAAATAATTTCATACTATAAATCAGTCTTATTTCAAAAATTTAAACAACATTTATTTTTTTTAAACTAACATTTAAAAAAAAAAAAACTTAACCGAGTCTTCATTTAGTATTGAAAATGCGGAAAAAATTGTTTTAAGAATCACGAGTCCCGAGTCCGACCTCCTGTTTTATCGACGGGATTTTCCTTATCTTTTCTTAATTTAGGGACGAGAATCTTACGTTGTCGGAGCATATGACCTCGTTAGCGTAAATAGCTCTGTTTGCAAGCGGAAATATGCGAAACTGGCGGATTATCCAGTCTTTTAAACTTAAAAAAAATGTCTTTCTTCTTGCAAAATTGAATATACTTGAAAGTTATTTTTTCTTCGCAACTCACACGAGACCAACGAAATGAAAATATTTTTTTTTTACTCAATATTTTTTTTTTGGGGGGAGATGACTAAGTTGATTTGAATCTTCTGACCCAAAATGACTTTTTCATTGTTTATTACTGCCTGTTTTCAAATTTTGTCTTCTAAAAAGGAAAAATCATAAATAAATAAAAAAAAAAATCTTAATTATCAAAATGAATTTCTTGACGCACAACAAAAGAAATAATTTTTTTTCTCTCTAATATTCCTAAAAAAAAAAAGCAATTTTATTTTCATCTATTTGTAGTTTTTCTCTTTCGTATAATATTGCTTTTATTTTTCTTTTGTAACATTTTTTACGGTGTGAACTGAACACAAAATGGGGGATACATTTACTGAAAAAAAATTTCTATTGTGTAAAATTGCAAAAATAAATAAAAGTTGTCTTTTAATAAACACCACTTCTATACAAACAAAAACAAATTTAAAGTTATTTATTTATTTGTCAATGAAAATTTAGAAGAAAAAAGACAATAGACTTGAAATTGGATTTGATTAAAAAAAAAAAATAAAACGAGGAAATTGTCAAATGTTGACAATCAAAATTTTAAAAATCTTTTTAATTTTTTTATTTTAAATATTATCGTTTGTCCTTTCTTAAATTCTTTAACTTGATTTTTCTTATTAATTTTTATTGATCAATATTTTTGTTTATTTGACAAAATGTCACAGAATAAAAGAAAACCCGGTTGACCTATTTCATAGTACGGGTGACCAATCGTATAATAATTAATAATGGGAGTGATCAATAATTATATTCTAAAACAAAATCTCTAACTTTTTCACTCGTCTGTGTGTTCATAACTCAATAAGTAAACCGACTTTCAGAATTACCTATATATTGTGGTTAGAAAAATGGATTGTTAGCAAAAAGGTTCTAGTATCTATCTCGTCTGTCTCAAAAACACCAGACCACGATAAATTAACATCATGAAACATTTATTTGAGATTAAGAATTGAGAATCTTTCCTTTTACGATAGTACTTGTTGTTAGTTTTGTGTCATTCATTAAGCGTACTTAAAATTCAATGAAAGATTAAAACAGTCGCGAGAGTAATTGCTGTTTAAGTCTACCATAGAGTCAAAATGGACCCACGAAGATTTTTTTTACCCGACACGACTCGTCATTTTAGGTTGTATTTTGAGTCTTTTTCATATCTGGGTTTCTTCCTATATTACACCATTTTTTTTTCTCTTTCTCTTTTTAATCTATTCTGAAGTATTTAATAAACGAACAAAGTTATAAATAAAAAATGTAAAAATTAAAATAAACCTTTTTGTCCTGATGTTGGACTAAAGGATTTCTTTTCGCGAATTTTTTAAGTTTTTTTTTTTTTTTTTCTTCTTCGATAAGAGGGATGAATAAAGGCTGTTAAAAATTAAGATTTCATTAAATTTTCAACAATAAACACGAAAGATTATTCGTATAATAAATATATAACGTCGTCACCAACAAGGACATATTTAAGTTTTAAAAAAGTGATTTTAAAATGTAGGGGGCGACTGAATAACTCAATTCTTTAATAAATTTTTATTTTGAATTTTTACCACAACTTTAAATTGCAATTTTTTTTTTTCTAATTTGATAAAAAGACCAACATTTTCTTGAATTTGACCAAAATATTGGATTTTTACTTTGACTTCTTAATGGAAAAATCCTCTTGACTTAAATTTTGAAAACTTAAACAAAAATTGTTTTGATTAATCAAACTACGTTTTTACAACCTTTTAACTTAAAACAACATATTGGGCCTTTTTTTTTTTTTTTTTTTCTGATATTTCTTTCCTAATCTCCTTTTTTTGGGGGGGATTAAAGATTTAATTATTTGTTTATTTTTTAATCAAACTCTCAGGATTATTTTTTGCGATATGAAGATGGCTAAAAACTTATCAATTTTACATTCCAGTTTTGGATTTTTATTTGAAATATAATTCGAATTTCTGATTTTATTTTAACTTTATATCTTATTACGTCAATGTCTTAGTTTTTTCAATTTGTGGAGAAATTCAAATTACATAAAAAAAAAATTTTTTAATATTAATATTCAAGAATTAAAACTGTTTGCCATTTGAAATACTAAAATAATTTTGTTGATGAACCCCAATTTCTTAAGGGCCTCCTAAATAAATTCCCACGATTTTCAACATTTTTTTCTTTTAATTATGATCAAAGTAAAATAAAATTTCGTTCTTATTTAAAAGAAAGTTCCACATATTTAAAAAAAAAAATTGAATATTTTTCTTTTAGTATCGCAGACGAATATAAAGGAGAATGAATTTAATTTTGTAGTTTAATTACACATTAAAGAATTCAATTTTAATTAAGGTGATATTAAGGCTTATTTAATTAACTCCAAAATAAAAACAAACTTTACATATGAGAAAAAAATAATTAATAAAGTTATTAACATCTGTTTTCCTTTCTGACTTTATTTTTTCTAAATTGTTTTTCTTGAGTGATGACATGAGAATCTCCGTTCTTGAGGCAACTAAAACTCGTTGATTAATCATTCTGTAATAAAAACTTTGTTTTACAAATGATTTTTAGAGGGGGGGCGAATTGGTTGGTACTTTCGTTTCAATTTATCAAAAGTAGTAGCTAATTTTTATATTTAACTTTTTCCTTATATACATGCGCAAGTCTGACACAAGGCCATTAAGTGTGTACAAATCTATCTTCCGAATTTCTCGATTTTTTTTTTTTTTCCAATTTTATTCTTTCAAATTTATTTTATCAATTGAAATATTATTTAGATTTCTTTTTCTTTTCATCTATAACCTATTCTGGACATGGATTTTAAATTATGTGTTCCTTCAGTGAATGAAAAAGTGTAAGATGTTTTGGGATTACTTTTTAGAAAGTTTTAATAGTTTAACCTTTTATCGATGACCCCCCCCCTCCTAAAAATACTCGCGGATAAAATAATTTATGCTGGCTGTTTTAAATACAAATTAATGAAATTCGATTTCAGATCGAATTCGGACCCACTGAACTAGTTTAGCTGTGGAGCAGGGAATGTCCTGTGTATCTTGTAGATTCTGGAAGTTAGACGTAAAAAAGAGCCCCTTTCATCCCCTAAATAAAAGTTTGCGAGGTCAATGATACTCAGTATTACAAAACAGTAAAAGAAAGATTTCCACAACTTTCGTTTCGTAACTCAAAGATTAATTTGAAAAATTGACACATGAAATATGCAAGCGTGCATTATTTTCTCGTTTTAATTATAAAAATATTAAATTGAATTTCTGCTAATTAAGATTTTTTTGTAAGTTTTAATTGGAACTTTAAAATCTCTCCCCTCTAAATCCTTGGAGAGAAAATACTAAACGCCCTTTAAAAAAGATTATCTTTCAAGTCGGCCATTTTGGCATGCTGGGGGGGGGAGATTGTCAACACGTTTTTTATTTTTTATTTTTTTAAGTTTTCATTGCCACGTGCCATCAAGGTTTCTGTCGACAAGGTTAAAGTAATACGGATAATTAATTGTAAAATCGTGGAGGACCAAATATTTGCATTATATTGTTGATTACTTGAAAAATATTCTGATAGCATTATTTATTTTGAGGCTGTAAAACGATCAGATAAGACAAAAATCGCCGTTTATAATGTAGGAATGGCGGTTTTGAATGGAACATACATGACCTAAGAATTGTAAATAAATCCATTAATTATTATTTTGAGTTTAAGCAAATTGTGTGTTATATTGTTTAGCCTCTCTTCAATTTTGTCTTTTGTATAAACAAACAATTAGAGGGAATGCATTCTTTTCTGAACCATCATATATTAGTTATACAAAAAAAAAAACTTTCCAAAACGCGTATTCGAATGGAATGTCATTCACTCTGGACATGTGATGTGTCTAGTTTACATTTTACTAAAACTGTATATATGCATATAACTAACCCAGCAAAAACAACACGTAATTGTGCGACTTTTACTAGAGCATTACATCAAAATTGCTTTTAGAAGATAAAGCATTTCCTAGATGGGGGAGTTTCCGTAGCGTAGTGGTTAACATGATGGATTGCGACATCTTTATAAGCATGTTCGAATTTCAGTTGGGCTATACCTTTGGGAAATGTAAGACTCTCCTTATCGGCACAGCTTTGTGTTAAATAGTACCGCCTCTGTTTTTCTACAAGAATGGTTTTTGCATTAAATACCCCAAGAAAGTTATTATGCCATTAAATCAAGACACCAAACCAGTTTTTTTGTCCCATTTGCAATTGAATGAATAATTTGGTGGAATCTGCGATCGCGCTGAACGTAATTTTCACTCATTCGAATTTTCGATAAATGAAATATTAACTTGAATTTTTCTTCCTTTCTAAATAGAAACACCCGTGTCATCGTGGACCGATATTAGACCGAGAAACCTACGAGCTACAAGTCGTCTAGTATTGTTTAAAACCAACAAAAAATAGTGTTTTGAGTTTTTAGGCATTCTCCGTGAAACATTTTAAATGTTTGCTTTTTATTTAGGTATATATTACTTTTCTAACTTGGTGCTGTTAAAATTTTTATTAAAGTAAGCCAAAGCTGATTATTATTTATTTTTTGCTACTGCTTGCCTATTGTTACAAATTGATCTCTCTCCTTAATTTTAGTTGTGTGGATGGGGTGTCGTTTGTCTCTAAAAATAAACACCTGTTTCTCCCTATTATTTGGAACTTGTAAAGGAGTCATTTGGCAAAACAAAACTAAAGTCTCCTTTTTGCCAAGTTGAATGAAAATTCGTTTTGTTTATTAAAAAACTCGATTTGTTTATTAAAAACTCTGCGTTAAAAAAAAAAGTGGTATATAATGGCGTAACACATGTTGACTGTCCTTTTTTAAATAGTTGGAGCACACAGCTAAAGGTTAAAAAGCCCGCGGTTCTGTCTTTTCACAATAGATAAATAATTGATGTATAACAAACGCGTACTTATTAAAGCAATTAGAAAAAAAAATCGCCCAAATCGGTTAATTACCGTATTTTAATAAAACTTTCGATATTTAAAACAATAAAATATGGGGTTCATTTTTAAACGCATTTTACTCAGAATTTTAAAGATTTTTTTTATTTCTATTTATTTTTTGCGGGGCGGTATTTTTATTTTTTTCAAATTGTCGTGGTGTTATGCACCAACCCTTTTCCTTCAATCCCTTAATGAAGATACAGGTGAATGAATTTTACATGATTAAACGACAATTGCTTGCAGAATTAAATTTTAATTTTTTAATAATGGTTTGTCTATTTTGTTTATACGGATGCTTTATGTTTGAAGTTAAAAAAACAAAACAAAAAAAAAAAAAAAACAACACTAAAATAAATTAAATTGTTGCTCTTCCCGGCATTTAAAAAAAAAATTTTTTTAAATTTTTTTTTTCTTAATCTTCTAAAGGATGTGGTCAATAAGAGAAAAATTCAAACGTTTTCTTTTTAGCGGTTTAATATTAACATTCGTAGATTAAATTCTTCTATTTACTGCGTGTGACTAGTATTTTGTTAATTAATGTAGAAATACTGAATAAATTTGAATGATTTGAATAAAAAGTATCTTATCTAAATAATACTTAATTTTTTTTTTTTTTTTTTTTTTTAGTACTTTTTTTTTCCTTGAAGGATATTTTGTGTATGGAGGCCCGTAAAAGAACCAATATAAACCGATTAAACCTTTTCCGAATATTTACACAAACACTTATGCTTTTGATCATCCATACTTTAGAAAAAAGCGCGCGTCGGTTGTCATAACATTCCGATAGAGTGCGTGGTTTTTGTACATGGCCCATAAGTAATAACGAAACTATATGAATGATAGTTTTGTGATTTTAATTGAGGTCGAACTCTAGATATAACAAGTTAAACCTCCTTGTTATAGCATGAATATTAATCTAAAAATTGGGGTATTTGAAAAAGACCAATTTGTGATTATTTAAACATAATTTGACTTGGCTGTTCATAGAATTTGTGATATGTAACAGTATTGATGTGACGGATTTAAAAATACCTCTAGTAGTTGAAAATGGAAAAGTTCACTTCTCTTTAACGAGTAAACAACGATTATCAAGACTCCCACTTGACGACGTGACCGATAGAATGGCTACTGATTTCGTTAACCAAAACGGATGACAAGACAACTGAAGAAACGAAATACACATTGAAGCTGCCAGAAAGTGAAAATACGAGGCTGTTTAGTCTAGCATTTTTGATTGCCAAAAGATTCGGGAAATGTTTACATTCTCATTTTCTGTGTTAAGTTTATTCTAAAAAAAATATGGCTGCCTAATATTTTAAACAATAATTGCAGAATTTGTTTCTTTGTCGTTTTTAATACTCCCCTCCTCCATTGATTGGTTTTGTTTTGCCGTCGTCAAGAGTTGTGCCGACTAAAAGTGAATTTTTTTAAGTGCTGAAGATGCAAAAAAAAGTCTGACGTCCGCCATGACCTCATTTTGGACATAAAATACACTTGACCCCCTTATATACCTTCATAAAAAAGTGGTTCGTAAAATAACAGGAAGTGAGAAAATCATCGACCTTCGTGTTTATTGATTATGCAAATTGATAATCTGAACACCAACAGGCAATTATCTTTGAACACAAAATAAATAAAAGCGAAGTCGAAGCTATTGTTTTCATTTCGTCTCCGCTCATGTCATATCCGACAATCGGCGTTGTCCTCTCTCTCTCTCTCTCTCTCTCTCTCTCTCTCTCTCTGAGGAAAACGAGAGCCACTTAGTAATCTTTATTGAATCCTATGCGAAATACAACGCTATCAGTTTCTTGATATGGAATCTATATTGCTACAATAATGAATTAGCTATTGAGCCTGGTACACGGCGATAGTAATGGAGTGCTCAACTTGGAGTGGATCGAACTTGTTACATATGCCAATAGTCTGTAAGATTGGTTTGCTAAGCACTACTTTATGGCTGGAATCTTTCATTTTATGAGACTCGGTGTGTCTTTTATCTTATTTTATCTGCAGTTTTTGAATTAAAAAAAACAAAAAACAAGCAAATGTTGTGTTGACCTTTTCTTATTTCATTCGCTGATGCAAAAACAACAACAACAACTTTAGCACCCCGTCCAACTGTATCTGTTGCAAAGGGATAAAGATCCCCCTGCCACCACCAAGAATGCTGTAGGTATGACATTAAACTGCATATGGTATTGTGTCTGGAGTTCGGGGAGGTGAAGAGTACTTTTTCTTTGCTATTACTCCCAGGTCCACTTTGACCTGGAGTTTGGGTCCTTTTGAAAATTATTAGTATTGGATAGGAATACTTGTAATCATAGAACTGTCTGCAAATTATTTAAGAATAGTTACTTGAAAAAAAAAGCTGACTTCGGCAAAGGTTAACATGCCAACCAACAGAATTAGAAAATATTGACCAAGATACTCTCATGGATTTTTCAACTTCGTTCTTCTTGTGATCCACACACAGCTTTATCGGTGTTGCAGTGCTTGGATCTTATTGGTAAAAATGTAATCACCAGAAATGACGTCATCATACGAATTTTTCGGTCCACTCGTTTAACGTTTTCATTTAATTGAATTTCAAACCAAAACCTGAATTTGAAATAAAGCCGCCAATTCTTTAATTATTTTACACGCGCGCGCGCACACGCATCAGGTATGTGCAAAAGTTTCCAGCATTTTATTTATTTTTATTTTATTTTTGCTTGCTCAGCTTTGCAAAAGTGCAAT
Organism: Sepioteuthis lessoniana; assembly: GCA_963585895.1. NCBI lineage: Eukaryota > Metazoa > Mollusca > Cephalopoda > Myopsida > Loliginidae > Sepioteuthis > Sepioteuthis lessoniana. Next base: position 258,420 of record OY757941.1, on the reverse strand, counting down.
TCTACACGCCTCTGATATCTGGATGCAGTTAATTATTTCTTCGGTTGGAGTGTTCAGTATTTTTACTGCTTTCATTTAAGCTTTCCGTCAAATGCATCGCCCAGAACTAATCGATCCGTGTAAACAGGCTTTGGCATTAAATAACCTATAGAGGTTGATATGCCATTAAATCCAACCAACCAACTAATCGATAGGACATCAGAAAATAAACTTAGTAGTTCCAGTGATCTTAACAAATGAAGGCATGAAACTGATAATCCAACTTCTAATCAGATTCACGTCAACAAATTTCATTATTTGTCATGTAACGAATGCTTTTAAAATAAAACCGTTTTATATCTTGATTGTTCAAACTTATTTTTAATCGTTTGGACTTCCATAAAATCTTATTTATCGAATGTCCGTCTGTCTATACAATTAAGGCTCCGCTATTTTTAGCTCGATTTTAAACTTTTGAAATTTGTTAATCATGCCTGGAAAGTTTTTAAACTCTACTAGGAGATCCGGCACCATCTATTTTCTTAGATGGGATCTGTTTCGACTTTTTCTCTTACTTACCTTACTGTAAAAAGGGGTGTTAATCTTTGCGCCCAGCGTCTGTAACGTCATTCATTGTTATTCGAGGCAGATGACTCATTCTTCCTATATACACACTTTGGGGCCTTTATATCGTGGCCAAGTGTTGCACTTAGACGGAATCTATTTTGTCGTTCGGTTTTAAAAAACGAAATAATAAAAAAGGTTTAGACTCTCAATTAAAAAAATAACACTCATTATCCAATAAAATATTTATTCAAAATATTGATTTTCAGTGTTCGAGGGTGTCAAAAATCTCCGAACGAATCCGAAACCTTCTTCTGTACGTCACGCTCTATGTAAACACGGTAACTTGTAGTAAATAAACGTTAAAAAACAAATAAAACGTAATTTTTAATGCAAATGATTATCCTAAAAGTTGCTAAAAGCAACTCTTCGTCTTTTAGTTTAAATAATGAATGACCATCTTATAACCCGTATTCAATATGGCTAGCTAAGAATGCTGCATTCTGTTCAGAACAAATCTTGGAAGCAACAACCTACAAGACATCAGCTACGAGGCCACTTACCTCCCATCTCACAAACCCACCAAATAAGACGAACAAAACATGCTGGAGGAGTAGTGACGTTTTCCTGTGAACTCTTGCTTATGGACACACCAGTCTGGCCGACCAGCAAAACCTTACTTTCATCTGTGCGGATACTGGATACTGTATTGAGAACCTTCCAAGAGCAATGGTCGATAGGAACGGATAGCGAAAGAGAGTCAAAGGAATCTCTGCACGACCTGATGATGATGATGATGACTGTTATATTAAATCGAATTGTTAAAACTTTTTTGTGTGAGTAAGGCAATTTTAACAGATATTTTAATCAAATAGAATTTAATAATCTGCTCAAAATGACTTTAATAGATCTATATTTATAAACAAAAAAGATTGCTTTTTTATTTCTTTTTATGTTGAATGAATAAAACTGAAAAAATCAATTGTAATCGTCGTCATTGCGTCATCAAACGGAGATTTTTAAAAAATCTTATTTTTAACGCGTGCAGCTTTCACTTTTTCGAAAATATAACATTTTTATCTAGTATCGACTAAATCGTTGGAGGTTTTGAAGATTGTGTTGCACCAATCTTTCCGATGTCAAGTCTTTGTCTTAAAGATAAGAATTTGAAATTCTTGCTGTGGGTTTAAGGGCCGAGTACGAAATACGAAGACGACTCAAAAGAGGATATGAAATTGACTATTTTTCTTCTATTTATTTATTTATTTATCAATGAAAGTTAGGGTATGGTAGGAATAGTTTGGTTTCTTTGTTTAATGGCATATCAACTTCCGTGGGTTATTTAATGCGAAACCCATCTTTGTAGAAGAACAGCAGTGATACTATTTAACCCATAGCTCAAAGGGGGTTGATAGAGGGGTTCATACCTTTCTCGAGGGCATTAGTCCTAAAGGGAGCGTAATAGCGTGAATGAAGTTCAAACTTACTTTAAGGCTGCATTCTCGCACTTTAACCACAACACCACGTAACCCCCACTTCCATATGAATGGAACATTTTGTTGGATTCTAGTTAAGGTTGTTAAAAATTTTAAACATTAAAAAAATGAAACCTATAAACCAGGCTTTTGTGATCATCACTTTTTCTTATCTACACATTTTTAAGTTTAAAAAAAAAAAGAGCCGAAATCGGCAACGTGAGACTTGTTTGCATGTGAAATAAGGTTTTGGTGAGGTTAAATAGCGCAGCATCGTCTTCGTTGGGTGTTGACAGGACAATGATTCAGGTGAGATAGGATGGAAAATGAGTTCATGCCTTTCTATTAAGCATTATTTAGTGCCAGTTTGTATTCATCCAAAGGATCTTTTTAAAATGAATTAGGGGTGTTAACGATCTGAACTGCAACACCGTAGTAACTAAGTTCGAATTTGCGCTTGGAAAAGGTATGAAGCTTGTTATCTACCCCCCCCCCCCAGCTATTAGTTAAATAGAATCATTTCTATTGTTCTATAATGATGGCTTAGCATTAAATAACCCACAAAGGTTGTATGCCATTGAACAAAGAAACTGAATGAATCGGTTGTTTATTGGGAAGAGAACTTATCGTTTGGTATTTTTTAATACCCAGCAATCAGAATTTATCTGTTACTTTTTATTTAAATTTTTTTTTTCTTTCTTAAAAATCATAAATCTAAGTTTGAGTTACAAAAACAAAAAAAAACCCACTTTTTTAAATTAAAAAAAAAGTCTATTCATTCGAAAATCTGTTTGTCTATATAAGGTTTAACATTTCTCGCATTGACCGTCGACCACAGACACGCATGACGTATTTGTTTGTGTACTGGACCATTTCAATGAAATTATGCCAAATGCTTCGGCAAAAACCGCAACAACTCCGGAAGGAGAAAAAGTTGTCATTTCATTTATCGACTAGTTACTTCTTTCAAAACACAAGTAATTTTCCCGTTTCGAGTTTTCATAATCTGCCCAACGTTTACAGCGGCTGCTGCTGCTTTTTTGATTCATCTTTTTTTTTTTTCTTTCTTCTTCTTTCCCCCTCCCCCACTTCTTAACAAAGTTCACGTGCGTATTAACGTGTGTTTTCCCGTTTTCGCTACGACGTAGCAGAAAGAGAGGATTTCATTCTTCATAGAAAATGAAGGTAGAAACGTACATTTCTGCTAATTTCGTCATACGAACCTCCTCTCTCTGTTGATAATCTAGATCTATGCAAACAAAGAAAAGAGGCACATTATAGCGAGATTTCTTTGAGGGCATTAAATCAATTCCAATTTGCAAATGAATTATAATTGTCTACATTTGCGCTGGACGATATATATATATATATATATATATATATAAAATCTGAAACTTGAATGGAAGAAAAATCACAGTGCCGTTATGAATTAAGTTCGACGAGATTTTTTTATTTCCGCCTCTTCAGATGGTTAACACCTTTTTTTTGTGTGTGTGAAATCAGCAAATATAGTCTTTCTTTTATATAAAGAGGGGGGGCGATCAGGCGAATAAAAGAAATGTAAAACAATGAATAAAAGGTGGCTATACCGTCCCCTCCCCTATGTCACATGTGGTTTCACGGTAGCATTTTTAGTCTTTGTACAATTTACGCTTGCCTCCTTATTTTTTTATATCTTCCCTTAATCCCGATGTCTGGTCCGAAGAGTTTATGAGCACTAGTCCTACTTGACCTTTATTTCTTTAACTAGTTTTTCGGTAGTTATCATGTTATATATATATATATATATATATATATAATGTGTGGTATTGGGAAATCCTGTTACCGCTACTAGAATATTTCCCAGGATTTTAGCGTCAAATATTCGTTCTGTCTTCTTTACTTGAAATATCCCACGAGGTCGTGTATCGATATTTTCAAGAGAATTTAATAGTTGCCAAAAAAAAAAAAAAAAAAAAAGAAATTAAATGAACAAATTAATTTTTTTTTTTCTAACCCCGTAAAGGCCCTTTGTATTCGCCTTGTAAATCCTTCCAATAAAGAGCACTCCGCCACCGTGTATGTTGTTCCATTAATTTCTAAAGTTAATTTTTTTTATATGTCCAATTCCTTTCATGTACTATGTTAACTAATTTCATTCAATTCACACATCATGGTCGTCTAATTTGTAGTGCTACCCTCCTTTACTGCCCCTCTCAGGTTATTTTAAACTTATTTTTGTGTCTACATTTGAATATTAGGTTGCTATATATATATATATATATATATATATATATATATAAAGGTAATCCAAGTAGGAGAGATTTGAGAAGCAAATCGACACTTTCGCGTTTCGGTTCTAATGAACCATCACCAGGACTATAAGGGATGATATTAGTGATGTTAAATCAACACTGGATGTTTAAAGATACAAAAACCTAGGGAAATTTGTATAACAAGAAAAAGTTGACTGTTTGATTAGTGAATCAGCGTTTGTAGTTTTAAATTACGTCTTTTGACTTATTAGGAATATTGTATAGAATTCATGTTACGTTTGTTTATCGAGAAAGATTTCAAATTAAACATCCATCGTTGATTTAACATCACTAATATCAACCCTGATGATGGTTTATTAGAACCGAAACGCTATAATGTCGATTTTGCTTCTCAATAAATCTCTCCTTCTACTTAGATTACCTTGTTATTAATTTTTCTTTACAAATTGTTGGATTACATTCCATTATTTACTTATATATATATATATATATAACGAATAGAATTCTTCACTTTTTTATTGATTGTTAATCCAGATGGAATCGAAGAGGTTCATTAATAAAATGATCATATCGATAATTTTGTGAAGGCTAAAAATGTCATGATTTTAAGTTAGTGTGTTTTTCTTGAACTAAAACGACGTTGATCCAGAGATTCAGTCAATCAGAATAAATTTCCTCAGTTTGGTAAACTCTCAAACAGGGAAACTTAGCTTTTCCTCACCAGATGTTTAAGAACATGTTTATTGTGTATCAGTTAACTTCGCAGACTATTGTTAGTAGGTATGAACACGCATTTGTCAAATTGACACTTTTGACTATAACCAAAAACAATCTTATTTAAATATATTGTTTCAATTAATTTTCTTTTAAAATCAATTTTCTTTTAAAGCGAAGAATTGAAAAAATTTGACTTCCATCGCTTCCCTTGACTCTTTTTCTCTCTATCGGTCATTGATTTTGGTAAGTCTTCTGGACGGCATCCGATGTCCACACAAAGCTGACGGATGTAAGTTTTTGCTGGTTGGCCAATACTGGTGTGTCCATGTGTAGGAGTCCATTGGAGTCCATAAGAGTTCATCATTGCTTCACCATCAGTTCTTAGCATATCTTGTTCATTTTACTTGGATGGTTTATGAGATGGGATGTAAATGGCCGTACAAGTGCTGTAAGGTGTTGATTCCCTGAGTTGTTTTCTTGTGTAGTTCCTATTTAGCTTTTTCTCTCTGCGTTTCTTAAAAATCCAAGCGATAAAAACGTCAATTGGAATGATATATTCTGTGCTAAATGCACTCATTTTTAAAATATATTAAAAATCAACTACTTAATTAAATTTAGTAAAACTTGTGAGTATTTTTCTCTAATTTTTCTTTTAATTATATAAATTTTATTAAACCATTCTTCGTCAGGGATATCTCTTTTGTCGCTAGGCGTCAATTTTTCGAGAAATCCGAAGTCATTGCTAATTGTTAGCGAGTCTGATCGTCACTGAGTGCCTCACAGCTATGATTTTGTATCTAACTTTGTTAAACTTCTTTTTGTTTTTATAGGGATTCACTATAAGCACATGATTTACAAAATCATACAGAAAATTAGGACAGACTTATAAAACAAAACACCACGTGACGATAAATGCAGTTTCAATACAAGAGAATCTCTAAATCATTATTTACCTCCCTTTGATTTTGCTATGGTGTCATCCATGTCGGTATTAAGTCGGTTCAATGCTGCTTAATCATAAGCCTCTTTTCTTTACTGATATTTGCTTGTCATCCAGATGGTTTACGTTACTTGTTCTAATCATTCCCCCATCCAAGTACTGAGCAGACTCTTCATTGCTTAACTACGACGAGTCCCTAAATTTTGTTTCTTCTTAATCAAAAATCAACCTACATCTGCAAGTAAGCTGTCCGCATTTCCCCAACCCCTCCACTACGGGCAGGTTGCGACCCAAGGTCAATTTTTGACTGGGGTACTGTTTGAATTTAGTTTTTTTCTAGATTGGTTGCTTTACTATTTAAGTTTACACTATTAGTCGTCATTAAGTTTAGTTTGGCACATGGCTAAAAATATAGGTCACTCAGTGATAATCAAGCTCACAATAGTCATCATCATCATGTGCCGCAAGCACGGATATCCCTGACCCTCTCCCGCCACTTCTCCCTATCGTTTATCGCCTCTGGTAGGTATTCAGGGCCACATTCCGTATCCTCACATAGCTGCTGAATGTATGTTCGAACTGGTCGTCCTGCTTTTACCCGGCCATATGTGGGGGTCCATAGGAGTATATCACTTATGAGCTCGTCCCTGCTTCTCCAGCGGTGACCTGCATGTCTGGTTCGTCTAACTTGGATAGTTTTCGTGATGGGAGGCAGGTGGCCGTATAGTTGGTGGCATGTGGGTTGCATCCATACAGCAGTATCGATACGACCGCTGCCTGGAAGAAACTGCGTTTCATTTTATCGGTCAGGTCTGATTTCCATATGATCGATAGCCTATCAGTATGCTACCTTAATTAGCTACCCCTAATCCTACACGAAGCACTCTAAAAACTTAGTATTAGCTAAGATTTGGCACATGAGAAGTGAATTTATTGAGGATCGAACTCTGTTCTAACTGGTAGTCTTTAGCCAATTCCTCTTTCACGAGGTCAAGATGCTACACAAGGTCAATTTTTAAGTGGAGTACAGCTGGTTTGAAATCAGTTTTCCTTCTAGGTTTCTTTGTTTAATGGCATATCAACTATTTTTAGGTTATTTAATGCCAAAGCCATTCTCCTAGAAGAACAGTAGTGGTACTATTTAACCCATAGCTGGGAGGATAAGGGGGTTCATAGTTTTCCCAAGGGTATTTGCCCGAAAGTGAACATAATAGCGCGATTGGAGTACGAACTCGCGTACTACGATTCCGCAGTCCATCGCTTTAACTATTACACCACGAGGACACCCCTTTTCCTTCTAGATCGGTTGCCGTAACAAGTCTAACCTACTATTTACTCTCTAGCTAAGAAAAAAAGATGGATTCATGCCTTTCTCAAGGACAAAGTGCAACTCTAACAGCCTTGTTCAGGTTTGAACTCGGAACAGCGCGTCTATTTCCGACGATTATAACCGTTACAGAGAAAACGATGTCAAGAAGATGGTATTATTTTAAGCCTTTTAACAGATCCTGGTTACAATCCGGCATTTTATTATTTTTTGATTTTTTTTTTTTTTTTTTTTTTTTTTTTTAATAAACACCTTTAATTATACTTTTTGAAAGGAATTAATTATATATATGTTGCTAATGATAATGTTCGTTTCTGTCATCAATGAAGATCATTAAACTAAGTTGATTTATGGTTTGGATAGAGAAGGACTTTAACTTAATGCCCTCCCCGTTAACAAAATTTCATTTCCATTCACCCCCAAATTAATTGAATATTAGCATTTATTTTCTTCGTCTCATGGGATGCTATGATGAGAGGGGGGATTGATTTTTTTTTTTTTTTTTTTTCAATTTCAAGATGAACCTTTTTTTTAATAATACAAAAAAGTTATTCTAAATAGAATATTGAATCATATAATAACACCCACATCAACAAACATCTGACAATACTGAAACTGGCTTAACAAATGAAGAATCGGTTCTCTTCGGTCTGAACAAAATTTTTCGTTATCTGTTACCATGGATACGAATTAAAATGTCAAGCATCGTATTTTGATTTGAGTTTTTCATTATTTTTCTTTTTTTTTTTAATCTATAGTTTTATTCTTACTAAACAAATCTATTTTTCTAAAAACATCTCATAACAAATTATAAAAAGGGATATTCAGTATTTTTCTGAAATAATTCGTTTTATTACATATAAAATATAATTGTTTTCTTTAGTGGTTATATTATATGCATAATGACGCTGAAAAGATGCGGACTTTTTTTTTGGTCAAAGCCAGATCTTTCGTTCATTTTAAATGATCCGTATATTTTGAATGGTTCATATGTGAACGATACATCATTAGTGAATATCTAACTTGATCAATCAATCTGCTTCGTGTACGATATCTGGCAACAAGTCGACATGATCCAGAGATTTTTGTTCTTCTCTTTTAAAGCCCCTTATGCTTTTATTTACCCAATCAAAATTTTATTTACCCCCACCTGAGAGGGGGGTGTCTATATGGATCACTTAGAGAAACTCTAGATTGTAGAACCAGCTGTCGACAGAGCTTAGAATACGCTGTCTGTATTGCTATTACTCTCTGGGTCCCATCAATTGCCAAAATAGATTTTTTTTTAACGAATTATTGAATAAGGATGCTTGAAAACTGTGTGGAAACAAAAATGATGATTATTATTTAATAGAATTATTATTATTAAACAAATACTTGAAACCATTTAACTGTATGCAAATTACTTGCATTAAAAATACGCAATGGAATAAAACATTGAAAATAGTCAGGGTTGTAGCCAAACATCTAGTTATTAATCGAATTTCGGCGTTAGATAACCCATTAGGAGTTGATATGCCGTTAATAAAATCAAATCAAACTTTTTGGATGAGCTGATAACAGAAGAATAGTGCACTGTCTCAGATTCTCTCAATAAATCTCTTTGTTTTAAATTTAGTATTTTCCATCTGGTAGATCGTTTCCCCTACCAAGGCAAGAGAGCTCAGTCTGTTAATCGGGCGAAGAAACGATTGATCAGTGCTGTTCAGCCCCCTCTCCAAGAGCATTATCACAAAATAAAATGCTAATGACTACACACGGAACTTGGTTCATTCAAAATCAATTTCTTTTATCGGTCATCATTAAGCAAATATTATATCTTAGATTGTGTGTGTGTGTGTGTGTGTGTTACTCCTCAAGCCTCCCGAACTCTTCTCGGTATTCTTGGAGATCTTAATAATGCTGCAAACTAGATGGTCTCTACTTGTCCTCTTCTTTCCAAGTCTTCCAGACCCTCCCAAACGACAATTGATATCACGGTCACTTTCATGTTCCATAGTTTTTTTTAAAAAGTTTTCTAGCAACACCTCGGTATTACTATTAGTGTAAAATTATGTAACCCATGAGCGGGAATAATTTATTTTATAAAAGAAGTTGACTTTTTCTTTTCTTTCGTTAATCATCTGACTGCTTGTTATGGTCAGATGAGATCTGCTCAACATTTTCGGTCAAGTTCTTGTTTTGGTGCAGAACGTGACAAGAAACAGTGTGGTCCTGGGGATTCCCGTCCCGAGATTACTTCACGTTCGATTGGGTATTTTTTTTTTCTGTTCTTTTATACGTGTGTACTCCCGCTATACACATCAAAGTGACCCTGTGTCAAATTTACCCGCGGAGAAGCAAATAAATACTCCAGATAAGTATGTAGTATCTGTGGAAATTTAAGTATGTTATTTATGAAAAGTTAAGATTGTCATCTACATATTTATTCAATTGTTTTTTTTTCTTTTTGTGGTTTTGTTTTAATTTTTACAATAACTGAGATTTCATAGATGCAGATACTACACTCTGATCTTAGTCCTAAGAACCGATTCACATGTAAATAATCTCGTTTCTTCCGGGTTTTTCCGGAAATCATTTTGGTCATATATAAATAGAATGTCTATGGCACGTGGCAGAACAATTTACGTGACGAATATTTTGGTATTTTGTCTCTCACCCCAGCCCATGTTTATCCCCGGAGAAGTATAGATATATATCTTGATATTTCAATAGCTTCCATTTCATGATCAAAAAGCTGAAACCTAGAAATGTTCCAATTTTATATCCATTTTTTAAAAACATTCTTGATAAGAACGTTAGTGAAATCTATATCGGCTTGTTTGAAAGACCCACAGTGGTGGAGGGGGTGACTAAGATCATAGAAAATTCTCACATGACAAAATGTTGTAGTTGGTTGGTTGGTTGGTAACGTGAGAAGTAGATTTGATAATTTATATTGGCACGAGGAAGGTGTGCCTGAGATGACTGACAACTCGCACACAAATAGAAAATCCTAGAAAATATTTGAGAGCGGCTTGTTGAATGCGATAAAACTTAGATTTTCGCTTTGTTTTCTCTGTTTTAATAATATGTATAATACAATTAATTTCAATTTATCGATGAAATAAAGTAAAATGGAAAACCAGTATTTACCAAAAGTGAAAACTGGATTTCTGAAACTTTATCTCTCCCCTACATTTTAGACTAATTCCCATATCTCACTATCATAAACGTGTTTATTTTGATGGAAACTAAATGGCAACCAATCAGTTGGATTGAAGATTAGCATTATAACTGGAAATTACTCATCTATCTATAATTTTGCTCGTTGTACTTTTCCAGGACGTAATGACCTTTCTTGAGTTTGAGACCCCTGTTTTAGGGTATAATATTCTTATTGCTTGGCTATTAGAACTTTAGTATTTACCCGAGTTCGAACTGCGACCATTGACACTGTTCCTATTACCAAGTTATGTCCATCTCTCAAATCGAAGAGGCAATCATTCTTTTCAAATAAAAAGAAATCAATAGTTTAAAAAAAGTCTGAAGATCGATGCACGGGTGACAAAATTCCTGCTTCAGTTCAATCTGATTTATGACAAACCTCTCGTTAAGAACCGATTCTTTTCTAATGTTTTTCCCTTTTCTAATGCTCATCGAGAATATCGATCTTAGTCACTGACCAAAGTTTCTATAACTTGTCTTCATTGAGCTTAGTTTAGCTCAAAGCCAGAAGTTTGGAAACCCCTTGTAGGAATCGAACTCCCTAACCATAATCTACTACTTTAATTAGCTAACCATTACATCATGTAAGGCGTCCAGGTTATTTACTAAACTTAGCATTGTTTGCTCCAAGGACAGAAATATGAGAATTTAACAATAGTCTACAACTCTAATTGGGTAACTCTAACCCTACGTAAGGTACTCTTTAAAAAAAAAACCTCTAAGGTTAGCACAAGACTGGAAGTCCAGTGTATTTAGTGAGAATCGAACTCGCTACTCAGTAGAGTAACTAGTCTGCATGACTGGATACTCTGACTGGTTGTATGTCTTTAGTCAATTCCTCGGTCACGAGGAGGATGCAACACAAGGTCAATTTTTAAGCACAGTACAGCTGGTTTAAATTCAGTTTTTTTCTCCTTGATCGGTTGCCGTAACAAGGCTAAAGAACCGAGACTACTCTATTTACCCATAGCTAGACAAGAGAAAAGATAGATTCATACCTTTCTCAAAGCCATTATTGCCAATTGAAAATCTCACAGCCTCGTTCAGTGTTTATTGATCATCACACTTTGATTGGATACCCTATTTGTTAGTATTTGTAGCCAGTTAAATAGCAACGTTTTTATCCGAATGAAAATTATTTATTTCAAAGAGTGCATAAAATTCAGTACATGACTACATAGATGATTTTTTTTTTTTTGCTATATTTTATTAAATTCCTCATTATACAGATAAATAACTAACAAAATATCGATTCAGCTTTTTAGTTGTGTGTCAAATTTCACGTCACAACTTCATTTGGATATTTTTTAAATCACTGTCCCTGTGTAGCCATTTTGAGTTCATGCCTTCGAGAAAGCTTTGTCATTTTGTGTTGTCCTTGAAAAATCGCGGTGGAATTTGGTAGCTCCACGTTTCTCTCTCTCTCTCTCTCTCATATTCCCCAAAAATGATTTCTGATCGTCTCATGACATGACCCTACTCCTTCTGAATATTATTGAGACACTTTAAAAGAAACCCTTAAACTTGATAATGTACATAACTTTTCTGTCATTAAAACATTCAATCATTTAGAATTTCGTGAAGAATTTGATCTTATTCAAATAAAATAATAAAGATTTAATTGTAGTTGTTTTATCAAATTGTGACCGGCGTCAAAATTATTAACATTGTTCGTAAAATCAATTTTTTGTCAAAACCAAAACGTTTTAATCCGTCTTAATGTTTTACGTAACATTAATAATCTTAATCGAGTTTCTCTCGTCAGAACTACTTACTTTTTCCTCCACAAACTATGAAAAGATTTTTTCGTGAACACAGGTTGGTGACCACGGTGATATAGGACGCGACCCAATTCAATAGTTTTTGCTTTATTCATATATCAAATGACTTCAGGCGAGCTTAAAACTTAACGATTCTTTGAGCTTTGCTACCCATACTTTTTTTTTTTTTTTTTCAATGTATGTTACACATACACTTAGGTTTGAAAAGCGCAAATGCCATTGACTTTGTCAATGCTATTAAAACCGAGATCTGTATGTCTTATCACTAATATTGACCGCTCTTCATTTATGAATAAAAACATAATCAGGAAATTCCGTCGTATCAGCACGTTTTGGTGATGATGCACACACACATTTTTTATGCTGACATTCTGACCAGCTTTCCTCAATTCCTCCTTCTGGGTTTTGTGGTCAGTCGGTTTTCAAGTGACCTGTCAGAGTTGACGGTCATGTTGTCCTTTCACCTTGGGTAAAAGAATCAGTAAGGCCATAAAAATAATCGGCGATCTTCTCCCACCCACTCTCAGTAATCAGAGAAACGATTAATTACAGCAACAATTGATTTAATAAAATCAATGGCTATATTGGGGGGGGGCACACACACGCATTTATATATGAGAAAGAAATATCCCATCAACTTTTTCGGAGGCCTTCTCAGAGTTCTGTAATACGAGGTGTAATGAGCCTTACCTTGCCACTCTGACCCATGATCTGTTGATCGGAATTCGAATTTCATTGACTATGTACAGATCAAAAGTCGTAAATTCTCTTCGTAGACTGGTTTCCTTATTAAGACTAAATAATTCAGTCGACTCCACTAAAGGGAGAATCAATGGATTCATATCTTAAGAGCATTAGCGCTAAGTGAAACACAAACAGAATTTAAACTCAGTTTTACGATAACTCCCAAGCTACCACGCACCTACCTATTTATCTATCTATCTATCTATCTATCTACAAAGGAATATGTTGATTAAAGTCTAAAAATACATCGAAACAGAAACATTTCTGAAAATGTGTAGAAATGACAAAACCCAAGATCTTCAAAGGATGATTTTATTTATAGAATCATTTGCCAACATTAAACGTTTCGATTTTTAGACCTTCATCAGGGCTAGTGTGAGTTATTAAATATATGTTTATTTAATAACTAACATGCCTTGATGAAGGTCTACTAACTGAAACATTTAACGTTGGCAATGATTCTATAAATAAAATCATCCTTTGAAGACCTGTTTTCTTTTCATCTCTGTAGATTTTCATACTGTCAGATTTATTTCCAGTTATATATATATATCGGGAGGGCATATAATAGTTAAAGGTATGGTGGCTTGGGTGTTATCGTCGAACTGAGATCAAATCCTGTTTGTTTCACTTAGCACTAATGCCTTTGAGAAAGGCACGGACCCACCCATTCTCTCATTAGCTATGGATAATTAGAATAGACTGAGTTCCTTAGTCTTTATTGGGAAACCAGTATTAGAAGAGTATTTACGACTTTTGATCTATACATTGTCAATGAAATTCGAACCCCGATCAACAGATCATGGGTCTGAGTAGCTAGGTAAGGCCCATTACTTCTCATGTATTACAAACCTCTGGGAAGGTATTAGGAAAAGGTTGATGGGATATGTCTCTCTCTTATATATATATATATATATGTGAGACGTGAAGGAATTCTCACAACTAGCTTCATCTATCCGTCGTTGGTCTGTAAACCCCTCCCATGTCCGTATTCCCGAAGCACAATTTCTGATGACGTAACAATGGGTTGTCTTAGAAACAGATCGAAGTAAATAGCTTATCGATTAACTTGCTGAATGGTGGTTGCTAAGTAACAGTTCGATGGATATTTCACGCAGTTCTGCTGTTCATCACTTTTAACTCAACGCGTTGTCGTCATAGTAACTGTGGGATTTTGGCGCGCTCTCATTTCACCTAAAAGATAATCAGCTCATTCAATTTGGCGGCTATAAAACTATTTTATTCTCTTCCGAATAACGTCTAAACTCAGTTTTAATGGTGAAAAAGAAAAAACTAATCAAGAAAAACACAAGATTACCTGATTTGCTGATCCTCATTCAGAGCACGGAGTGTTTTTTTTAATAATTCGTCCTACTCTCTAACCAGTCAAATTATTCGGACTGCACAATCTTTTTTTTTTCTCTCTCTCACTTTAATACTAATAAATAACAACTGAATTAAGTACATTACTTTTTGATTTTAATTTTTTAGTCAAATTCATTCGATATGCATTAATTTAGATCTCGGTTAGTCCAGCATTGTGACAATCTTTCAAATGAGAAGAGTCTCTACTTCGCTAGAAAAGGTGCGTTTAGCCGAGACTCTTGGTGGTCACTGCTTAGCTTCATAGAAAATGCAATTGGTTACTAGAGTTCAAATCTTGGATAATGCTATTTGCATTTCGCGATAATGTTCTTGGAAAAGGTTCTCTCTTCACAGCTATGGGTAAATAGTAGGGCAGACTGTGTTATTCAGCATTGGTTAGGCAACCAGTTTAGAAGGAAAACTCTATCACATCCTTCCAATGGTAGGAGGATTCGGATAAATACAGACTTTTTATTTGGGGCCCCAAAACGAATTTTTGGTTTATAGTAACCACATCAACCGAATTTTTGACTGTTCGTATTTTAAGCCAATTATTCTGGACCACAGTGTAAATAAGTATGGCAACTTGAATCAATCAAGCAAAAAGGGTTTCTTTTATTTATGACGGAACATAATGGTTAGTTCCTTCAATATTCGTTTAATATATGATTAAAAAGTGTATCGAGAAACTTGGGGACCGATGGTGCTTATTTTTGTGGCAGTGAGGGATCCTGACTTCTTGACTGACGTTTATTATTGAATGTCGGTTGAAATTCAGAAAGTGAATGTTCTTTGACCCAACCCTTCATGAAGCGGGGCGGGGAGTTTATTAAATAGCCCTTACCCTTCAACAACGCCTCTGTTTTTAGGAACAATTCCTTTAGAAAATATTCTGAAAACGATTAAAGTCTCTCATTATTAATTTTACCTTAGTACGACGCAATAGTAATAAGCTAGCGAATCGTTTATCATTCTCGTACACCTTAGGTACCCATATTAAGGTCATCTTAATTTTGACAAAGCTACAAGTGTTGCGACACCGATTTAAGATTTAACTCATTTAGTAAATGGCCTGAAATACTAGATTACTTTACCCCACAGCAAGATATATACCACCCTCACACACGACCTTTTTTTAGATGTAAACGAATCCTTAAATAATTTGGAAAATTCTGTTAAATCTTTTGTCATGGTGTCTTTTTCCTTCCTTGGACTGTAAAATGAAAAAACAAAAATAAAAAAACAATTAGTTTTTATAGAAAGAGTGACTAGTCGATTTCTCTTAGTCGTAACGATATTCGTAGATGTTTACTACAAGACGCGATATTGTTACGAAGAATTATTTTCGAGTTTTCAACTATTTAAGACTTTGTCTATTTGATCAAAAACAAGTACACAGTGAATCAAAACACTTAAAAATAGAATAGTCCGACAAAATAGTCGGTGAAATAACCCTCTCCTCTACACTTAAAAAATGTAGTCTTATATTTTATTTATTGAGGTGTTTATAAAATAATGGCAATTTTTTATTGCGCCTTTTAAATATCCACCATTATTTTCTAAAAACTATTTTTGTGTGTGTGTGTATGTGTTTCTTTTTATCCTTCTTTGTGAAGGGATTTTTCCTTCTAATTTTGGAGATGATGATACTTATCGTGAACACTCCTGTATAAGTCGATTTAATTTCTAACCTTGTAATTCGACGTTGTTTATTTTTTGACTCCAAAATAGGTCTTCTGAATTCGACCCGCCTACAATTTTAAGATTGATCTCAAAAGTAGAAAAATCCACTGACAAAATTTTAATGAAGGAATGCGTAAAAATAATTCATCACTGATAAAAATTTATGAAAATTAAAGTTGTTTTTTTTTTTTTTTGTTTTTTTTTTAGTTTTGTTTCGAAAATCGGGTTTGGGCTTTTTTTTTTCTTTTTCTCCAATATTAAAAAAATATTTACGTACTTATTTTATTTATATCCCCCCCCCCGCCTCCCATAAGATCGATGATTGAATGAATCTCTAGATAACTTTTTCTTTTTTAATTCAAAGCATTTTCTATTGTCAAACGCTGAACTGACGGATTCTGAATTTTGCGCCTATCCAGACATAACTACTCGATAAGACACTGTCAACTAGGATTGTCGTAATAATAACGAAGAAATAATAAATGGTTCATTTAACTACGAATTAAAAGAAAAAAAACATTGCAATATTGTTTAAATCTGAAATCAAATATCGTCTGAATAGATTAATTAATAAATTAAACGTTTATTGCTGTAGTATTTTTTTTAGTTGTTTTTTTTTTCTGGGACAATAAAAATCGTAACCACGCAATTGCGTGACGTGGGATTATTTTATCTTTTTTGCTTTTTAAAAAAAGATTGCAATTTAAAATAAATTCAGTTATCTTTAATCAGAATAAGATTTTGTGAATTTATTTCTTTGTCAAATATTACAAAGAACCAGTTCGACTTTATTCATTTTTCTACGCATCAGCATTTTGTGTTCGAGTTGTATTAAAATTGAATTTATTTTCAAGTTAGATTCAAATCGATGATTCATCTTTCTCTCAGTCAATAAAAAAGATATTTCATTTTAAATCAACTTAAGTTGCTCTACATTTAAAGTTTAATCGTTTAAAAAAAAATGTCCTGTGCGTTAAAAAATTGTTTAGGCAACAACATGGCTACGGTCGTTGTTGTTGTTGGTAGGATAGATATTATTTGTTTTAAGTTAGGGCGGTATTTTTTTTCTAAATAATTTTCCAATAACAAAATGCACTTTGAAAGTGGAAAATTTTCTTAAATTTATGAATTTATTTTGTTTCCATAGAATCCTTCGACGTTTATATTTTTCTCTTTTTATGTAACCATATAAAAATCGCTCAGACATATAAATTACGGGATTATTTCTTTTCTACGGATGTCCAGTGAGGGCGCCTTAAAATTATTTTATAAACACGTTTTTAAATTGCAGGTTAAACTGTCTGGATTGATTTGTTTATTGTATTTTGATGCCATCAACACTTTTATCGATATGTACTGATAAGATTTAAGGGGGTGATAATTATATTTTTCTTTCAATTGCCATATGTGTTAAACTGGTTTCATCTTTTTACCCTTTCTTTACCGGCGTAATAATTTAATTCATCAATGTTTTATTATCAAGACAAATATTTTTCTATGTAGATTACATTAGTGCAATATTAAAGATGCTTAAAAACTACTGTGAGGCATTTAAAAAATTACAATCACCCTGCAATTTTTTTCAAATTTTTTATTTGTAAATCCCAACACTCGTCTGAAGCTGGTAGTCTCTCAACCTTTCCTCTCTTTTATGTAATATTGACCTCCTCCTCCTTCGTTGTAGGACCCCCCCCCCAATCCACCGAGCTTAATTCATATCCCTCATTTAATTTTTTTTTCACCTATTAGGTGTATTATTTACATAACTTAAACATGGTCGTTGAAAATAATCATAAAATAAACACCAACCAAATAACCGAAAGAAAAACATTTTGTTTTCTTCATCGTAAACTTGTCTTATCATTCTAGTTGTACAAGGCCTCTCGGATATCTCTCAGGTGCTATTATCTACAATGTTTATTTTTACTTTCTGAATCTTTTTTTTAATTACACAAAAAAGATTTTTTTTTTTTAATTTTTGAAAAATTCCTTTTTTCTTTCTTTTTTTGTGGGGGGAGTGGTGTTAATGAGAATCACTAAGCACAGTCTGACCCTCAGCCTACAACTTGACATTGTATCAATTAATTGTTCATAATAAATTCGTGAAATCATTCTCAAATTTTTGTTATACTTTATGAATCGCTTCAAATGAAACCTGATTTGACATTTTCTTCAATCAACTAAAATTAACTAATATCACCAAGTCGATAGTAGAAATAAAACCTTACACTGGTTAGTCTCTATTCCTTCGCTCTACCATTGAGCCCAACTCAAACCTGTTTTTTTTTTTTTTTGTTTGTTTGACATTATTACAGTTATCATTGAATGATAACATTAATATAACTGAGAACATTTGCAAGGATTCAAAATATCTACAATTTTTTTAATTTAAGGGAGATTACATAAAGAGTTAAAAATAAGATTTATTTCACTCAGGTCGGAAAATTATTCAGTGCGAATCTGATTAACGGTAACCTGTCAATTTTAGTTCCTACAAAAAATAAGTCCCCGCATTTTAAAAATACTCTCTCCTATTGATGAAAAAAATGTATATTGTACAAAACAACTGTCTTATTTATTCATTCATTTATTTTTTTAAAAAAATAATTGTAAGAATATTCACAAAATGAATCAAACATTCAAGAACTTTTACCCTCAAGAGATTATGAATAACAGTGTGCCTGTTTATATTGAATTGACTGTACGATGATTTACGACGATATTTTTTTCTTCTAAAAACAAATTTGATGATTTAATATTTTTTCTCGATTTCAAATCTTTATTCTTTTAATGTCTATATTTTCGTTTTTTCTCACCCTTAAACTTTATCTGACAATACATTAAACTTATGTTTTGGGATATGGAATTTGAGCCTTACCGACGCGACCTCAAATACACTCACTCACTCTCTGTTTATTGGTGTTACCAATCGCCCCATATTTTATAGGACAATCGTATATTTCAATGCATTGTCCTATATTGACTTGTACAACTCCTATAATTTTTCCTATTAACTTGAACAATAAAATCTTTAGTTATTTTTAATCTTTATTTTTATTCATTTGCTTATTTAATCGTCTTCTGAAATTTCTTTTAAAAACTCAAAATCCGAGGGTAAAATTTAAAGCATTTTTAATACCATTCTCCCCTCCTAATACACTTGGCAACTCCCCATTTTCCATCTGATATTTAAATTTTCAAAAGTTGGCAACCCGAAATGACCAGCTGCTTCGTTGAATGTTTTTTGTTTTGTTGTCATTATTTCTGGTTCTCTTTTTATATTTTAATCCTTCGGCGTCGTTTTTAATTTTAATTTAAAATGAGGTTATTTTACGATGAAATAACAAAATAAAGTTTTCGCTTATTTATTATGAGTTAATTTTTTTTTTTTTTTTTTTTTTTGCTTTCGTTTTGGTGAAAAGAGCATGTCATCTATTTTTCTTAAAGAAAAAAAAAAGTGGGTCCCATCCCTTCACCCCAGAGCTAAGACTCTTTTGATACAATAAAATAAGTCTCTCTCTCTCTCAGTTTTATTTTTCCCTTTTCATCATAAAAAAACAATTTCAGAGAGTGGTGGTGGTCCGGATGTAATTTTGTAGTCGAATTAAATTGAGGGGTCAGTTTGGGTTGTTAGTTATACTTAAAATAACCTCTCTTTTTGTGACCACCCTAAACCTCGACAACTGCCTTCACCGTAACGTTTACTCTATCAGACAAGAAAATATGTAATAAAAACGCTGACTTTATTTTTTACGATTCTTTTCACTTTATAGTCAGATTGCTTAATTACGACTTACGTGTTTTTTTTTTTTTTTTTTTTTTTTTTGTTTGAATATTTTTCTTTGTCGTAGATGAATGTCATCCTTCCTCGTCCCACAGGAGGTCTACACATTTCTATGGGTGCCCGAAAGTGATAAAATAGCTTCAAGCCGTTCTCCTTATCCCCAACTTAG
The DNA here is from genome assembly GCA_963585895.1 of Sepioteuthis lessoniana. Taxonomy (NCBI): domain Eukaryota; kingdom Metazoa; phylum Mollusca; class Cephalopoda; order Myopsida; family Loliginidae; genus Sepioteuthis; species Sepioteuthis lessoniana. Next base: position 238,430 of record OY757941.1, on the reverse strand, counting down.
AGAAAGGAAATATATAGAAGTGTTGTTATCTGATAGTCTTTTTATCTTAATTAGAACATATATATCTAACAAATGTATTTATTAAAATATCCAATTATAAATACAAGAAATTGTCTTTTAGTTTAAATAACGTTTGTTTGCAAAATGATTTGCTTTTTTCTTGATGATAAACTTAAAAACGTTATTGTACACACACAAACTTTACTAGCATCTTGATAAGTTTAAAATACTGCATTGACAGCAAATAGTTTTAATATTTGAAACACTGTTAAAAACACAGTAAAGATAACTCGAAGCCAAGCTTTTTTTTCCGATGCAGGTATCTTTTGGGGAAGAAAAGTTTTGGTAAATAGGCCAGGCTTTGACTTGGACTATTTTTATTAAGAAATTGATAAGAACAATGTCAGCAATTGAAAAAAAAAAAAGTTTATGGATGGTATAGCACACTTTGTCTTGCGTAAGCTGTCAATATATACTCGCTGCGAGTTTTTCACACCAATTTAAACTGGTATGTTTTTTGTTTTGTTTTTTGTTGAAGTCAGTAACGGCGAGTTTCTAGGACTCTTCACGTTGATCTTAATAGCATTGTAGTCAGGATGATCTCAATTTTGCTTCTGATCTTCAGTTTCACTTGTCTCTTTTCCAGGCTTTTAGGGATCCTTCCAAAAAACTCAACTCCAATTGTTGTCTCCGTCATCTTCATTTTTCTACAACTTTTCAGTTCTCTCATCTCGATATTTGTATAACTTTGTTTTTTTCATTTTCACTTTATGGTTCACCTGAACTGCAAAATCCACGAGATGACAAGATTTTTTTTTTTTACCTGGTCTTCTGACCGGAATTGAGTGATCTATTTGTATCTCAAAGTCCCCGAGAATTTTATACAATTCATTTTCTGTTAGATTTCAGTTTGTGCATATATCATTTTTCCCTGTGGATCACCTTTCCAACCCAGGCATGCCTGCTACATTCGCTTATGTGATTAATTGTTACCACATAACCTATAATTGCTATTCTTTTTACTATCAATTTTTGCTTTGCTATTACTTTGTGTTGCTATTAAGATTTTGTTTCTCTCTTAAGGTTTCCTCCTTTTAGCCATGTCCAATTTCTTTGGTGTGTTTGCTAATCTGCAAAACAGTTTGTAAGCTGATTTTCTTTTTCATTCAAATGAATAAATATTAAGTGGGCGACGTGGGAATTAGTATAAAATGTAGGCAGATAAAACTTTTTACAAATTTTCTTTAATTCAGTTTTCACTTTTGATGATTTTTTAAGATTGTATCTTATGGCTAAATTTCACTAAGTCTTACTAAAATGTAGAAAATAAGCAAAATTTATAGTTTTATCATTTAAAGAAATAGCTGATATAATATGTTTATTTAATAACCGTTCTAAAATATTTTCTATGGTTTTCTGTCTGTGTTGTCGGTCTTGAGTAGACTTTTCATGCTAAGAAGAATTGTCAAATCTACACCACACTTGAAGAAGAAGAAAAAAATCCTCATCTGTTGTACAAGTTAGGTTTCTATAACCTGTTACCCCTCCACTATAATACTTCTTTAAAATAAGCGCTTATCAAGAGTTTTTTTTTTATGCATACAAAATGGGATTATTTCTACTTTTTAGCTTTTTTTGATCTGGAAATGAAAGCGACTGGAATATTAAAGTACATTTATACTCTTTGGGGATGAAACATGGCCAGGGAGAAATTAGCAAATTTTAAAAAGATATTTGGAAAATTGTTCTAGCACGTAACTTTGATTATTTATGGTTATCTGGGAGAATTTTTGTCCTATATATAAAGCACCCCCACCATATTTGCGATCCACCTGCTAATATAGCGTGCTTTTATATCAAATTAGAAAGGAACTCAATATTTTTTGCGTAATTATTATTCCTTACAAATAAATTAACCGGCTCATTGACCTAGTGGGTAGTGTTCGCCAATGGTCTGGGAGATCTGGGTTCAATCCCAGGTCGCGTCATACCAAAGACTTTTAAAATAGTACGTGATACCTCCTTGCTTAACACTCAGCAATGTAAGGTACGTATCAAGGGTAAAGTGGAGCAATCCAGGGAAAGGAGCAGCGCCCTCCCCTACACCTTTTGAAAAGGGAGCCTTCTGGTCGCCCTCGAGTACGGTCGCCAACTTTACTTTTACTTACAAATAAATGATTGGAATGAGTTTTGGAAAATCTTAAGTTTAAATGAATGTCTTGAATATGACGTTAAACTGCATTCGATAATGAGGCTTCAATTCTAAATTTCTGGGGTATGTCGAGTACCCCTTCGTTACCATTAATCCCTGGGCCACTCTCACAGGGAGTTGTAATGCCTGTTAGGGTCTCACGTATGGGTCAAATAGATTTATTTGAAAATGATTCATATTCGATAAGAATATATGAAATGATTATTAAAAAATGCAGTTTAAAAATAGTTATGATTGTAATCAAACATTTAAAAATGAATTAAAATTGGCATTAGGAGTTGATATGCTGTTAAATAAGCCAACTCACTATTGATAAGGCTCAAAACTGTTGAAAGTGGAACTCTTTCAAGTCGTTTGAAAAAAATTGCCACAATTTTGTCTTGTAAATTTAGCGTCCAAAACGCTTATTCAGGGTGACCTCTGCTTTTTATCTGAAAGATGCTCTAACATCAACCGACGATTCCTCTTTCAAACTCTGTCAATATTATGCTTGTAAAATATTTTAGTTTCCTTGTTTAATGGCATATCAAACTTCATGGGAATTTAATGCCAAAGCTATCCTTGTAGAAGAACAGCAATTATACTATTTAACCCATAGTTAAGGGAATAATGGGATTCATGTCTTTCCTAAGAGCCATTAGTTCGGAAGTAAACGCAATAGTATGACTGAAATCCCAACTATCTTACTTCGAAGCTGTAGTCCAACTAGTACGCCATGTAAAGTACAAGTAATTCATCTAAACTAAATATTCTTTTGTTGTTATTCAGCATAGATTGTAAATCTATGATTAGGTTATTGTTAGTGTTTTCTATAAATTATTTTTCTTATTTTGAATTGATGTCTCTACAAGACGAGGTAAAAGAACTTCCTTTTTGAAGCTCTAAAGAACAAACCGTAGGTCAAGTCAGATATCGTTCTTTGCTGGTGATAAGTTATTTACTTAGCTTTGTTGTGGCACAAGGCTGGATGTATGAAGCACCCATTGAGACTCTAACTCACTAGCCTAGCTTGCTAACCATTATACCACACGAGGTGCCCTTGCTGGTGATACTATCTAACTGGCGTGTACGACTTGGAAAAGATGCCGCTAAGTGACTCTCACTCTATTGCCCTTGGGTGTCATCAAGGGTAATACTTTTGCCTAGCACCCTAACGATCTAATGGGCTATGTAAAATATTAATTATTCCGTTAATTCTTTATAACCTTTAATTTCGCCCCAGTCGTCAATTGTTGACTTTCGAAAAGAAACAGAACACCTGATGACAAACTGAATTGTCGGGGTGGGTAATAATGTCAATGTCATAAAATAGTGAGGTAAGTCAGGATTCTTTACTCTGCTGACAAAGGCGCGTGTTAAACTGCCCGCCCCCTATTTCGTACTTGTGCTTTATATTGAAGTGAAGGATTATCTCGGGAAGATCATTTTAGGAAGGCTCCTGCCCAAATCCGTCTTGTTTAAAATTTCTTTAACACTCTGTTTCATCCCTGATTAGTAATTTGAAATCTATCTGAATAACGTGACGTAATGACCGTTACCACTTTCGGCACTTTGGATAGCGTCCATATGGGTGAAGGCGTAATTTACAGGTCAAGAGTCGTATCTGCCAAAGCAAAGTATGGTAGAAATGGAAACCGAGTAGGCGTTCGTTGATTGGCTCGAACTCAGTCACGTGGGATTTGGAAGGTGCAACTTCTTGATAATTTAACAGGGAGCTTTAAGGGTAAAGCTAAAACCGCCCCTTCTCATTGGAAGAGAGTAATTACTTATTAATGAAAAGATTGAGTCTTTTCTTCATTGACAAGTTAAGGCATGCCCTGTTTTCCATTTAGGACCAGGCCCGAGAGAGAAAGACATACGAGTTCATTGGATGACATTATATCTGCTGTTACAAACTTTTTTACTAATGAGATCCAAGCACTGTAACCCCAATGAAAGAACTGTATGGACCGCAAGAAGGACTGTTGAAAAATAAACCTCCTTTGGTCACATTCCATGAGAGTATCTTGGTCAGCCTATGACCTTTTCAGCTGATCCTCGTAACATCTTGAAATGTTTTTGTAAACGTATCTATTGTTTCTTCCTCAAACGAGGTCATGTGACAACATTGAGGTACTTTTTCATTACAGTGATATAAGAATGTCTAAATTAGTGACTGTCGATTTTTAAGAAGAATGAAAGTATTATCGTGTCTTGTCTCCTTTCTAGACTTAAAGTTTCGTCAGAAATGATAGATGATAAAATGACGCAAAATTTCCACCTCCAGAACCTTTACCATTAATTCTCGCAATAATATTAACAATACAAGTCAATTCATAAAATTCTTGAATGAATCTTTCATGTGTGGTTTATTTTTATTGCGCAACTATTACACATCAGATGCACTCGTGTATAAGTCGACCTGTATTTATCTATGTGGAACCATTAACTTATTGAACTTTTGAAGCTAACGGATGATCTTAGTCTTTCCAGTTATGTTTGATTTTCAACTTATAAAATTTTTCCTTTTGTATCGGTCGACGCCAATTTTAAATTTTTTGGTTTCCAAATTCGATTTATTTACGAGTATAGACGGTACGAATGAAAAACTAAGTTTTACTCATTTGGCGGGGCGTGGAAAATGATTTTTAAAGTTGATCCACCTCCATTTTCTTGTTTTCGGAAAATCGCCCAGGATTACATATTGAAGGCATTTCCATTTCTCTGGGGATTAGAATTTTTATTTTTAGATTAACATATCAGATTCTCAGTGATAACACTGTACAACGTTCGTAAAAATAAAGAAGATTGCAGTGCAATCTGAAATGCCTGCCAGGTAAGTAAAACAATAAGTCTCCAACGATCATATACAAAACTCGTGACATGGGTATGGTAGATATAAACGTATCTTGAAAAAAAAGTATTATAAGTAACGCGAACGAATAGTGCGCTTTCTATTTTAGTCAGGTTAAAAGCGTGGTCAGGGTGAGCCGAACTTTTTAGACTTTAGTTTTCCGATGCAGGTATCATTGGGAACTAGAAATGTTTTGGTTAATGGACCAGGCTTGGTTTTGTTTACCAAAACTTTTCTCTTTCCGCAATGATATCTACATCGGAAAAATAAAGTCTAAAAAGTTAGGCTTTGGGTTACTATGACAACGCTTTTAACCTGGACTACTGAGGCTACATTCATTTTGATTCACGTATAAATTTTGGATACTCAAAAATAGGGGGTCAATAATTACAGGAATACTAAGATATTTTTCAGCAATTTAGCCTTCTAGTTAAACAACAGCAGGGCTCGGGCCTCAGCTTGTGCCCGACCTTCTCCTCTCCTAATCCCCACTTTAAGCCAACCTTCGGGTCATTGACCTTGTGTCAAGTCCTGTCTTGTGGGAGGCAGACAAAGCCGTCTAGTTAAACAACTTTTAATTCACGCATGAATTTTACACAAAATAATATTATCGGTGTCAGTGGGGTTCAGAATATATTTACTGTCTCTTTTCCCCCGCCCCTGTAGAAGGGTAAGACTCCCTTCCGAAAGGAGTGTCCTGGGTATAGCACTAAAGTGCATCTAATTGCGAGGCTCCAGTTCTGTTGCTCGTAGGAATATGATTACTCCACTTCTTTACCATTACTTCCAGGTTCACTCTGACCGCGCGCAGTAGTAGCTGTTAGTGTCTCATTTATGGGTCAAATAGATTTAAGATAGAAATATCATATAACCCTGTGCAAAAAACAAAAAAAAAACCGCTGAACTTTTATACGGGTGTTTCTCTTATTGTGCAAAGGCGATGATTTATTTGTTAATGGACGAATATCAAAATTCAATTCCTGATTAAGTTAAAATATCTGATTAGCAACTTGATCCAATTCTGGATCAATATGTACCCTAATTAAATTCGAAATAACCCCCCTCCTCTTCGGCTGTAATTTGTACAAGTCGCTATTGATAACAGAATAAAGTAAATCACCATTTAACCAGTGACCATTTTTTTCTTTGGCTCATTTTTTTTTAAATCGAGACGAAATGGCTGAAATGAATTCCTGCTTCAAAGAGATTAGGCCTCAATTTCTGTTTGAACTTGAGGAAAAAAAAACAGTTTTCTTTTCATGATGTTCGACATTTATTTTCCCATTCTACTCAAAAACTATTTGCAGTTTTCTTTATATAATATATATATATATATATATATATATAAGCTGGTAAAGTAAGTTGGCTGACCGTAGTTGAGGGCGACCCAAAGGCTCGCTTTTCTATTGCGACTACACTGAGGTGTAATGGAGGGCGCTACTCCTTTCTCTGGATTGCTCCAATTGCTCCAATTGCCCTTGATCCATACCTTAATTCTGAGTGTTAAACAAGGAGGTATCAAGTGCCTTTTTGTCTTTGGTGATTCGACCTGGGATTGAACCCATTGTCGAACACAAATCATTATGTCAATGGACCGATTATACTAATGGTATGGTGGGTTAAATGTTGACTACAGTCGGCGTACACGCACACACACACACACACACACACACACACACACACACACACGAGAAAAACGATATGCAAAGTAAAAAAAAAAAAAAAAAATTCAAGAACGCTGGGTAAAATAAAGTGCTTGAATGTCAGCAAGCAGAGTACTATAAAAACTAATTATTCCGTCACCTTCTTTAGATCATCTGTTACTAGTTTCTTTGTGTGTATGGGAGAGTGGTTTATAACAATTCTGGTGGGAGTTTTTGAACCATTAAGTTTATTGCTATCCGAACTTTTGCATGAGGATTGTGTGTGTTGTGTGTGAACAAAAATGCTTATAACTAATAGAAAGATGAATTCTGGAAGGAGCGATAAAAGTTTAGTTTTTACATCTATAAATTTGTTGTTTAGTTTACATCAAAGTGTATTTCAAAAAATCTAGTGGAAAACTGTCAGGATTGTTATCAAACATTTAGAAATGAATTAAATTTCAACGTTAGATAACTCATAAGATGTTGATATGCCATTAAACATAAACCAAACTATCTATTTGACAATTTATATGCAGTGAGGTACTCGTGATATAATGGTTATTGTCGTAGAAAAAGGAAACGGTGCTGTTTTGGATTTCCTATAATGCTAAGACCTTTGGGAAAGGTAGGAAGGCAATTACACTGGTTTACAAAAATAAATTTTTGGTCTGAGGCAAGAATGGGGATTGGTGTTTTTTGTTAATTTGGGTGTGTTGAATTCAAATTTATGAATAGTTTTGCTCTATCGCCTTTAGTTTTCTGGCTTTTAAATAGTCTCATTTTAGTATAAATAGAATATATGTGCATATTACAAGAGTTGCAGCAGCTTATAACAGATAAAACAGGATAGATAAAGAACACTGATTGAATCAATATACTTGGATGACACAATTACACAATTCATAGTAACACAGACAGTCAAGTGTGTTTTCTTAGAAGATGTCACGCAAGAGCATCCAGCAGAAGTCTCCCATCATGCCGGGGTTCCATTTGCCTTGATAGTTGCTCTCCATCTTCGTAATGTCTTGGTGGAATCTTTCTCCATTCTCATCACTCACTGCTCCAAGGTTTGGCGGGAAGAAATTGAGGTGGGAATGGAGAAAATGAATCTTGAATGACATTCGGCACCCCATATCCTCGTAAGACTTTAGCAACTTCTCAATACAGGCTTGGTAATCTGGTACGCGTGTGTTACCAAGGAAGCCACTACAGAATGACTTGAATGCTTCCCATGCTCTCAGTTCCTTTAAGTTAAGAAGCTCCTCAAAATCAGTATCCTTCAGCACTTCTCGAATCTGAGGTCCGACAAAGATGCCCTATTTCAGCTTAGCAGCACTAAGACCTTGGAACACAGTAGACAAGTGTTGAAAGGCAGCACCATTTTTGTGCAACGCCTTCACGAAATTCTTCATCAAACCAAGCTTGATGTGAAGAGGAGGAAGAAGCACCTTGTTGATGTCCACCAGAGGATTCTCCTTGAGGCTGAGTTCGCCAGGAACAAAAGTGCTTCTAGACCCCCAGTCTTTCTGCTTGTAATGCTGGGATACAGCTCGACTATCCCAGAGACAGAGAAAACAACAGTACTTTGTGAAGTCTGCTTGCATAGCCATAAGAAGACCAATGACTTTATTTGTTCCGATTCCTGAAACTGGTGATCCTTACATCTTCCTGGACTAGGTTCCACTGTTTAAGCTGAGAAGCCAAGAGCTCTGACTGCTGTTTTGACAGATACAAATCACGAGCAAGATCATTCAGGTCTTCTTGCGTGATCCAGTGTGGCTCATTGCCACTTGTTCCTGAATATGTAGACTCAATATCTTCCAAAGATATTGACTCGGCAGAATCCTCCCTTGAAGGCATTTCTTCATCTGACGAGGAAAGAAGATCCTTATTTACTGGAGGTGTGGGTACAGGAAGATCATCTGACTGGGGAACGGGTCTCATAGCAGATCGAAGGTTGGGATATTTGATCTTTTTCCTAGAAGATGCATTGAAACTAGTTATATTAGTTAAACAAAAATAACAATCATCTGCGTGGTTTCGCGGCTCTCTCCAAACCATCGGGACTGCAAAGTTGAAAGTCGCTTTCTTGCCATTAAACTATGCAGTTAGTCCATTGTAGCATGGTTTACAACAGATGTTTGGAGCCCAAGACTTGTCCTGATCACCAATTTTACAGTCAAAATAGTGAAAGTAGGCGGTTCTGTGGAGGGAAGTGATGGTTCGACGCTGTGCAACTGTTGTGAAGTCCCCACACACGTAGCAGAAAGAATTGACCTTGTTGAGGCATCCTCGACATTTTGACGTGCTTGAAGTCATTGGAGAATCTGAAAATATAACAAAATAAAACTAAATGTGCATTTGAAAATGTAATACTAATATTTAGTAACCCAAAAGTTGTGCCGTCTGCGAGACAACCTCTTCCAATGACTGCCAGAGTGTGGATTGAGACCTGCTGCCTTAACTGTCAAAATCCGTCTTGAGATTATATATATATATATATATATATATATATATATATATATAATGCTATCACTTACATTTAGTGCATAATAACTAAAAGATAAGCCATAAGTCTCACAATATTAGAATTAACCCTGAATTCATATACGCCTTTATGTACCGTATATGCACATTATGCATATCTAAAAAAACTAGAGGTGATGAGTAAAAACGGATTTCAAATTTGAATTCAGCACCCTCAAATTAGGTAAAAACGGGTATTTTTGTGCTTGCCTCAATTTCTTTGGAAACCAGTGTTATACTCCCTCAACTTATGGGTATATAATAGGACAGACTGGTATGGCAACCAGTCTAGGAGAAGGAAAACTCCGAATTCAAACTTGTTTAACTCTGCTTAAAAATTTACCATGTGTCATATCCTACTTGTTGCGGTGTATGTATGTATATATATATATATATATATATATATATATATAATGTGTGTGTGTGTGTGCAGCATTACTCGTGGGATTTTTCAGGTATCTTATGAATTTCTTCTTATATTAGAATCTATTTGGATCTTTAGTGCCTTATTTCACCACATCTAAATGTATTGAACTGTTATGAGAAAAGTCTATTTCTTTGTTTCCTTTGACTCCTCTCCTCTTTTTACTATCCTTTCACATTAACCTTTAAAAAAATCTTTGCACAGAACATATACATTATCAATAATACTTATACACTTGGAGTCGACCCCAACTTTTCTTCGTTTAAAACAAATCTTCTCATTTCGTATTTATCCAACCCCTCTCACCATAAGCAGGATCTGAGACAGTCAATTTTTAAACGGAGTACAGCTGATTTGAATTTTAAAAAATTTTTCGTCTAGACTTTGACTAGCATCCTGCTTGTGGGGAGAGGGGTTGGGTAAATACGAAACCAGAAGATTTGTTTTAAACGGAGAAAAGTTGGTCGCCAGCCCAATTTACTGGGGCTGTAGAATACACTGACTCCATCCCTTCAGAGGAGTAAGACCTCTCCCCAATGAGTGTCCTGGATATGACACGAAACCATCCGATGGTGAGGCTCTTGGGAATGTGGGGTAGGCCGTAATTGCCATTACTACCAGGTCCACATTGACCCAGAGTTGTAGTACCAGGTAGTCCCATCCATGGGCACAAATAGAATTGTGCAAACAAATGACTGATGTTTAATTGAATTGTTAATGTTACATCGCAATAAATGGAACCATTTAACTGTGTGTAAACAGATGCTTAGTGTTGAATAGAATTATTAGTGTTAAATAGCAATACTTGAAACCACTTTACTGTGTGCAAACAAATTAGCTCTTATTTTAAAATAAGATTAAGGACAATCTATTCATTTACAAATCATGTATAGCCACTTAACTGTGTGCAAACAAATGACTGGTGTTAAATTAAATTTTTAGTGTTACATAGCAATACTTGAAATCATTCAAATGTGTGCAAACAAATGATTAATACTAAACAGAATTGTTTGTGTTAGATGAGAATACTTGAAACCATTTAATTGTGCAAATAGATGAGCTCTGATTCATCTTAAAATGTTATCTACAAAGTATATATATATATATGCCATAAAATCCACTCAGACAACCTTAGGGTCGAAAAGGCCTTCATTTTCCCATGAAAAAAACTGAAGTCACACGAAATGGATACGCGACTTTCTACATCAGAAGCATCAAGTTTTAAAATCAAAGCAGTCATCCTCCTCCTCCATAATTATTCCATTTGGTCGGACGATAGAAACAAAATGGTTGCTTATCCTTCCTAAACTTCGACAGATGGGTACATTTACTGAGACTTAACCGGGTCTGGCGACAAAGCTCCCGCTAAAAACTCCGCTCACTTCGCTATCAAATATATGCGCTCCTTACCAAAATTATGGAATTAGCACACTTAGAGGATGTTCACCTTGTTTTGTTTTTTTAGCAGTAAATAAACTGATAATATATAAGACGCAAAACATTTGGTAGATGAACATTCCGGTTTTATAAAATATTCCTTAAACTAACTAAATTTAATTATGTAAATTAATGCAATATTTTTTCTCTTCGCTTGCTATGTTGTTTTTTTTTTCTCGGTGCCTTTCCCAAAGAAAAGGTTTAATCTCCTTTGCTCTGTGACAAGATACATTATCGTTCTGAAAAATGACTTTATAATCACCAAATGAAATTCTTGATTCATCACTGAATATCACTTTCATCCAATTTTCCATACTCCATGATTGTTTCTATTTTGTCCACTTAAACCTCATTTTCTTCTCTTTGTGTGTTAGTGCTGGTTTTCATTTGTCCTTTCTCTATGTAAATCCTATTTCATTTAATTCTTATAGTTTTCTCCTTTTTCCACCCATTTGTTTTTCATTTTTCTTATACAGTTTCAGATTTTAAGGCATATTGCTTTCAGTTTTCTATCCTGACACTTTAATCTCTTTCGTTCGTCTACCAGTAGGTTTTCATTTTTTTTTTTTAAACACCCCCACTTCTTTTATAGTTGCACCAGATTTCAAACGCAGATGACTGGGCGGGAGGAAACACCGCCTTTCGCTATACTATACTGTGTATTGTCTTCTTGAATCAGTTTTACCATTCATTAGTGTTTTTTTTTGTTGTTGTTGGAAGTTGCCTTGGTGTAATGGCTAAAGTGCTGGATTACCCACCCACTCGAAGTAAGCAGGTTCGAACTCTAGTCGCGCTGTTATATTCACTTTGGTTCTTTTTCTGGCTTGGTTTCTTTGTTTAATGGCATATTAACCTTTGTAGATTATTTAATTCCGAGACCATCTTTATAGAAGAACAGTTGCGGTATTATTTAACCCATAGCTGGGGGGGATAAGGGGTGGTGGTGGTTATACCTTTCTCCAAAGTATCAGTCCAAAAATAAACGTAATAACGTGACTGGAGTTCGAACTCGCTTACTGCCATTTTGCAGTTCAGCCTTTTCTTGCTTATCATACGGTTCTTTTTTGCAGAAGTCAACATTGTTTTTTCCTTTTGATGTTCACATAGCCTTCCAAAGTTGATGTACAACCTGCATGTTTTGTGGTTCATTTCATCTTTATAAGATTTGTAATACACTTTGCTTACACATACAATCGTCCCTCGGTATTCGCAGAGGGACTTTCTTTCTGGACCATCATACTGCAGATACCTAAAGTATGTCCGCATTTTGGTGTCTTTTATTAAAGAGACCATGCCATTTTATATAACCTACGCATAGCGTATATGTTAAATTATATCCAGATTATTATAAGTAATCTTATGGAAAAACTTATATAAAAGTAAATTCTATCGTTAAAAAAATCTGTTAACTGTAAATATTATAGAAAAATCTGCTCTAAAATTTCGGTTCCATCTATAAAATCAATAATAGGAAATTTTATTTGCCTGTAAACCAGAAAAATTGTAATAATTTGCACGTGAATTTTTTTTTTTTTATCGAAAACCATCGATTTAAAGTCTTTGGTATGACACTAAACTCTATCCGGTAGTAAGGCTCTAATCCCGGAGCTTTGGGAATTGTGGATTATCCCTTCATTAACATTACTCCCAGGTGCACTATTAGAGTGGTAGTATCTGTTTATAAACAATTGTAACTTCGAGTAAGTATTCTTAATACAATTAATTTGCACCCAGTAAAATGGTATCAAGTATTCCGATCTTATACGAATGATTTTCACAATTATTATTATTTAGTTGAAAGCAAAAAATTGTTCGCAAATTATTTGCATTAGACAGGAATACTTGGTATTATATAACTATGCAAACAAATGATTATAGTAAAAACGTGTAATTCAGAAAAATATAATGGAACTTTTGAAAATATAGTTATGATTTTTTTAACCAAAACATTTAGAAAACTAATTTCGTCATTAAATAACTCAATTGATATTCCATTGAACAAACTAAACCGAATTTTCAAAAAATTCCAAAGACTCAATGAATTATTGCTTGGAAAGAATGTTCAGTACTTATTGGATTTTTAAACTTTTATTTTGAATGGAGAGAGAGAGAGAGAGAGAGAGAGAGAGAGAGAGAGAGAGAGAATGAATATCTATATAAGGATATATCATTGTATCCGTAAGGGTTCAGGAGTGTGAAGGCACCAAATCCCAAGTTTTGAATCGTTGGATTTTAGTGGATTTTCCCCCTCCCCGATTATTTTCGATACGGATTTGGTTGAATCTTTGGATGCCCTTCGGTCGACAGTATTTGATGCTGGTTGTTTAAACCTTCATAAATGCCAATTGAGGTTCAATTCTTTACTCCTAACTCGCCTCGAAGTTAATTTTTCCTTTCAGAGTAATTGGTTTCCCCATCAAACGGTCAGTCTAGAACTCGGAGTCTTGGCAAACGGAGGAATGAGTATTAATCAAACTGATATTCCTTGTTTCGTCCGGGTTGCTTTCAGACCTACCAATATTCGGATTATTTTTAATTTGTGTTTATTCAATTCTTCAGCCATGAGCAGGATATGACCTAAGGTCACTTTTTAAATAGAGCAATGCTGGTTTGAATTCAATTTTCCTTCTCCTAAATTAGTTGCTTAAATGAGGCTAAAAAACCAAGTCTGCCCAACTAGAGATGGATTCGTGCTTGTCCCGCGAATAGTGTCGTCCAGAATTTGTACTCTGGTCGCAGACTTTATTTGCTAAGACGATAACTCTTAATCTAAGTGCTACTCTATTTTGATTTCTATTCTCTCGAGACATTTCCCTCCTTTTTTATTAAAGAGAGGAAATTGGGGGGGGGGACTTATTGGATAATTTTCCTGAATTCTCTTTTGTAACATCCGAAGAAGCTCTAAGGGTATAAACCGAAATATAGTGATCAAGTGAGTCTCTGTGGCGTAGTGGCTAAAGTACTGGACTCTGGCCTCGAAGTATGCGAGTTCAAACTCCAGTTGCGCTATTGCGTTCACTTTCAGTCTAATACCCTTAAGAAAGGCATGAACCCTCCCATCCCTTCAGCTACAAGGGGTTAAATAATATCACTGCTGTTCTTCTACACGGTTGACTTGGCATTGAATAACCCACGAAGGTTGATATGCCGTTTAAACCAAAGCAACCAGGGTAAGTAATTAAACTATAGCAATATTTTTGCCTCAATTTCAGAGGGGGCGTTAACCTAGAATAATGAAACAGAAAATTCTAAAACTAAACTGTCTGTTTCTCTAAAGGAATCTTAAAACGCATTTAGACAGACATGTGCCTTAGAATTCCAATGTTTTCATTTGAAATTCTTGCACTGATTTCCTTGTTTCGGTTCTTAATGTGGGTCAAATCTTTTCATTTGAATGTTTCTTGGCGTCTTTTAATACATAATATAAAATGTCTTTAGTATCGGCTCCTTTCTCCTCTTCCTCCTTTTATTTCAAGATGAAAATAACAAAAACGAAAATATTTGCAGGGAGCCTTAAAAAACCGTCTCACTGATATCCAACATAAAGAAAATGTTTTTAACCTCCCACCCAAGCCTCTATTTACATTGCGTAGATTTTGTACAAGGCTTCAATTATGGAACATCTAAGAGAATTGAACTTGCTACTCGGTCGTAATTAATCTCTGAAACTAACTTGTTTATCATTGCACTACAACGATTTTCCCTGTTAAACTGTCCTGTTTTGGTTCCTTGTTTATCCCTACCCATTATTAATCCTCTATTGATGACTCCTTATCCGTGCACCTCCAAGAAATCGGCTTCTTTGGAACTGGAAAGAGGGAAAAAAAAACTAAACTTGATACCTGACGTTTCTTATAAACCATTCAAGTTGTCAGGATGTTGTAGCGTGGAACTTCTTTTCAGGATTTCTCTCGAGACAACGGGTGGGGAGGGGGGAGATTCCTATCTCCTCTTTTACAACAGGTTGTACTGGATTACATGGTACCAATAGCAATAAACGATCACAGAAGGATTGGCTTTTAAAAAGCTGAAGGGTTTCAAAGGCCCAGCTATTTGGGTGCCTCCTTTTTAAAAGTTAACAGTGCCAAGTAAAAGGAAATTGTTCAAGCCCGAGGGTGGGGGAGAGTCCCCGTGGTGTTGTGGCTAAAGTGATAGACTACAACCTCGAAGTAAGCGAGTTCGAACAACAGTGTCTCTGTTTACTTCCGGACTAACATCCTTGGAAAAAGTATGAACCATCTTATTTTTCTATCTAAGGGTTAAATAGCATGACTGCTTCTCTTCTATAACGTTGGCTTTAGAATTAAATCACCGACGAAGTTTGATGTGCCATTTAAAAAAAGACAAACAAACCAACTGTTCACCGGTTCCATTTTTCGTGTGGCCACCTGTATCTACAAATGCCCTATAATAAGACTTGAAGCTTTCGGAAGATTTGAATACTCTTGCTCAGCCACCCCCCAACCACCAATCCTTTTTCGAGCCACAAAATAATGTTGTGGTTTTCTTCTGTTTCCAAATTATTTGGATGCCTCGGGATTAAAAATAGTACCGGAGAAAACCCCGCAACTTCAAGAAAAGAAAAATTATTTTATAATATCCGGTTTAATAGATTATTGTTAGTCATTAATTTTTACTAGAATTTCTCTCTCTCTCTCTCTCTCTCTCTCTCTCTCTCTCTCTCTCTCATATATTTTGAATTTTGTCTATAACAGCAAAGTAATTACGTCATTTGGAAATAAAGATTAAGCTCTCGATAAGATTAAAGTTTAATACCTTTTCAGAGCCTGGTTAAACGTATCACCTTTTCTATGAAGAACCTTTTGTTTTGTGAAAACCAAATACAAAATCATTTCAAACTCATCCTTAACTCTATTCTCCATCCATTTTAGTGTCATATTTTTGTTTTATTTATTCTTTTATTTCTCAATCGCAAATACTTTGGAGTCAGCTCTCTCTTGTTATATAACCAAAATTTCTGCTTGGTCTGAGCTGAATGATCATTTCAGGATTGTTATTTACTAAATTTAGTCTGGTAAAAAATCGTAAATACAGAGCACCTAATGAGGATCGAATTTAGTAATCATTGATCTACAATGCTAACCAGTTCGTCACAAGATTTCCATGATCTTTTTAAGAAAAGAAAACGCTGGAAATGAATATTTCATTTTTCCATTGTCTTTTTTCTTTTCTTTCTTTCTTTTATTGTTGAAAACCCAAATTAATAATTGTACTATAGATATTTACTAAGCATAGTTTAGTTGTAGCACAATGCCAGAAGTATGTACAATCAATGAGAATTGAACTCGCTAGCAATCAACTACAAACCATTACACCACGTGAAGTCCTCAAATTAAAAGTAGTATCACATTTTTTTTTAACTTGAACTTACTACACATACGTATTATTCCATAAAAGCAATCAGCCATATTGACTCTATGAAAATTGGGGAAAACCCTGGACTTTAGGACTTGTATCGAAAGGTTGACAAAATTCATTTTAGGACTAATCAAATAACATCTATCTTTTTTTTCTTAAAGATTAATGTTGGTTTTTATTTATTTACTTTTTATTTTTTACACACCCAGTTTTGATTAGAAATTGACATTGTTATTCTAATCTTCAAATGCACCTAGCTGTGACGCTGTTAGAAATATATGAGAATGAAGGTGTCGTGTAATCTTTTTGACCTTTTTAAAAATTCAGTCCTGCTTATTTAGTCACTTTTTTTAATTTGTCATTCTTGATTCTTATGTTGTCTTGGCAGTTTAGCTTCGATAAAATTTTCGTGCAAATGAAAAATCCTTATCTTCATTTCTAGATAACTAAGATTTAATAAACTGACTGAATCTCTAAGCCCAGTATTTTGGGCTGAGCCTAGTTTTCCTACATACTCAGAGGATCGTTCTTCCAGTCATTCAAAACCTGAACGAGGTTGTATGCGTTTTACTTTGTACTAATGCCTTTAGGATAGGCATGAATCCATCTGTTCTCTCTCCAGATAGGAATATATAGTAGGGCAGACTGAGTTCTTTAGTCTTTGTTAGGCCACTGGTCTTGGAGAAGGAAAACTCTGAATTAAAACCAGTAATACTTTACCCCCAAAATTGGCCTTGGGTCATATTCTGCTCGTGGCGATGAGGTTCTTCCACCCTGTCATCTAAAGAGGAAAAATCAGGTTCATTGCCAGATGCCTGAGGCGCCACGTTAAGAGGGAATGCCGACGAGGCAAGGAGATAGGAAAATGATTTTTGAACAAACATGTCTACATCTGGAGAGAAGTTTGAATGTGTTTGTGTTCGATTGTTTTTTGTATCGTTTGTGAGTTCGATTAAGGGTATCATCTGGTAAGGGTAAGATCCGTCAAGATGAATAAAAAAATTGTTGAAGGATTTTTCAATCCCACAAAGATTTGTTTTAATCGTATCATTTACCTTACATGAATACAAAGCCACATGTGTATAACACATTTGTTTCATATCGTGGCCAAGATTTATCAACTTTTTATTCACTCTACAGATTAACAGACCCTAGGTCGTTTCGGATCATTGGCTTGGATAACAGACCATTGTGAATTCGATTCTGACTGGGTGGCCTCGTGCTACAAGTAACATAAATATAGTAAAGGACTACTCGAGTTTGATTCTCGCTCAGTGCTCCAAACCTCTGGCTTTGCTAAGTCCATTAAATGGCTAGTAGTTACAAGTCCTACGTATAAAGAGCTTTCTTTTTGTTTTACTCGGGTGAGTCAAAAGTTTTGGAATATTCTTGTATCAAGTGAGGTACAATTCGGCAGCTCCGTAGGCTTTTAGTGAGTTCGTCGAAGGTGACGAACCACACAACTGTGAGATTGCTAAGCTCGCCTGATACTCTCCGATCGCTTCTCACTTAATTTGCCTCTATAGCTTGGAGCACGACATCGGAATCCATGATTTTAGGCCTACCCGACCATGCCTGATCGTCGAGGTTCTTGCAACTCTGTGCGAAATTTCTTGATCCATCTGGTTTCAGTATTGTGATCAATTGCCCCTTCAACTTTTGAACAACAAATGTTTTTGGTTGCTTCAGCGGAGGTGTCATAGCTAAGTTTAAACTCGTAAATCAGAAGTTAACGAATTTGACTACGTTGCCTGTTCATCGGTGCAGCTTTCAAATTGTACGCGGAGTGAAATAATGCATACTATATCGGCGCACCATCTACCACGATACTACCAATCACAGCAGGTTCCACCACAGCTTGAACGGCTTCGGTCACGTGATATACGCGACGCACGTACCAAAATATTGCTACACCTCCTTTTTTTCTGCAACAAATTAAAATTCTGACAACTTCAAGAATTCCATTAGGAATAAATTTTGGCCTCCAAGGAAGAGCTTGCGTTCTCTCTCTCTCTCTCTCTACCATTTGAAAGGCCATGTTATGGGCAGATGTTTGACTAGTGAAAAAAATAAATCCCTTTTTCTATAAAACGGAAATTGTTTCCCAAAAACGTTTTTGTTTGGTATATTCTATAGAAACGTATATACGAACATAGAAGAGATATTAGAGTATATCTAAAACTGACCACAACTTCGATTTTAATGCAGCCACAATGTTAGCTTATATTCATAAAAGATTAAGACAAATTTTTGAAGCTGGTGCAATTTCGCTTTGTTGATCTGTCAATAATCGTCATGTTTTTTTTTTTTTTTCAACATCTCACCTTTTCTTGGAAAACTGGTCTTAAATAGCTACAATATATTCAATCTTTAATCATTTTCCGTACATATTTTTCACACTCCCCACCATTAAACTATATACACTTATTTTCTGTTCATCATAGTTTACGTATGATCTCGCGTTCCCTTTTCAGCTCCTTCCCCTTTATATATATATATATATATATATATATATATATATATATATATATATATATATATATAAAATGTGTATTTATTTATGCTAATTCTATTATTTAAAACCACCCACTTTTCTCTTCAGCTACTACAGTTTTTCTACTTTTTAATTTATAAACATATCAATTCACACTCGGTTGATTTTTTTTTCTTTTAATGGTTTAACCATATTTAGTTATTTACGTATAATACGTCTGTATGTTTTCACTTTTTTCTGCCTTCTCTTTTCTATCCTCTTTTTTTTCTTTTCTCCACTTCTCTCTCTTTTCCTTTCTTTCTTCCCTCTTATCTTTTCTTTTTTCTCTTTCTTATCCCTTGATGGTTGTATTTGTTTTACATTATTGCCTCACACAGTCAAATGATATTTTTAAAATATGAACGCTGATTTATTGATTAAGTGGTTAGCACTCCCTTTCTCTCTATATATAATCTCCTTCCTTGTTTTATTTTTCATTAAACATCATCTAACGACACTCAATATCATCTTTTCTAAGTCCTGATGATGGTTTATTAAAACTGACACGTTATAACGTCGACTTTCATATTAAATTCTTCACTTTGGATTGTTTTTCAATTTTTCTCCACATAGTCGGGTTCTTTTCCATTATTTACTTACAAATTCTTTTAACTAAATCTTCTATTTCAAAATATTTATCCAAAAGGAAAAAAGCAATTCTGATTTTGGGATCTGGTTAAGATTGGTCTATATCCTACTGTTATCATTGGTTGATGTTCGTGGCCAGATAAAGGTCATAATTTCAACCCAATTCCCTCGCCATGTGTAGGGTGTGACACAAGGTTAATTTTTAGTGGAGTCCAATTGATTTGAAATCAGTTTTCTTTCTCTTAGATTCATTGCTTTACTAAGGCTAAAGAATCCAGTCGTATGATTTACCCATAGCTAAGTGCTGAAGGGATGGCTACCTTTCCCCAAGTGCGAAGTAAAACAGCCTCATCCGGGATTTGAACTTGTGTCGCCAATTCCATTTCCTACGACGATAACCGTTGCCCCCCCCCCCACAAGAAAAAGAGAGCAGACAAGGTACTACACAATCTTTTTATTTCTATATACACACGCTATGTTTTTTTAAATATTTTTGGAGGAATGTCTTTGAGATTAAAATAAATTATAAATTTCTTGAATTGTATTTTTTTTTCCATGATTGTCGGAGTAATTCTCTTTCATGACATCAATTAAACAATGAGGCTTACTTGGCAATGCATATCTCTTCAAGTAATATTATACCAGACTTTACTAAATTACACGGAACTCAAAGCAACGGATGATTTTTGACCTATGAATTATATTGAAGATAATACCAAATATTTAAAAGAAATTATCTCTTTACTATTTATTATCCACGTGGTCTTTACATTTAATATGCAGAAACATTTTATCTCACAGACACAAAAGCTTCATTTCCAGTATAATGAAGCCAGTTAGATTTTTCTTTTTTCTTCCGAATTCAATTTAAAACAAGAATATCGAGTTCAGGATTATAATGCAAGCTTCAAGACGTCAGAATTTTTTCTTGTACATTTTTTGACGTCTTGGCATATTTTGCAAATATTGCTTTTATATCCATTATTACTAATGACAAGAGATTGCAACAATAATCAGTATCTACCCAGATTGGTGTGCTTATTATATCACAAGTTGTTCGGACTGGTATTATAGTCATTGCTGTTTTGATAACATCACTTCAGCCGAAATATTCACCTCGCAATTTTTTAAGGATGAAGTTTCTTTGTTCTATCTAAAGAAAATGTACAAAATATTTAAATCGTTTTCGAACACCGTGAATCATGGAATCGCTGTGGGTATTTTTATTATTAGATTATACTCTTTAAGTTTTCACGCCAGTAGTAACTGGTGGCATTCACTGAAGTGCGAGAGGTAGCAAGTCTCTTCGGCTCTCCAGGACTCTGCTCAGTATTATAGTTTATATTAACAGTCTCTTGATGTCACGTTCTCCCGTTCACTTTTTCAGGTTTTTCGAGGATTCCAACTATGATTGGTATCATTGTCCCTTCCACCTTTCTTTATTATATTGTCCTGAGTTGCTGTTTTATACGATTCGTTATCAAATCTTTTACCTAAAATAAAAGGTTTACTTTGGAAAGTTATCGAGTATATCAGATTGAGAGATTAATGTTATTTTCACTTCATGCGAATTTTTTCCCTATTGGTTTTATCTGAAGTCTAAGCGGCAGCAAGCCTCTTCAAGTCTCCACGATTTTTCTAAGTATTCTAGTTGATTCTAACAGTGCTGTGGTCTGTAGGGTCTCGATTCTTCCTCTGATCTCCAGCTTCCCCAATTTATTTTCCAGGCCTTTGGGGACCACTCCAAGGAAACAAATTAGAATTACTATCCCCTGATTACTTTAATGTTCTATAGTTTTTTTTAGTTCTCTAACAAGATCATTTATCTTTTCACTTTTCACTTTTTTATTTTCACTCCATGCTCCACTGGAAACAAAAATCCTTGAGTTGGCAAGATGTTTTTTTTTTTTTTTTTTTTTTTAAATAATTAACGATGTTTCCTCTTCTGGCCGAGATTGGATTATCCGTCTCAGAGTGCCAATGGATCATCTTTCCTATTGTGCCGAGGTTTATATTTCTTTTCTGTTAGTTTTCTGCATTTACTTATAATTGACCGTTTCTTCGCTCACTACGTTTTCTATTATTCTGCATATTATCAATTTTTATTTTGATATAATTGGTTCGTATGACATTATTTTGTGCTGCTATTAAGAGATTTCATTTCTTTCTCGAGGTTTCTCCTTAGCCATGTCTTGGTTATTTCTTGTGCAATTTTTTAGTTTGTCACTTGAAGTGCCTGTTCTTTTTAAAGATTTTTCTGTTTGTCTCTAAATAGTTTCTATTGTTACTGACTTATAATTAATCTTTCTTTTCTTCTTTGTATATTCTTCGTGTCTTTGAATTATTACATCTACGCAATTCACTTGAAGAGTTTTCTGTGTTAGTCCTCTTAACCTCTTCTTTTCTTGTCTCATAGTTTATCTCTCGGGTGTGGAAGGCCTCGTGCATCGTCATCGATTTCCTTGTTCTTTTGATCTGTCCATTTAAATTCTTCTCATGACCTGTTTAAGAAGGGTCCAGAGTGACTTAGTATTTATTTTTTGGATTATATTCATGCTGCAGAGTTAGGTTTCAAGAAATTTTCTTATCCTCAGGTCCTTTCTCTTTTTTTTTCTTTTTCATAAGTTCTGATACTTTCCCGATTTGGTAGTTCAATCCTTCCCCCTCCCTCTACTCTTTGTTTTTATCTTCTTTCTTTCTTCTTTCTTTCTATCTTCTTTCTTTCTTTTTTCTTTCTTTTTCTTTTTTCTTTTTTCTTTCTTTTTTCTTTCTTTTTCTTTTTTCTTTTTTCTTTCTTTTTCTTTTTTTTTCTTTTTCTTTCTTTTTCTTTTTCTTTCTTTTTTCTTTTTTCTTTCTTTTTCTTTTTTCTTCTTTCTTTTTTCTTTTTTCTTTCTTTTTTCTTTTTTTTCTTTTTTCTTTCTTTTTTTCTTTTTTCTTTCTTTTTTCTTTCTTCTTTCTTTTTTCTTTCTTTTTTCTTTCTTTCTTTTTTCTTTCTTTCTTTTTTCTTTCTTTCTTTCTTTCTTTCTTTTTTCTTTCTTTCTTTCTTTTTCTTTTTTGTTTCTTTCTTTTTTGTTTCTTTCTTTTTTGTTTCTTTCTTTTTTGTTTCTTTCTTTTTTGTTTCTTTCTTTTTTGTTTCTTTCTTTTTTGTTTGTTTCTTTTTTCTTTGTTTCTTCCTTTTTTGTTTCTTTCTTTCTTTTTTGTTTCTTTTTTCTTTCTTTCTTTTTTCTTTTTTGTTTCTTTTTTCTTTCTCTAATAAGTATGGCACATTTTTCGATTTTAATATTTTGTGTAAAGGTTGTTTTTATTAGCTGTGACTTTGTAGATTTGTCGCTTCTTTAGCATTTTCTTAATAATCTACTTCAGTGGCAATCACTGCTGTAATAAATAATAGTGGTAATAGTAAGTCCCCCTGGAAGATGCCTCTTTGGATTTTGACCTTTTCTAGGGTTTGTCACTCAGTTGTTACTTCCATTCTTCAGGTTTTTTTTGCCTGTGCTGTCGGTAGGGCGTAGTATACGCTGAATGTAAGACTCCACTAAAGGAAAGGTATCCTGGGTATGATACTAAAATAAATCTGATAGAGGCTCCATTTCTCGTAATTTGTGGGGTGTGAGGGGTCCCTTCATTGCCATTACTCCCAGGTCCACTTTCACCTAGAATGGTTGTGCTGGTTCGAGTCCCATCTATCGGTCAAAAATGATTTGTATTCGATAGGAATACTTGATAGCGTATAACTAAATTATTTATATTAATAATAGTTAATTAGTTATTATCGTTTACTAAGAATTATTACTTAACCCCATATATCTGTTAGCAAATAAATGACTATTATTAAAAAGAAATAATTACTTGAAACCATATAATTATTAGCGTTATATAAGAAACTATACAACAGTGTAAACATTATTTGTATTAGATAGGAATGCTTGACATCATAACTCTGTCCAAAAAATCTCTTAAGAAATAACACAAAAAATGCAAATATGAATGTACAATGAACGCAATTCTCTAACTTCGAGGCATCAATCTAGTTTTCCGTATCTCTCGTGATGAAGTTTACAAATTATTCTGATATGCTTTTATCTGTTTGTGGACATCATTGTTTTTATTTTATTTTTTTACGTCTGAATTTTTTTATACTAGCGTTAGCTGATGGTCTTTCATTAGAGGGTGAGTGACAGCAAGTCTCTTCAGGATTCTTCTCGGTATTCTGGCCGATCACAATACTGTAATTTGGAAGATTTCGATTCGTCTTGCACCCACCTCCAAGCCTTTGGGAACAGTTTCAAATGCACCAATTAGAATTTATATCGTCGTCGTCGTCGTCATCATGATCATGTTTCACAATTTAGTTCTCTTGCAAAGTCTCTTTTCGCTTTCTTTTATTTTACCTCTACTTTGCTGGAACGGTAATGTCCAATATACGGCAAGCCCCCACCCACCTTTTTTCCCCTAATCATCTCTAGGTCTGTTCTTAAGGGTGGAATTAGGTTGTCTAAATTTCTAAGACGAAGCTTGATGATTTTTATCATTAAGGGTTTTCGGACTATTGTCTTCATCTTTATTGTTGTTCTTTCCACAACGTTTCGGCTGATATGTCCTCCAGCCTTCTTCAGGTGTTTGTCTAACTCAGGAACCTTCACGGAACTTCGAACTACGTCCTTTATTGAATCCACGGGTGTCGTCTGTTCTGATTCCGTTAGCCATAACCGGGTATAAGTATTTTACCCGGTTATGGCTAACGGACTCAGAACAGACGACACCCGTGGATTCAATAAAGGACGTAGTTCGAAGTTCCGTGAAGGTTCCTGAGTTAGACAAACACCTGAAGGCCGGAGGACATATCGGCCGAAACGTTGCGGAAAGAACAACAATAAAGATGAAGACAATAGTCCGAAAACCCTTAATGGGGAAATTAGGTGTTATATTTTCAGGTTTACTATAGGTTTCTTAAAATCCTTCCCCGGGTCTTTGTGCAAGATCTCTGTTGAGAAGCTAATTATCATACACTCTCCCTCTCTCTCTTTTTCTCGTATATAATTTGCCGCCTCTTTCCGGTGTTATTTCCATTCACATTAATTGCACTTTCCTAAGGAGATAAGCAGTTCCGCAAAGTGCAGTCTTTTGAATTTCATATCGGCTGGGACTGTTAATGTGTTTATTTGTCCCTTTCTTGATCATACCAAAGGTTCTCACTTTTACTGGCACGGTAGTAGTTTTAAGGTATCACATTTTTTTCATTTTTTCTTTCTATGTCTTTGTATTTACTACTTTTCTTATATTCTTTGAAAGATCTGTTATCAGTTGGCACTGACATACCAATTAGAAGGCATGTTTTTCTTTTATAATCCTTAACCGCTATATCTAGTCTATCGATCTTTATTCTTCTGTTAGTTTAGATACCAAAGTCTCAAAGAATAATAGTTTCTTTGGTTAGTTCTGCTTGAACCATTTTATTTTTACTATACGAGTTTTTCAGGCCAGTTTTAATTGGTGGTTTTTCACCGAAGTCCGTGTGCCAGCAAGTCGTCTTCGTCTTTTTCGTAGTTCAGCATTACTTTCAGTTTCTCACAATCCTTTATCAGATTCTTTACCCAAGACCTAGTGTGAGGGAAGATAGTAATTATCTGTATTCTATGTTCCAACTATATTTTCCTCTCAAGGAGATAAGCAGTTTCGAGATGTCTATTTATTATTAGGATTATTTGCAAGTTTTCCCCATCAGCATTGGTTGGTGGTCTTTCATTCATATTCACCAACCCTTCCGCCCTGGCAGGATATGACATAAGGTCAATTTTTAAGCGGACTTTAACAGGTTTAAATTCAGTTTTCCTTCTCCTAGACTAGTTGCCTCACCAAGGCTGAAGAACTCAGTCTGCCCTAATGCAATCAGTCACGTCCAGGGTTTGAACTCGTGTCGCCGTGTCCATTTCCTGCGACGATAACTATTACACCACGGGCACTGAGTGACACCAAGTCTCTAAGTCTCTTCTGGGTAATCTAGCCTATCTTAACAATGCAATGATCTAAATGGTCTTGATTTTTCTGCTGATTTCCAATGTCAACTGTTTTTTTCTTCTTTTTTTTTTTCATTTATTTATTTATTTACTTACTTAATAATTAGCAGTGACTTATGAAGCAAATAATGATTTCAATTTAAGAAAAGACTTTGAATCTAGACATTTAATATTTAAACATTTTTTTTTTTTTCAATTTGACTTTTTCCCCTCTCGTATGTTCATGACTTCGACTGTTTGAATGTGTTTGCTGCAAACAACGTTTTCTAATTAGATTTATATCATTTGTTACGTGAGAAATATCAAGCAGTGTGGAACGAAGGTGAAAAACGTCTGTATTGCTGATGTAAATATTTTCTCCCAACGTCAACAAATTGCTGGCCACAAGTGGCTTCCAGTGAAGGCAGCTATGGCGTTCAACAATTATGTGTGTGAGAGAGAGAGAGAGAGAGAGAGAGAGAGAGAGAGAGAGAGAGCAGTGTTGGTTGTCAATCCACTGAATAGCCGTGACTTTATATCCATTTAAAGCATCACTAGAATAACTTACCCAATCGAGGCAACTACAAGAGCGCATTTGCGTAACAATTTTTCTGTGTGTACGTGTGTTTGACGTTAGCTACGTGGTGTTCAAATCAGCTGTGTTCGTTCGGGCTTCCGTACGTGTCTGGTGTTGCTGAAACCGGAACTGAAATCTGGTCAAGCATTTTAGGGACAACCTGTATGCGGTATATCCAAAGTGTTATCTCCTCTCACAAAAAATATCCCCCTAAATAATATTAGATTGTTCCTCCTCTTTACGCAGCGTATAAAATATTTTCTTGTGTGTTTCTGTGTTGATAAGAATTGATTCGTAAATGTGAAGTTTACACATGGGCGTGCGTACACAACGAAAGAAAAGTCTGGTTAAAAAAAAAAAAAGCAAAAGAAATCCGAGTAGTCGATTTTCACGTGCCCAGCCCTGAATTCCGATGGTTATTGACACGTTCCTTGTCGAAGAGGAAGTATGAAAGATGGCGGAGTAGGAATGAGCTAAAATAAGAAATCTTAGATAAAGCATGGATGGGGCTCGGATGGGAAGCAAGCACGGTCTCTAATGAGTAAGTTGATTTGGGGGCAGAGATTTTGGGCAACGGTTGAAAAATAAATCGACACCAACAGCTGGAAAGTGAACTGGTTGGGTTTAGAGGGAGTAGAAAATGGACAACGGATCCGTGTTTCGAATATGGGTTTAGCCTGGGATGTATATCTAATATGGTCTCATCGAGAATTGTCGAATATGGGTTCAACAGGGCCTGTGTGTCGTATAATTGTCTTTGTCCGGGATGTGTATGTCTCATATAGGCCCAATTAAATTTGTCTTGTTTTTACTATGAGCTGATTATGGGCTGAGTGTCGTATATGTGTTCAGCCACAAAGCTACCAGACTAAAGCATTTAGTTCGATTTTTCTACGTGTTATTTTTACCAGATAATATCATCTAAAACGTTTCAGAACGTGAAGTCGACATTTGTTATGGTGTGGCATCTGTTTCTTTATCGACAAAAGAAAATAAGCTTTCTCTATTATGGACCATATAATTATTGACTTGTAAATTGTTGAATTCTCATTTTTTAATAAGTGGGATGACTGAATAGACTGGGTAAATTTTATTTCTTTGAACGCCCACCACAAAAAACAAAACAAAACAAAAGACCTGAATTTATTATACAAAATTTTCCTTTTTAACTTCTAATTTATCTTTATTTCTATTATTAATTTTAACCGGTATTTTCTTTCATCTTTTTGATTTTATTTCCTTTTCATTTTAATTTTTCTTGTCACAAATCGAGTTGTCATTTCTGTAATTGAGGAACGGCGCGTACCAGAGACCGTAATAAAGGATATGTTCTTTAGTCCTGGAAAGTCAACACTGGAAAAGATTTTTTTTTTCTTCTTGAAGTTAGAGCCTTATATATACAAGGTAACTCTCAAGAATTACACAGACTAGTTGCGGCCCAAGGGGTCGTGATGCCGTCTACTTTAGTTGGTCAAAATACGATTTCATTCACTGGTTAATTTTGTTTCTTTTTCTGACTCGTGGCTTGCACGCTTTCGACCAAAACTGGCAGCTGCTAGATCTTTTTAAAAACAAACACAACGTTGAGAGAAGAGATATCGTCTTACCAGTCAGGTTGTGCGAGCTGTGATGAAAACCTTAGAAATGTCATTGATCTTGAATTCTTTCTGGTATTTGCTATTAAACTGAAATTTTCACGGGTTCAGTTAGTAATTATTTTTAATTCCTCCGCTTTAACAGATACAAATATTTCAAACTTAAATTTGAAAAAAAAAAAAAAAAATTAAATATTTGAATAAATTTATTAAAATTAAAAGATTTGGTCACTAAGGTGTTTCAGAAGTTTAGCAATATTTTGTTAACGTGAGGCACAATTTGGATGCTTATGTTGAGGTCATGAAAGCATCAAACTACACTAGATGGTGAGATGCTGAGGTCGCCTGATACTCTCCGAGTGTTACTCGCCTGATTTGTATCCATAGCAAGCGGGTATTCATAGGTCGTACTTCCGGACTACTTGCCTTTGCCTGATCGTCGAGGTTCTTGCAACCTGAGCATAATTTCTTCAACCATCTGATTACTGTATTCTGATCAGTTTCGACTTCAGCGCAACAAATGTTTTTGGATGCATCTGTGGCGTTGTCGTTCAGTTTGAACTCATAAAACAGAAGTTTCCAAATTCGACTACTTTTTATGTTCAACCACAAAGTGAAGCAATGCACAAATATTTCGGTACACCAATTAGCATGATACTACCAACTACGGTACTTACCACAACTTGGATTGTTTTGGTCACGTGATATACGTGACGCATGTACCAAAATATTGCAAAACATTTGACTCGCCCTTGTAATTTCCGACAAAATTTGATACTGTAAATGTTGTCTATTCTCCTTTAGCTTCATGACGCGACCAGACTTTTGGATATACAATGAGGGTTTTTGAAAGGGATTTTATCAGGGTGTACAACATTCCTTTCTACTTTTCTTTTCCTCATATCATGCTGTTTTTTTTTCTCTCGATAGGACACTAAACTGCCTCTGACGGTGAGGCTCCAGTTCTGTAGCTTTAGGAATGTAGAATACTCATTGACATTACTTACAATTCCACTTTGCTTTGGAGTGGTAATGTTTACATGCCATCTCTGGTTCAGATAAAACTAATCATTTACCAGACTTGAAACAAAAGATCAGTATTAAATTAGATAGGAATACTTGATAAATAGAATTACTAATGTTAAATAGCAATACTTAAAACCATTTAACTGTGTGCAAACAAATGAGCTCTGGTTCGTTGGGGAAAAGTTACCTGCGCACTATTCCTTTACAAATCTTGTGTGTGTGTGTGAGAGAGAGAGAAAGATTTTGCATTAAATAACCTACAAAGGTTGATATGCCATAAAACAATCTACCAACCAGTTGAATGCAAACATTTAAGATCTCAGAAAAATCTTAGCGTCCTTTGGAATCACCCAGCCACAAATACTATGTAACTACTTAAATTTCGTGTATCCAATAGCAAAACATTTCCAGTAATTAAAAACTTTTCATGTTTAATAGAAATGACCTCAGTGAAAATAATCTTAATATAAAAAAGGCTGGAGATGTCAATAAAAAGAATCATGTTTTTGTCAGTGCATAGAAATAAAATCAATAATTGATATATTTACCAAACCCCTTCACAGGCAGGAGGTGACACGAGGTCAACTTTTTGGCAGAATAAAGCTAGTTTAAAATCATTTTTTTCTTTTCCTATACTGGTTGCCTAAACAAGACTAAAGAATCTAGTCTGCTCTATTACTTCCTCATAGCTGAAGGGGAACAGATGGATTCATGCCTTTTCCAAGAGTATTAACACGAAGTGAAACGCAAACAGCCTCGTCCAGGATTTAAACTCTGGTCACCGATTCCATTTCCTACAACGCTAACCATTACGCTAAGCACACCTCGATTATTAAATGTAACTCCACTAAATTCTCCCACCCCCCCTCTCTCTCTGCGAGCTCTAAACATGTTTCCACATCTGAGTGTGTCCCTTCAAAATTTTGTTTTTTCAGCTTATCCGACAGAAGAATTTTGTGTGAGATTTTTTTTACTGCTTTTTTATCTTTCAGTATAAATTGGGAGAAGAAAGCTATGGGAAAGGGGATATACAAATTCTTCCTAGAGTTTTTGTAATAACTAGTAGAAAGACTCTGTCCTCTATTCAGTGTCACTGCCCCATGAATAAAATATTGACAAGTAAGTGCTTGTTCATACGGACAAAATTAGTTCCCATTAAATTTCATATCTTATCTACAGATGTCAACAAAAAACTCTACCAACCATGAAGGGTAAGAAATGAATTTTAAAAAATATCGAATCGGCAAGATTCAAATTATAACACTCCCAAATTGTCTTTGGTTGTTTTAGGATTCAGACCTGACGCCATTTTGCAAAATTAAGAGTATTTTATGGAATTATTTTTTTTTTAAAGGGAGGCCATAGAAACTAAACGCCACGTCATATTTCTCTCGACTCTTAATGATTTGAATAGTATTTTGTCAATCTCGTCTGAAGTCGCGTCGAAATGCAGGTGATAACGTTAAATGTCTCACTCACACACACACACATATATATATATATATATATATATACTAAACTAAATAAGTTTCTACTAGACTTAGCAACCATTATTAAAAATATTCAGACTAAGGAAATTTATCTTCGGAATTTTCGAATGCTGATAAATGAAACTGAAGAAAATAAATGTGTATAAAGGAATAAAAATGAATCCTCTTATCTTTTTCTGACTTGTAAACGGCTGCAAAAGAAAAGTTTTTTTTGTATAATTAACGTAAAAAGAAATATCCATATTCCAAGGAATCATTGTTTGTGATAATTTCTCTTCAAGTTCAAATAGTTTTACAATCTAAAATGGCCAAATATTTCTTTGATAACTTTTTTCGTATTCACCTTATTTTCGTTCTTATCTTTTTTTTCTTCTACAAACAGGCTGGAAGCAAACAAAGAATCGATTGAAAATTTTTAAATTGTTTTTAATCACGAAATTCAAATGAAGAGGTGGGAGCAAATGATCAACTGATTTAATAAAATTAAGTCGAGATGAGTTAGTAGCAATTTAGAAAAAAAATGCTTTTTTGATACATTTTTGAATAACAGTTTTTGGTGAAACACAGTATTGTGTAAGTATTATACACAACATATATACTCGGTCGAACATTTATGCGACTTCTCCTAAAAAGTTACAAATCTCAGAGATAATATATGAGGATGTGGGAGGCATTTATCGAAAAAATTCAAAGGTACTTCGACCAATAGAAAAATCGGTGGAGTAAGTTTTGAATACCAATTGCACTATTTTGAAGAAAATGTTTCAATCGTATATTTGTCTTTAAACATTCAACTTCAGTCTCGATACTTTTTAACACGCGTGTATATATATATATATATATATATATATATATAATCAGTCAGTTTGACTAGACTGTTCTTGATTACGTACAAGAAAACGCATGTTTAGATTTAACGAGTGTAAATTGAGTCCAAATCTTTGATTTAACGTTTTCAGTCAGACCATTACCAAGATCAGGGAAAATGTTATTTTGTAAATTTTCTAAATGCTTTAAAATTCTGCCTAATATCGTTTGTGATGATCTAACGGACCAGGTGACGTACAAGCAAAATTCTTGGATCAAGGTCTATCACTCAGTTGTTTTAATAGTCTTTTAAATTCTCAGTTACCAAAATGAAAACCTTATTAGGGACGGTGATGTTTATATATCTCATGACGTGCCGCTAACACTGATTTCCCTCCTTCTCTCCCTCCCTCTCATCCATCGCACCGGAAGATTTTCCAAGCTACATCTTGTATCAGTACAGAGCTGTTGTAGATAGGTTCTAGTTGGTCACACAACACTTGCTGGTCCGTATGAAGGGGTCCACAGGAGTACGAAAAAAAGCTTGACGGCAATTGCACAAAATGCTACGAGTCACAAAACAACGACTCTACGGGCTCCTATCACCCACCTCGAAAACCATCCAAATTCGACGAACAAGAAATGTCACACACACACACACACACACACACACACACACACAATAAATATTTCAAAATTATTTACTTTTCTCGCATTGGACCAACAAAAAAATTTCAAAAGATTTTCAAAAATTATTAATCTTCGCTTTTGATTTTGATTTTTTCTGCTTTCCATTCGACCAACAGTTTCACGTTACTTTTCAAATTTCCTTTAATAGTTTTAAATTCTATTTTTCATAGCAATGTTGTATACGTAATTTGGGGGTTTTATATTTTCCTCCTGAAGAATTCCAAAGAATAAAACCACCGAAATACTACGGAAGGTGGGGTTACCGAATAATTATCGGAATTTTTAAGATTCTGCTAAGATCGATCACTAAATGTTCGCTTTCTATTTGATTTATTTTCACTTACGTTTGGTACAAGGCTATAAACATAGAGCCCTGTGTAAAACAAATTCACACGGAGAATGTTTTGAGTATATAATCCAGAAAGTGTCGTGTTTTCAGGACGGTCATGGCTCTTAATTAGAATGTAAATTGCCATGACCGTATTTGGTGGAGATAGTGAAGTGGTTTTTCCGTTGTTTTCTCGGAGATTTGACTTCAAAATGTTCTTCTCCTAGACTGGTTGTTTGCTATTATTAGCTGTGAACCCAGTTAGCTGGGTTATTCTCTCCATAACTGGAAGAAGCAAGTTCATGCCTTTCTCAATCGCATTTGTTGCTAATGAGCACAAACAGGTTCAATCGGAATTAAAAATGTTCTCGCTGACTCCATTTTCCGATGCCCAGTCGGCTGGAGGGGCGGTAGAATACGCCAACTGCAAGACCCCCACCCCAGCAAGATGTCCTGCATATGACACTAAACAATCTGATAGTGAGGTTTCAGTAATGCTGGAGCTTTGGGGAATGCGGAGTACCCCTTCATTGCCATTACTCCCAGGTCCTCTCAGGCCCTGAATGGAATGGTAGCACATGATAGGGCCCTATGTCTGAGTTAAATAGAACTAACTGCATACTTATGCTAAATTGAATTGTTTGAATTAGAACTGTTTGTCTAAACTAAATAGCTTGAAATAGAAATGTTTTTGGTAAACCGTACTTGCATTTAAACTGCGTACTTATGCTAAACTAAATTCTTTGAAATTGAACAGTTTTTGACATTGAAAATGTGCTTACACTAAACTGATTTGTTTAATATAGAACTGTTTTGACATTTAAGTGTGTGCAAACAAAACCTGTACTTATACTAAACTGAATTAGCTGAATTAGAACTGTTTGACTAAAAAATAAACTGTACTTAAATTCAAACTGCGTGCTTATGCTAAACTGAATTATTTGAAATGGAACTGTTTTTTGACATTGAAATTGTATTTACTCTAAACTGAATCGTTTGATATAGAACTGTTTTGACATTTAGCTGCGTGTAAACGAAATCTGTACTTATACTAAACTGAATTAGCTGAATTAGAACTGCTTGACTAAACTGAATAGCTTGAAACAGAAATGTTTTTCACAATTAAACTGTACTTACATTTAAACTGCATACTTATGCTAATCTGAATTGTTTGAAACAGAACTATTTTCATAAAAATGGATTTGGCGTTAAATAACCTACAAAGGTTGATATGCCATAAAACCCAGCCAACCAACCAAATCCATTTTTGGGACAAGCATCATTCGGTTTGTTGGTAAGGCTTAGAATATGTTGTTTGTATCCCCCTGCAAGGGGTAAGACACCCTCCAAAAAAGGGATGTTCTCGGTATTCCATTTAACTGCCTCTGATGATGAGGCTTCAGTTTTGGTATTCTAAGGAATGTGAATTATCCCTTCATTGCCATTATTCCCAGGTCAACTTTGACCCGGAATGATAGTACCTATTAGGGTCCCCCTCTACGGTTCAAAAAGTAATATTTAAAAATGACTCTTATTCAGTAGAATACTTGATGCCATATAATTGTAAATTATTTGGATTAAAAGTAGTTACTTGAAGCTCTAATTGTTTACTAAAGATTATTATTAGTGTTAGTTGCTTGAAACCGTATAACTGTATACAAACGAATAACATAGAAATAATTACTTGAAACCATATTTGCCCAGTCGGCTGGGGCTGTAGAATACATCGACTGCTTCTCTGCAGAAGGGTAAGACGCCCCCCCCCCCACGAGTATCCTGGATATGACACTAAACAATCTGATGGTGAGATTCCAGTAATACTGGAACTTTGGGGTCTGCTCTGGCCCGGAGTGGTAGCACCTGATAAGGGTCCTATCTATGGGTTAAATTGAACTAAATCGTGCTTCCTTCACTATACTGATTTTTGCATTTAAACTGCGTATTTATGCTAAACTGAATTGTTTAAAATAGAACTGTTTTGACATTTAAACCGCGTACTAATGCTAAACTGAATTCTTAGAAATAGAACTGTTTTGACGTCTAAACTGAAATGATTTTCACAATTAAACTGTACTTACATTTAAACTGCGTGCTTATGATAAACTGAATTTGAAATTGAACTGTTTTTGACATTGAAACTCTACTTACACTAAACTGACTTGTTATATATAACTGCTTGAATAAACTGAATAGTTTTAAATAGAAATCTTTTTGACAAACTGTATACTCATGCTGAACTGAATTGTTTGAAATAGAACTGATTATTTCCATAAAAATGGATTTGACGTTAAGTAACCTACAAGGGTTGATATGCCATAAAATTGAATTGAGTTGATATGCCAACCAATTGAATTGAAACCATATAAGTATTAGTTAGGAATACTTGAAACCATATAATTTCCACCCCGTCGGCTGGAGCTATAGAATAGGCTGATTCCCCCATGGGGCCACCTGTTGACCGTGAGTAGCGGCACTGCAACCAAAATAGTAAAATTGCAATATTGCACTTTAACCTTTACGAGGTTAAGAGAGGCGCTTAGAAAAGCCTGATCCGATCAATTGGCTCGTCATGTCAAACTCTCACACTTATTATCCCGACTATATTCTTTGTGTTGATCTTGTGGCAAACGAGTTCTTCCCTTTTTTTTTTTTTTTTTTTTTTTAACCGTTTTATCTTAAAGGTGCTAAAAGGCAGTGGCTGAGGGACAATTGCGATGAGATAGCAATACTTAAATTTATTTAAATAGTAGTGCAAACAAATGATTAATATTGAATAGAATTATTAGTGTCAGGAAACAATACTTGAAATCACATAATTGTGTGCAAACAAATAAGTTCTAGTTCGTTTAAAAATTCTTACCGACAAACTATTCATTTACATCATGTATTAAGAGGATATGGTATTAAATAACCCACAAGGGTTGATATGCCATAAAACACAACCAAATTAAACCCTATAACTAAATTATTTCTATTAAGAATAGTTCACTTGAAGTTAGTTGTTTGCTAAGGATTATTATTAGTTACTTGAAACCATATAACTGTGCAAACAAATGACTTTTATCAATAGAAATAGTTATTTGAAACCATATAATTATTAGTATTGGATAGGAATACTTAAAACTATCGAACGTGGCCTAATCATTTGTATTAAATTGAATAGTAAATGTTAATATAAATGTACAATGAATGTAATTCCCTAACCTCTAGGTATAAAATAATCCTAGAAAGGTTAACGTGCCGTTAGAATCAACCAACAACCGTATCTGTAAATCAGTTATAATTTTATTTTATTTTACTTATTTATTTTTGAGGTGGTGTTTAAAGTCATGTACAGACTCGAGTAATAAGTTGTTGTTTTTTTTGGGGGGGTAAGTTTTTTTATGTGGGAGGGCACAAGAGATTGTTA